>AP028434.1:17159138-17366638 GCA_036509395.1 Antheraea yamamai | reverse complement strand
GACTTTGTTTTATAATATGTAGTGATACTTAAATGCTGAAAAAATTAAACACTATAACCCATTTATCTGTAACAGACAATTTTTAAACTTTAAAAACAATATAATTGGTCAATTATTCTACCTAAACAAAAAAGGGACACCTGCTATATACTGGATTCCAAACAGAAAGAGATTCCGTAAATGTGGATATCGATAAAAAACTATATATAAAGCCAACGTTTCACATCGACAAGGATATCAACAGATGTTAAGGGCTCATTACTCGCAGAGGGACGGAGGGCATATCTAATTTACGATGACGATTAACTCCGTCACCTGTCCGTTGATATAAAAAGTGAGGCAGATGAACTTCTGAATGTTACCGCTTTGAAACAATAAAGATTATTATTGTAGGAAGTAGGAGATAAGAGGTTTGCTTTTATTAATTGAAGTGGCAACATCTTTAGGCGCGTTGAGCGGTATTTTTGGCAGAAGATAAATCTATAATTTCGCGTAATGACATGCTAGTCAAGCCTTACCGGCCGTGTTGCGCTTGTGTGGCTTGCGTCAGACTACAGACGCATAGTATAGAGGCCTGTGTACATGTAATATTGATATTTTGCAGCTCATCGTACGTTTGATTGGTTAATAGACTTTATAAAAATGTATATAATCATTGCTCCGAGTGCCAATAGATATGAAAACCACACTAATGTTAATAATTTCAATAAACAAATTCTGAAATTTAAATATTGTCATTAACACTATAATCAATATGAAAATTCCAAACAGAACACAGTTATTTCATTGTTTTGAGTTTTTACTTCTGTCGGTAGTCCTCATGACTGTCTCGACTTTTTTTTTAGTTTTAATTACGATTATTTAGTTCTCTTGAAATGTAAATGTCAAAATTAGAAAAGTTTGAAAAATATAAAGGCGTGTTCTCAATAGTGCTTTTTTATTGCAGAGGCAAAGGTAATATTTATAAGTAATTATCTATTCATCATGATCAAAATACATGATTCGATTAAATTAAAAATAAGTCTTAAATCGAGTTTTTGGCGGTATCTTGGAATTGTCATGTAGTGGATTTTATATTTTTTCATAATCTCGTGTTATTTGGCTCTATGTTTTGTATAATTGGTGGTGTTTTACGTAATATAGTTTGGTTATTGTGCATAAGTGAAGTGGATATAAAATAATACCACGGAGCATGGATTCTGACTAGCCATAAAAACTCCATGGAATGGTCTAACAAGACAGCGACCATCTTATTAGTTCATTGAAATAACGTAAGAAACTTGTAATATTGTTACCTACTCGACAATGGTAGTAATAATCTACTAAAATATTGGTTGCCTACAATAAAATAAAGAAAGAAGTGTTTAATCTAATAATAATAGTTAAAAAAAAATTGCATGTATCAAAATGCCTATCCGAATGAAATGTCTTATAGAATGTTGAATCTATTCAAAATGACACACTAATACATTCGTAAATGTATTATTATGGATCGAATGAATTTAAGAAAAAAAAGATAAAGATCATGTGATTCATATTCACTTAGATCGATAACGAGTGGTAAACATGCAATAAACTAATGTAACGAGGATATGAAAGCAGGTGATGGCAATGCAAACGCAGCGGTGAGAGAAACAATATTCGGCCTTCGAAACCACCTGTCTTAGCACCTTGAGTGAAAACTAATTAAAGAGAGGTCATAAACGACACTCGTGATACAAAAGCCATTCAAAAGACAGTATGTGACAATTAAAGTCGTTCTTGCACCTTTGATAAACTGACCATAGTTTTCGATTCATAAATTTTATTTTCATAAAAGTTTGGCCAACAATAGTACATCTTTTGTTCTCGGGGGGCTATATAGTGGAATGGTCTTCCTGGTAAGGGTCGTTTTGTAATCGTTTCGTTTATTGTTTACTTTAGAGGTACCGTTTCAATTGACAAAGGTGAAACTTCGGACAAGATTTATTGCGTTGGATGATTTTAAAGCTGCATGCAGTTTTATGGCAACAAGTATTTTAAAATGAACATAACATCGATGAATTATTATTGCCTTTTGAATATTTGGGCCTTATGATATTTTTATTGTGATATGTAAAAATTAAGTATGTAAAAGAGGTATTTCAATTTGTTGTGAGTCTACCGTTAGAGACTCTTGATGAAAATGCATGAGTAATATCACACCGTGATAAATTAGAATTATAAGGGACGTTACTTGAATTCTTAATAATTATTATATTTTACTCTAACGTCATTTTTAGATCTGGGAACGATTAGAGGCCGAGGTCTCATATCGTACAGAATACGCAGTTAAGTTTTTTCAATCACAAAAAAAGCGTTGACGGGTTTTATTTAGTAGGCGCCAAAAAGCCGGGGTTCTCAGAACGGGCATGAATGAAAAAACCCATAAACTAAATTTTACCTCACCGACAAACGGTTTCACATGCCGATGCACCGAAATTGTTGGCTTTTCAACGATAACATAAAATGAAGGCAGTTTTTTGTTAGTATCGCTTTATCTACTTTGCTAAGATCGGTTCTAAAGATCTTTACAATAATAAAAACTGTTGCATTATGTTCTCAGACGCCATCTTTATATTACTTATTGGAATATTAGATCTTAAATTAAGGATAGTTTCATAAAATGCTATATTCCGTTATCTTGCGTATTTCTTCTTGTTGTATATATTGAAATAATATTTATAATTTGCGTGACCAAATATTATCTTTTGATTTTAGTAGAGCAATGAAGTGAGTCGGTATTTACACGTTATAAGGAATCATGTATTATGTTTGAAGGTACAGATGTTACCGTAAGCCGTGCTGCGAACACTCCGGCTCCATTTTTACCGACCCTCCCGATGAAATAACGGCAGTGAACGATCAGTACCAGCCTGTCTCTCCAAACAGAGCGTGCTCACGCCCACGCCCGCGTAACCACAGATCACGCCGCCGTGGTCTAGGGATAAATTTCGCTCCTGCACACCAGACTAGGCCCCCCTCGGCAGCTGCTCAAGCCTAGGTCCGTTCCCTCGGCGTGGAGCCCTTGAGTACGCTGCTCGCGCGATACAGTGACACAAAATCTTACATCACTGCGACAACATTACACATATCACCTCCACACACGTGCACGCATACACGCTTACACATGCAAGTGGAAGGGTCTTATCTTTTTTCCCTTATCAATCTGAAATAGTTTAGAAAATTACCCGATACGAAATATATATAAGAGTTGTTGAGGTATGTATGCTTGGTACACATATATGTTTCAACAACTCATATATGTATGAATAGTTAGCTTAGCTTAGGTTAGCTCACATAGGTCGCGAACTGCATGTATCAGGCAACAGCCAAAGCCGAGGTGTGCCGCGCGCCCTTGAGCTAGTTGTCAAAATAAAATCGGCTGAGTGCCTTAAGCGCTCGCCTTAGTAGTCCGGTAAAGCTGTTAAGACCTTGCTTGGTCAATAGCGTAGTCAGTTCGAAGAAAAAAAAAAAAAAAAAAAAACTCCGGCTCCATTAGTGTAAATCTAGTTATCTTTTGATATTCACGGAGGTCTCTGTAGGCTGGTTTTATGATGGCGATACCTTGACTTATATATTCGCTCTCTGCATCTACTGTCATTCCTGGGTTGAAACACAGTGTGCCGTGCACTGGAATTAACAATACATAGAAATAATATGTTTAACAAGGCATTTACTATTTTTACAACTTTATCTGGTGTAATCGGTTGAGGAAATAATTTTATGGATATTCTCACCTTGGATGCTATACCTACTCATCATGGTTTAAATAAACGGGGTCACGACATAGAGTATAAATATTGCAATTCGTGCCTAATTTTGATATTCAATAAATTCAATTGATTCAATGATATTCAAATTCAATTTCCGTATTCAGTTCGTAATACAATTACCTAAATTAGATTTCAATTAATCTACCAAGTAAGAATTCTAAATTTCTATTATTTATTCAGGGAAAGTATAATATGAATGAGTTTTAGAATAATTCTTTTGTGCTCATTAAGGTAATTGCAACCATATTTGGGCACATAATATACATTTAGAATTACTAATTTGATAATTGTTGTGAATTAAATGGGAACCCTGTTCCAGTGTGCGTTGGTAACACAATGTCGTATGTCATTTCTAGCAGGCAGTCGATCACGTTCACTGAGGCATTTCATGATTAAGGTTGCATAGTAATTACTGTTAAAATATAAACCAAAGGAAATTAGTGTGTTTAAAAATAAATGTCCCTAAAAGCGTTATGTTAATAGGAAACGAAAAAGGTTAATTGGTCTTTATTTTTAATTAATTATTCCCATAAAGCCATTAGTATTTTGTTATTAGGAACGAGAATGTATGAATTTAATTGTTATTTATTTTTGTGGAAAATTTAATCTATCGTATATACCTGTATTATCTAAGTCTGTAGTTTTGGCTGTATATTTAATTTTTTAATATTTTTATTTTTGCAGACAGTAGGACCACTGGTCAATTGTGTGTCAACCATATTGTGGTCACAATTATTACGCTTCAAAAAATGCTGTCTGCCCGGGCTTAAATCCAAAACGGTTTTATGGTACACGGTAAAGTAATGTCATAACATAATTAATAAGGTAACAATAATACTTTTGGAAATCATAAAAAAATGTTAAGAAATTAATTTTTATTTATACTCAAGCAATTCGATACACGGGGTATGTTATTCCGAAAAAGAACTGTCGAATCCAAACAAAGTCCTCAGCCACGTCTGTCTGTCTGACTGTTCGCGATAAACTCAAAAACTACTGAACGGATTTTCTTGCAGGTTTTACCATTAGATAAAGTGATTCATGGAGGAAGGTTACGTATATAATTTGGCAAGTTTTTTTATTATCAGGGCGCGACAACGTCCGCCGGGCCCGCCAGTATGCTGTAAAAATGATTACAGTAAATCTAAATTTAATTTAATTTCAGTTGATTTTATGGTTAACTTATGAATTTCCTCAGTTGATAGTTTATAACCATTATCATTGATATCTTTATTCTTAAAAAATAATGAAGAAATAAAATAATGAGTCGACAATAAGTACCTACCATATATAAAAATCTGAGCCGCGGTGAAAAAAATTATATCATTATTCTTTGTTGTAGAAAAACAAATAATTATTTTAATCATAATAATTTATATTGTATTTGTTCTTTTTAACGCTTTCGTTTGTTTGTGGAATCTTGGATACTCAAAACATACTTGTTACGTATTCTTTTTTTTTTCTCGAAATGACTACTATACACTATTGTCCTAGCAAGGTCTTAACAGCTTCACCGGACTACTGTTGTTACGTGTTCGCTTAACGATTGAATAGTACAACCTTCGTCAATCTTTGTGTCCGCTCTGAATGTAGAAGAAAGTGCGGGCTTGGGCGTGTTATATTCAACAGTTTAATGCAAAACAAAGTTAAAATATTATTAAAGAAATCTAAAATTGGCTTTTATCTATCCTTAAATTGTTACGATGTTTTTTTTTTTTTAACTTTATTTTTGGCAACCAATCTTTTAGATTATTACTGCCATTGTCGAGTAGTTAATAGTATTACAAGTTCTTCTTCTATTCCATTTTCGGCAACCAGTCTTCTAGTAGACCATTACTGCCATTGTCAAGTGGTATAGTTTTTGTTTTTGGCTGGGGTGTTCAGTTTTTCCTTTTTGGCCCAGCTTCTAGTAGACTATTACTGCCATTGTCAAGTGAGTATCGATATTACAAGTTTCTTGATATAATTTCAATGAATGCCATCGCCGAGTAGTTAATAGTATTACAAGTTCTTCTTCCATTCCATTTTGGCAACCAGTCTTCTAGTAGACTATTACTGCCATTGTCAAGTGAGTATCGATATTACAAGTTTCTTGATATAATTTCAATGAACTAACAAGATGGTGGCTATCATGTTAGAACTTTCCATGGAATTTTTGTGGCATCTCAGAATTCATGGTCCGTGGTATTATTTTCCATTCAGTTCACTTATGTACAACAAACAAACTATATTACATAAAACACCACCAATTTTACACAATATAGAGTCAAGTAACACAAGATTATGAATAAAAAATAATATCCACTACATGACAGACCAAGATCCCGCCAAAAACTCCTTGTTGCGATGTTATAGACTTAAATTTCTGTTCTGCGCAACTATGTTCATAGCGATCAAAAAGTTTGGCGAGGCTTGTATCTCTAAACACGTATTTGTATGGCCTTTCCTATCTATGTACAAGTATGGATTGTTTGTTTTATGTCCATTGGATATATAAGTCGTTACATTTCTTTTTATATCATAGGAGGCAAACGAACAGATAGGTCTCCTCATGTTGTTAGGTGATCACCACCGTCCATAGACACTTGCTGCATTAGGAGAGTAGCAATTGCGTTGCCAGCCTGTGTTTGGGGGGAAGAGAGGGAAGGGGTTAGGGAGGGTAGGTGGTCCTCCGGCGTTGTCACTGACCGAACGAAACGTAACAATGCGAGCACTGTTACTTCACGTCGGTTTTCTGTGAGAGGGTGGTACTACCCCGGGCGAGCCGACCCATTCATGCTGAAATACAAATGCAACATACAAAAGGAGTTAAATCCATCTTTCCAATTTAATCGTTCATATTACATGTTTAATTTTTTAAGATTTCTAGTTTATATACACGGAAAGCAAAGGTGAGGTTATTAGGTATATAGGTTTTGATATTAATATTTTACATGTACAAAATTTGAAGATTTTGAAAAATAAACTATTAGGAATTGTTACAATTGTATTTAGCTCATTTTGAAACGTAACGACTCATATATCCTAACTGGCGGGCCCGGTGGACGTTGTCCCGCCCTGATAATAAAAAAAACATTGACAAATTATATACCTAAACCTTCCTCATGAATCACTTTGTCTACTGGAGAAAACCGCATAAAGATCCGTTCAGTAGTTTTTGAATGTATCGCGAACAGACAGACAGACGTGGCAGAGGACTTTGTTTTATAATATGTCCTGATTATTATCACTGAAGCTTATTTCAGTAAATATGATATCTTCAGTGTTTGTAATACTTTTAAATTATTTAAAATCCCATATCATTATTCCAATTTTTCGAATACCCATGGATATTTTATTACACTTGAAATTAAAGGGAAAATACTCTACGGCTATTAAATATCGCATGCCTTTTTTTTCTACTCGACGGTGGAACAATAACGTGATTAGCGACCCCCGGGCTAACCCACCCTTTTGACTATAGAATTACTTCTCGGAATTTTCGTTGCCATGTTTCTACATTGTGGAACGTTTCGTATTTTAAAAGCTTTACAGTTTTTTGTTCTATTTTTCTAAGTAAATGTTTTTTCCCTCAATATTGTTTGGGAAATATTTTGTTCCTATGTTGAAGGTAATAATGTTTATCAAAACAATGATATATACATCCGTATAATATAATAATAGATTACGAATTTTGAAAAAAATGTGTCAGTGAAAACAAATATTGTTTGCCATCAAATCATTTCTATTGAAGCTTATTTGTATCAGTGTTGTCAAGTTGTGAAGTACTTGGAGTGTTAATTTATGTCCTATGTAAACGTGGTAATGGGTGTCAATTCCATGAAAGCCTTTGATACATTTTTTATGTTACCACGAACTCCGACATTTGACATTTTCATTACACTTGTGCTTCTCAGTGAAGTCAATTTTAAATAATACACAGCCAAATGAACACAGTACAATTGAGAAGAACAAATGTCTGCGAAAATAAAAAGAAAGCAGACGATCATTTGCAAAATTTTCTTTAAAAAATCAGTTGGAATATTTGCGTAATATCCATTACTGTTCATAATACAAAGGGGTTACATTTTAAGGGTTAAGTAATTAATAGGAAGATGCATTATCCCTGAGTCTTATGTATCCAATTAATATTATGGACAAGAAAATAGTGACGATAGATGGACGTTTGTTTGTCACACAAAAATTACTCAAAGAATTTTGGTAAATCTTTAAAACTATAGGTTTTATAAACATTGCCCCTAATTTTGAAGATATTCTTAAAATTAGCCATTAAAGATGGCATAAAATCCTGTTATCTGAGATCTATAGTGAAGGTGAATGAAAACATAGTGAGGAAATCTGAATCTGAGAAATCTTTTTGTAGTACCAGTGTGTGGATGAATATAAAACTGTGGATTCCCTCGGAGTTTGAAATCGGCAATACGTCGTGGGCTGGCGTGGTGACTACGCCAATACCTTTATTTGGGAGGCCTATGGCCTTGAATTGGATCTCTTACAGGTTGACGATGATGATGATGCTGAATGAATTTAAATAACTTATTCATATATCTGTCACTTTATTTTTCTCACAGCGTATGTTACATTATATTTATAACTAGGTAATGGACTTAACAATGTTTTTTTTACAGTTATGATCTCGCTCTAAAAATAACCTCCCTAAATATATAATATATGATAGTAACGTAACTTTTAAACAACTACTAATGCCAAATAACGTTATTCTGTTCCGGTATATCTTTTGGTATAACGCTGGTAAGAAGTGTAAATATAGCTCGAAACTGATTGATAAAACACCCAGAGTCGCTGGCAGGTGCTAGTTTATGTATATGCGACATGTTCCCTTTGTTGTATAATGTCATTCTGTATGTCACAATTGTGGTCTTCTATATTATTAATGCGATATATAAAACTCAAGGTTAATGCAGTTTCCTATATGACTTGGATTGAGTGAGGCAGGGTAGGGTTAGGAACGAGGGTTGGGGGGGGGATGTGTGTAGGATAGCGTAGGCCGGAGGGGACCTCAGGGGGGCTGAGGCGGTTGAGGAGTAAACCTCGTTAAAAAATCAACGGTGGGGCGGCGGCGGAGCGGTTTGGCCTCTCCGCTGCCGGCCGGACCCAGGGGGAAAGGGGCGGGGGCCCTGGACTCCCATTGCACGGGTTCGGCGGGGCTGGACTGGGAGGCAGTCTCGCAACCGGGCTGCCTCAGTCGGGTGTGGCGCGGGAGCGCCTGCCGCCGGGGGTGTTGCGGAGCTTGCTAACGCAACCCCGGGACACTCCCACAGAGCGGCGTTGGTTGTCGTGGAGTTTTTAGCCGGTTCAAGTCGCCGTAAGGCCCCACCCCTGCGTGGCAGCACAAAGGCTGGTGGGCGGTTCAGGTCGGGCTCTCCCCCGAGGGCCTGACAGTCCATGATGGATTTTTCTCTCCACGTTAAAAAAAAAAAAAAAAAGTTTCCTATATGACTTAACCCTTAAAACTTGCATTTACTTATTACTTGTTGCTCGTTGCCACGGATGACGTACGAATTCCAAAGCAATTCAGCCAAATTGACAGACTCATTGCAGAGGTCGGCCGTTCACCGTCTGCCTGTGTAGTTCACTTCAACTCGGGTTTGCATTAATTAACTACATTAGGGCATTAGTCTCAGATTATCTCCGAGATATCTAGACGTCTCGGTTGGGATTTATATGACCTGGCGTTGTCGTACCTACTTGCTACAGATTGAAGGACACTGCGATTATAAGTGACTACTCAAAGACAGTTTCTTTTAGATTATATTTGCCGAGTTTATTATTATTTGTTACTCTTATTATTTTATTTATAGTTAAATGGATTTCGTCCGTCAAAAAACAATTAGTTGTGCCATCTTACATGCTGCAAGGTGTTGGGCTTTATCAATTTTAAATATACATTGTTATATATATTTATTGATTATCATTTTTGTATCAACTGTAGGAATAATTTAAATCTAATCTTTACCAGATTTTAGAGATTACAAATGACACGGTCACGGAAGGATATTTTTCGAACTGACTAGGCTAAAGGGCCTGACGAGCCTTCACAACTTCCCCGGACTACTAAGGCAAACGCATCAGGCACTTCGCAGCTTGGCAAAAAGCTCAAGGGTTCCAAAGTGTTCAAACCTCGAGTTGGGATGTTGCCTTGGATGTAGCACCGTGAATCTGTCTAAGCGAAACTAAGCTAGATATTCGTACATGTGTACTGGCATGTGTGCCTCACTGATGCAAACATGTATTTAGTATCTGACATCTAGGCTAATCTGAACTAATCAAGCTCGAAAATAAGAAATAAAACCCTTTTTTCTCGAACTGACTACGCTATTGACCTAGCAAGGTCTTAACAGCTTCACCGGACTACACGAAATAAAATCCCTTCCACCATATGTGTATATACCTACCTGTGTCATGGAAGGAAAGATGAGCATGGAAAAAAAGACAAACACTGACGTACGCATGTTAACGAATCTTCTATACATATAATAAGAAAGTAAATGTAACGGGTCTATTCCCTTTAGATTTTTGTGAAAAAAATTGTATTAGGTGTCTTGGTATAAGTAATAAAATACATTTCCATCATATTTAGAATTGTCTGCCTGTCTGTCTGTTTGTATTAACTGCATCACTGTTAAAGTGCAGCGTTCACAATAAAGACCACGAACTAAAAGGTATAAGTATACCTAGATATAGATAAGATAAGATTCTGTGAGCACAGAATCTAAATTTAAATAAGCAGAGATAAAACAGTTCAGTATATCTTCCTGCTATGTTTCTCTACCGATTTTCTTTATCCTTTTTATGTTTCGTAGCTATTAAAGTTAACTGTAGTGTTTCAAGAAAAAATATGGCGAAAGTTAGTTTCTTTTCCTTAACTATACTTAAAAAAATAATGAATTATGGTCGAATTTTGACCACTAGACGAACGCTATCTTATTGTGTGATGCATTATTAGATGTGACTTAAGAAGTGTAAACTCTTTATAACGAATTTCAAACGACCGATTTTTTTTTGTTATAAAGAGGTTTTGTTATACGGACCAAAGTAAACCAATCAAATTGAACTAATTTCTATGTTATAGCAAGTTTTACGTTATGACGAACGACGTTCTAAAGAGTTTACACTGTATTAGGAATTTTGCGTCAACTACAATTTAAACTTAATAACAAGTACATATGTCTGAGAAAATGTAACATTCTTATTTCTAGCAACGAAAGAATTTTCAAAATTGAATCCTACTATAACCAAATATTATTATTATTGTACTAGCGGGTCCGGCGGACGTTGTCCCGCCCTGATAATAAAAAAATCCTTGACAAATTATATACCAAAACGTTCCTCAAGAATCACTTTACCCATTGGTGCAAACCACATGAAAATTCAGTAGTTTTTGAGTTTATCGCGAACAGACAGACAGACAGACGCGGTAGGGAACTATGTAATGATATCCAATAGTTAGGAATACAGGTTGTTTCACAGTTCACGTAAAAATGGTCCATTCGTCAAATATGAAATGAAGTCGTCTGATGGGTAAGGACCCACGGTATTCTCAATGAGAATATCTCAGCGTGGGAGGGAATATCATAGTCAATAGTGGATGGCTAAGGAGTGGATAAGAGTTCGTTTCTAATACTAAGACGATACGTAATTAGTGACTATATTTACAAGTGTATCTGTTTGTGGTTTAAATAGACACAACCAATTCAGTTATCCCCATGAATTACGGTCTTTTACGAGGTATTCTCGGAAGTGGTAGATCTCATTTAAGCAATCTGTGGCATATACTAAGTGTGCCCCCAAAGGTGCGGTGACGATATATCGTCGTCTATTACTGTTTCGGAGTAGGGTGACATGAGTCCAGAAATATCTGACTATTTAGCGGCAACAGTTGTCACACCGTTGTGTAACTTTGGGTTGTAATATTTTATTTTCTCGGTTTTCTAAACAAGTATATTATTGAGTTTAGAACTGAGTCGATTCCAGTAATTCGTTACCAATGTACAATTAAATGTTTTTTTAATGTCAACTAAATTAATTTTTTTTTATAAAAGACATTTCTTAAATAAATAAAATGTAAAATGCACGATTATTAATTTTAAACAATTATAAGTTGTTGAAGTGACTGCAAATATCTTTTGCCAATTAAATTCCATCTCGGTAAAAGGTTCCATTGAGTGTCCTTCGGTTTGTTATCTGTGTAAATACAGTTAAATTTTAATGTAATAATTTGTGACGAAGTGTTTAAATTTCGTGTTGTCAATGTCAATTGAGAATTTTCTGAAGAGTTTTAATATGTTTGATCTATTGTTTATATACTTATCAAATTATAGGAGGGGAGTGTGGGCCCCGCGGGCTTGATCTCCATTGTTTATCCACGAACACACACAATACTTATCAAATGGAGTAGGAGGAGAGAAAAAAAAAAAATATATATAATAATGTATAATAATGTTGCTTTTGGATGCATTATTATATTTTACATATTAATTATAGTGCCTATATCTTATACGGTTTAAAATTACACTTTTGTTATTATTTCATTGGAGGGCAATAAATATTATTTTGTGATACTAATGTTTTACGAACTTAATCACACATTATTTTAGGATAAATTTAAAGTGTTTATTTACTATTCTAGTGTCATTTTTTTTCATTATCTTTTGGACTACATTTTTTCCTCGAAATGGACATTGATAACAGCATTAAAAACCAAAATAAAGCGCCACAAGAAATCTGAAATACTTCGACAAGAAGAAAACACGTTGGGAAATTTAAACAGCATTAAGGTCTAGGGGGCGTTGAAAAAATGTTTTAACTGATACGTATTTCAGAAGTTCTGCTGAATTAAAATTCTCAGTATTTTCGTAAAAATGAAATAAATACTTTTAGCATTTTCAATGAAACTTTTGTTGTATATTATCATTAATGGTAAGCACAGTATTAGAGGTCACATTCAGTTATTAGTACCTTACTAGTATCATACACTAGTTTATCAGTTTAATAGCTGTTATACGACTATACTGAAGGTAAAATACAGTGCAGTCTAGCGACTGCAAATGAAGCATAAAAGAAAAATAAAATGAATAATATTGGGTATATCGGTGTGAGTAGTCGCCAGCACAGTTTAGGCGCGGCCGTTCCTCCGTAGTTTTGTATCCCCGGGACATGTCTAAATCGGGCCGGGTCGTTGTCGGTCTAATTCTGTGCGGTCCACGCGCCTCGCATTGTCGACTTCCTATTGCGTAACGGGAAGACAATTGGTTACGTCATCGCACTTAGGTGAATGCACTTACTTTTACTTATTAGGTTGTGACAGGACGCGGCACACTTTTATAGGAGATCCCGTGATAAAATATCTGTATAAACATATAAAAAAGCCTTATATTTTTTGCGAAGTAATACATGAAAAAATTCTTATAACTATGCTTTTATTTATTTAGAAGAACCCTCCTCGGGTGAAGGCCTCTTCCAAAGAAGTCTATTGATTCCTGTCTTGAGCTACTTTTAGCCAATTTGGGCACGCTGTTCTCGTGATGTCAACCTGCCATCTTGTGTGGGGTCTTCTTCTGTATCTTTTTCCTTTTAAACTATTCCACATAGTGATTCTTTTGGTCCATATGTGTATATATATGTCAAGATATCGTATAACTATTTATTATGTTCTTATTTATCTTCATTGTTCTAATCGGAGTGAGTCATATATATGAAGTAATTTTTCTTAACGATGATTGACATGTCGATGGCTCGAAGAATGTTATTAATTACCCGCGATACATATCGTGTTTGTCATGTATGTCTGTGCCCACGTTTATTTATTTACATCGACAATGCAGTCACTATGAATTCATTAATATGTGCAATGATAAGGTTATTATGTTATGTTACTCAAGTACTATATTCATTAGCTTTTGGCCGCTTGCAGTTAAAGCAAATTTGACTGATACAGTATTTTTTTGGATGACAGATACCCTGTGTCTCTTTATATCTACCTCTGAGAACTTGTATGATGATTCAATTGAGTAGTTAAGGTGGTAAATGCGTAGGACAAACTGATATTCGCATTTATAATACGGGGCCGGAGACGTTGTCCCCCTATAGAAAAAATTTAAAATTAAACAAAATTCCTCATCAATCCTACAGGGAAAAGAAAAGGGTGAAAAAAAAGGAAGTTAGGATTGTGTGTGCACTGTACAAGGGGATTGCTATTTTCTATTACATCATCCGAATCAGGTTTCACACGTATGTTGAAAGCGCATCTGTACACGATCCATTTGTAGCCACCTCACACATGATAAAACGATGGAATAGCTTGCATACTGTATGTAAGTGTATCGCTCCATCCCATTATTTATTCTCCAAAAGCAAAATGATAGAAAATTCTAGATACCGGTTCCAAATTGGCAAATTAACATTATCCAAACACCCTAACCAAGTTCTAATGAAGCAACATTGCTGGCTCTAGATATAGGTATGTAATACTAAAATTTCTCTAAGAATAAATCAATACAAAATATTGTCCATTTTAAGTTACAATATGGTTGGAGTGTAATAATTTAAAAATCGATTAGAATCTATTTTTGATAATGATAAGATCATAGAATAAACCTTCGTCTATCAACAGCGGTTATCATTCTTGGACTTGTTTTTAATAAAGTGAAGTATCGTTCAGAGTCCGATTACCGCAGCACAACTGCTATACTACCTATATTACTGGCAAAGCTGCAGCGTTTACGCTACTGCGGACTTATCTGAAGGATGGGGTTGGCAATATAAACTAGTAACTAGTTATTCTAAATAATGCCTTAGAAATAGCGCAACTTTTGCAATAGCTGGCTTCAGAACTACAGTCCTTGTAATGTTGGTTTTATACCTAACAAAGGCTATGTTTCCTTACTCCTATACTATAAACAAACCGTGATTACGTCGAGCTTGGAATGGTTTATAAAAAGTTATGTGCAATTATTTGACAATACCTTACTCACTCGGTTACATCACGTAACGTTATGATAAAATTAAGCCCACGTTTGAAGAGTGGCGTCATTTAGCCGATAAACAAAGGATGGGTGAAATCGCGTCGGAAAGTCAGTACCGATGTGTATCGAGCGCGACTTATTTAGAAAGCTGAATGAAAGCAGTATTAGTCATGTTCATATGGCGATATTAATAATATCATATCTGGTACGTGGGCGTGTCTCGGTATATGGTGACAGTTCTTTTGCCAGTTGAGATTTCAAGATTAAATCGGGATTCGATCGAATCTTTATGGCGATACTGCGTCCTGTTGATTCACTCATTTAGAATATTTAATTTTTATTATCATTTTGATATCCTTTTTTTGAATCCTTTTATGAATTTTGATGGCAATGATAGTAAACTCGGCTAGCATATCGTATGACACTAGGTCGATACAATAACCCTGAACTTGCGGTGATTTAATCGTATCGACTATCGGTGTAACTAAGCAGTTGTCTTTCAGACCCGATCACATTTCTAAGTTAATAGTGTTTATAGATTATAATATTATCAAAAGTGCAATGTTATTTCGATTTAAGATGTCACTTGATATTGTTATTTGTTTTCTCTTTCTCTCTTTTTTCTAAAACAGCGTGTCGTGTAACAATAGCTTCCGTTTCATTCTAATATAATGTTCGTAGAGTCATATCTTTGCTGAACCATAAGTCCCTTACATCGTCTTCCAGTCATAATAGTGCTCAAACTCTTTCTATCGCATGTTTTAAACGAAGCGTGAAAAGTTATTTAAACATTGGAATAGTCCGATGAAGCTGTTAAGACCTTGGTAGGTCAATAGCGTAGTCAATTCGAGAAAAAACCTAAGCATTGGACAGAGTGGGCAATCTATATATAGATAAATGTCTGTGTACCTATATGTACGTATGAGACTGGAATATCTCAGCGTCCTTTGGCTGATCACCATCAAAGCTGGCACACCTATATGATGAATAGTTTTTTATGTTATGGATGCTGCTATAATTCGTCACTAATTGGCACTTAGCTGTATTTTATTGTTATTAAATTTTATATTGTAATTTAACGCGGACGAAGTCGTGAGTGGTTGGTAGTATAAACATAGATTAATATAAATTCATGTACCCTTCCGTGCGTTTATTGCGGATGTAAACCATTTCGCCTAACCGATCAGGTGTTTTCCTGATTTAAAGTGACACCAATGGAAAGACTATTTTTTTATATCGGTAATATTTCTAACTTAGAACTTAGTTGACTTAGCAAATAATACGCATATACCCTTTATTTTTAACATAATTACAAACAGCGACATATTCATTAGTTCGGATAAGTATCCGAAGTATATATAAGTGGGAAGTCCTAAGCTATGGTTTTGTGAAATGACTATCACTAATAACACCCAATAATTTGTTCTGTTCATTTTACACAATGGCTTTTGTCATCTTATTGGGTACAAGTGATTTGCAAGCGCCTCTGTCTTCAATATTAACCGCTGAAGTGATGATTGATTTAGTTGATAGCGTGTTCCGAATCCGCGTCGATGGACGTAGGTTCGAACGTAGGTTGCAACTGAGTTGGAGCTTCCAGTGAAGGAAAACGTGATGAAACCATATCATGGTAGTAGGGTTTCTAAGTCCGCCTGGCTAGCTACCACCCTCAACTTCAGAGCTTGTCGCCAAGCACCTGCTGGTTTGTTCCGGCAGCTGCACTTGAGAGCTAGTCCCTCTCCAGGTTTAGCTTGTGGACCATCTTTCTACCACATCGTCATTTAACATGACATCAGATTTTGCTCAAACATGTCACTACATATAAAACAAAGTCTTCCGTTGCGTCTGTCTGTCTATCTATTCGCGATAAACTCCAAAACTACTGAACGAATTTTCATGCGGTTAGGTTAGATATAGAGTGATTCACGAGGAAGGTTTAGGTATATGATTTGTCAAGATTTTGTGTACATTGGTTGAAATATAACAATAATTTTTGGAAGTGTCTAAAAAAGTCAAGCAGCTTGGGAGCTTACGTCGAAAACGTTGCCTACTTATCCCTTTTAAATATAACAAAGTAGGTCTAGTGGTTGTGTGGTAGAGCCACGCTGAAGCTATTATTGATTTCAGCAGGAATGGGTCAGCTCGCCCGGGATAGTACCACCACCTCATAGAAAACCGACGTGAAGTAACAGTACGTGCATTGTTGCGTTTCGTTCGCTCAGTGAGAGCGCCGGAGGCCCACCTCTCCTCTCCCCCTCCCTCCCTCCCTCCTTTTAGACCAAACAGGCTGGCGACGCACTATCGACCCCCCTAGTATTGTTAGTGTCTATGGACGGTAGTGATCACTTTAAATCAGGTGACCCATCTGTTCGTTTGCCTGCTATAATATAAAAAAAAAACCAATTGAGATAATAAACGTCGCAGACGAAATCGCGAGTATCAGTTAGTAAGGTATACCTAGTAGGAAAACCCTTCGTCTGTTGCTTTAACAATGTAATTAATGAGTTTGCTATATACCTCAGATTTATATTCACTGAGGAGGGCCGGCTTATAATTGCATGCGGGTATAAAAAGCTCCGAGCGTCGTTTGGCACGTGCATGCGAGGAGTGCCCACTGACCGTGAAGAAGCTAGTAGCGTTTCCCGGGTCGACAGCCTTTTCATTTTAATTGGATGACTTTTTTTTACATAGTAATATGTCAGTTGTTCACGTGTAGGCGTCAAAATGATCAGTGTCTAGTCTGTTTATTATTTTTTAATTCGATAATGAGCTTACATGTATTCTTAATCTTATCTGATGAGTAAAAGTAATCCTTAAAAGAAGTTATTTGTTTGATTTGCAGATGTCGGAAGGGAGTCTATTCTTTATTGTTATTCGTTCTAGCATTTGACCACGATCGCGTCTGATATCTAGTGATGATAGGAACCAAAATGGAAAAATGCTTTTGATTATCCCAAAGGGTAGTAAATATGCAGAGGGCCCATCTGATATACAATGGTTACTGTCGTCTACGGACAACTGCAGCACCACGGGTATGATTATTGTGTTACCGACCTTGAAGAGCATCTTTCAGTCCCTCTTTGAAGAGTTTCATGTCACAACCAACTTGGGGGAACAGTATCGGCTAACCTATTCTACAACGCTAGAGTGCATCACTAATTCTAAATAGAACTGGTTTTCATGTACTCGTATAGTTGCCGGAACAAATCTATTGATGCTTGGTGATAGATCAATTTGAGGATCATAACTAGGTGAGCGTTACAAAATGTTCATGATATGGTTTACATCACTATAGTTTCCTTCACCGAAATTTCAGGCTCCTTGCATGGATTCGATTATTACATTATTACGTAGATGAAGGTCGACAATGACTGTTTGGTGTTACTATATATTTGAGTACTTGTCTGAATAGCACTACCAACAAATCTCCTTCCTACGCTTAGCGTGTTAACAACACGTAGATCTAGTTGTAGATCAACTGTAGTTTACGGTTTAGTAAAAATATTCTTTTATGAAGTTTGTGGGTTTCTTTATTGTTAACACTTTCAATTTAGAAATCTGATAAACACAATTTTAAATTTTAATCACAAAATTTATGAGAGTTTTCAAGGTAGCGTTGTTGAGTTTTGACTCTGTATAGGTGGTAGAGCCACACTGAAGCTATTACTGGTTTCAGCATGAATGGGTCGGCTCGCTCGGGGTACTACCACCCTCTCACAGAACATCGACGTGAAGTAACAGCGCTTGCGTTACTGCGTTTCGTTCGGTCAGTGAGAGCGCCTAATAAACCACCTCGCCCTCCCCAAACACAGGGTGGCAACGCACTTGCGACTCTTCTGGTGTTGACTGTGGTGGTGTGGTGGACGGTGGTGATTCACTTAACATCAGGTGACCCACCCACCTTTGTACATTCGTTCGGTTCGTTTATCTCCTATAATATAAAAAAAATATATATTACAAATACATTTGATTGCGTAATACTTATAATCTCTGGCTAAATTAGGCCAATAGTTCGAGGTGTGAAATTGTCATACTTTCAAAATATATCCTACTATTTTTGCACGCAACTTCGCGCTCATGTTTATGTAGGTTTGATCTATACTTCGGAATCAGTTCTCTTTATTAATGAAATGTAACCTGTTTTCTAGTCCGTGTCACTGACACATCGTTTTAAAGCTTCGTCCTGACCAGCTGAGCAGTTAAGGCGTGAAAGCGAAACAAATAAATATTCGCATTTACCAGTGTAATATTAGCTAGGATAAGTATTTTTAAAATATCGACGTATGAACGTCTTCAAGTACTAATTTGTTATACTAAAATTTTGATTATACTTAAAGTGAAATATACTTGTATTTTACAAAAGGTGTTGTGTTTATTATAGTTTGTATTTTTATTTTGCAAAATAGGTTAGATTAGCACATGCACCGCGGTCGCATCACCACGCTATGTTGGTAAGCGCACGCGCTTATGAGCGCCATGTAATTAATACGTGCCCTCCAATTCTTCATTCGCTTCCAGACGTGTTTTTATTACATTGCGCTAGCGTCAGAGGTTTTCTCGTACGTATCGAATATTACAAATAAACCACTTACTATGAGTTAATTCGCAACTCTAACACGCTAAGTTTAAAATTTCTTTAATTCAATTTTAGTCTATAGATGTTGATAATGAATGCTGGAGTGATGATGATAGTTCACTAGGTACGCATTTAAAACAGCCTATGTATGTATGCTATTGCGCTTTGGTTAAATGGGGGAAAAAATAATCTTTTCCGTCATCAGAAGCTGAAATTTTGATGCACGAGTTTCATTGTGAGGTTTGACAACATATATTTGATAAGATAGTGGATATCTATATCTGTTTTGTTTTTAACGATTACGTAATTAAAAAAAAAAGTCCACCGAAATTGTTTTTCTCACGACGTCAATATTTTGAAAATTTTATTTTATTTTAAAGAATGCTAACGTTAGTAACATCTTTGAGTAACCTATGGATACTATAATTGTATGAAGCAATCTGATATTTTGTTATATCGCCGTTCATAATAAAACACCACAATGAAGTGCTATTTGTTACATTAATTACTTTAATCCCGCTAAGTTTGTAAAATAAAAACCTATATAAGGTCCATAATAAAGTTGTTAATACAATTCTAGATAACCGATAAAGTTTTCCTCAATGACACACAGTATTGTGTTACGATATATTTTGTTAATTAAACGAGGTCAACATTAAATACTCGTATATTCTATTCATCCAATATTTTCATACAGCGAGTACGAACGTCTGCTTTTAGCGGTCTCCTTGTAAACAGGAACTGTCTGTAGAAAAAAAATTTGGAACAAATGAATCGATTTCACGGTCTCTATCGATGCAGGTGATCCAAGGTGTCGTTCTGTTTGGCCAGATGTCGTAGTATCACTTTTACAGCTATTATATGTATATAATAATAATGTTATATATTTAATTACGGTAAGATATTTCCAATAAATAACAAGTTTTGAATGTAACGAATGTTATAATTCATCACGGTTTCTTGTCTTATAACGTTGTTGTATTCGTTTCGGTTCGTTAAATTTTTTTCCCTTGTCAATGGCACAGCTAATGTTAGGTAAAGTATTCGTTGAGAAGTTACTCGATTTCCTTCCTTAAAGTAATTATATTTTATTAATTTTATGGATTGATAACTGTAATATAAAGTTCGTTTTGTTTTGCGAATATGCGATAAATAATCAAGTGCTTTGCCCGAACTAATATCGTGTACTAACGAATTCAAGTGCTTTCCGGAACTAATATCGTGTACTAACGAATTCTTTTATATTTATTTGCCTATGTTTACTAATTTTAATTTGGTAAAACTATCGGATGTCTGTGAAGGAAAGCATCGCGATGAAATCTATACCTAATAAATGATCTTTAGCATCATCGTTGTTGGGAAAAATGTGGAAGTGTATTTCTCGGCCTTTAATAAAACCAACAATAGGTGGTAGGCTACTGTGGTGATTATGCCCGTACCTTCTTTAAAATTTTAAGTCAGCAACGGGATTCTTAAAGGTTGGGATTTTATTATTGTAATTAATTTGGGTAGGGTTTTAATCACAATTTATATTGAATTACTATGCCAATGGATGAACTAAAATATAAACCACTTTCTTAATATTGGGATGTTGTTTTTTGAATTATTGGTTATTTCACAAGTATTTTCCGCTTTTCAATATTGTCTCCCTATAATTTTATATTTTCATATTTCAATATTTTCGATTAAAAAAATAAACGTTTTTTTCTTTCACAATGCTACTCGACCGTGCGGCATACTTTTGCAGAAATTGTTTACACCGAGTCTCTGTATCTATATGAAATTAATTCGACTTTTATTTACAAGATAATGTGGAATTATTATTATTATACCGTAACGAGGTGACATTTTCTGTGTGTGTGGTTTGTCTTTGTTTTTATTTTATGTTTTCGTTTTTTTTATTGTTTCCGGTTTTCTAGGTGGCCGAGTTCCCGGGTTATCTTTACGTTCTATTTTACGTCTTATCTGTGGACGTTTTAGTTGTTACTCGGTTAAGTGGCGCAACACTTTGTTGCAACTCACATTGTAAGTTTTATGTGCATTATAACCCAAGCTAGCTTTTGTGCTCTGGATTTGTATGTTATAATGAGATTTAAAAAAAAAAAGTTAATCCAAAGAAATTAAGCTGAAAGTTGTGTTATTTATATTTTGCAGTATGAATAGGCGATTCTGATGCAACGGATAATATCGGGCTTCGGAAATCGTCATAGGGTATGGTAGGATTTTGTATACATTGTTTTTATCATAAAATATTATCGCTTCCCGCAAGTTCATCAATCTATAGTTCTCCGTAACGGGGCACAGTCGGTCAGTGTAAAAGGATACGTCGCGATAATGCGGGTAAATGCAAATAAACGGCGGGCGGTCGAGTCGGATTTTCGGCTGACACATCCGGTCTTCATTCGGAGATACCCTTCCTGCAGATATTGTTATATTACATGAATATAACCGATTCCTAGGGACCCTATTATCATATAATAATATATTTTTTATTTTTTAAATTTTTTACAATGTTTAGTATATACAGAAATTTATGTTTAGGGGCAAACTAGGTAAAATGAAAGGCGGATTGGTGAGGTATATTTATTATACAAGTATGCCCATATTTGTGACTATCGTTCTAAAGAACCGTTCAACGCAATTCCTTAACAATTTTCTTGACACTATAGAACCAAACACACTAGGATTCGCCATCTTTCACCGACATTAGTCTTTCCACAAGGAAAATTAATATGTCGTGTATTTCGTGTACTGTGAAGTTATTTAATCGCCTCCACGCCTTCTGCCTACAACATTAAGTACTTTAAACACAATGTGTAGAGATTTTTAAACTGGTCAGCGTTACTGCTTATCTGGACAAACTCTGTGGTCGCTGGTATTTCTAGATTACTATCAAGTTGAGTAACGGAATTTTGTCGAGCTATATAGTACAAAAAAATTGCAAAGAAAGATAGATAGATAGATTAGAATTCGTAATTACTTTCAGCTGTTGATATACTCGCAAAATTTCCGTTATGTAAACTCTAGGAGTGCCTTTCTTATACCAGTGCCGTGCGAGGTAGCTAAGCGGTGAGTGAGGTCAAAGCTAAGCTTCGAAACGGAGTGCCCATTTCGACCTAAGCTGTGTGACGGAGCGAGAAGCATTGAACTGTACTCATGTCTGCTCCCTACTTCACATTGCTTGCTACATGCATTGTCACTAAAGTCAAAGAAACCAAATCGAACAACCCTATCAGTGAATATCATACTCAACACTCGCTAGACAGTTTGAATGTTCAATGTTGTTAGAAAAGCTTTGTTAGAAAAGTCCTTACTAGTCTACAAAGCTACTTCTAAAAACAATTATTCCGAGCTCAAGGATTACAATAAACAGAAACTTCGTTGGACATAGGTAAATAATTACATTTTTGTATCTCAGATAAAAGTATATATATTTCTCGTTTGTAATTCAACTAATGGTAAAGAGGTCGGCTCTATCGGCGTTTTAGTTATTGGAATCGAGTTTGTCGACTTCCGACTTATCAAACGCGCTACTATTACGTCAGGGAAGTCCGTTTCCGCTCACAGTAGGGACGTACGAATGTTACGTAATTATTTCTAGAATATCGAGAAGCGAGGGTTATCGACAACGGTTTTCGATAAACTTCGTTCAATTTGTTGCTTCATTTGATAAGCGTGACCGATTATGTGGAATATTTATAATTTTTGATTTTGTTTCCGGCAATAAATAAATAAATAATTCGTGGATTGATAAAAATGAAATAATATATACCTATTAGTAAAATACTACACACAATAAGTATCTAATTTTAAAGTAAAGAAGATATCATCTTAAAAAATAGAATATTGTGACCAAATATGCAGTTTTTGAAAGCATAGAAATACTAGTTGCGCCCGCGGCTGTGTAAGCGTCGATTTAAAAAAAAAGTTTATTTATAAAGAAGAACATCACTAAGTGTTATTCTCTATTATTTATTGATTTTTTTTAAAATAAAGTGGCTATCCCCGTCTCACCAACGTTATTTTTCGTAACAATATTGTATATAGTTCGTTGCATATGTTCTGAAGTGTACGATTAAACGGATGGCTGAAATCCCTAAAAATACTTCGAATATGTGATTCTTATGATGTAATTAACTATTTTGATTAGAATTATCGTTTTATCTCCATCAGTTCTATGTGAATACAAACTACAAGTTTTTAATTAGCTTCCAAAAAAGAACGCGATGCTGCGTTGAATGCATTTTTTTTCGTAGAAGATGATTGAGTGATGCCAACAGTCAGAAATAAGACGTTACATTTCAAAATGAGCTAAATTCAATTTTAATCGTTCATATAACATGTTCATTTTTTTAAGATTTCCAGTTTTTACACCAAGAAGGGAGTTAAAATTTTGCCATTCGTAAGGTTTTTTAAGATCTTCATATTTTACATTTACGAAATTCGAAGATTTTGAAAAATAACGTAAAATATCACGAACTGATAAAATTGGATTAAGCTTAATTTGAAATGTAACAACACAATCGTTCCTGATGTTATAGGGCGGAAACAAATATAGTAAAACCTGTTTGTAGGACACATTTATAAATAAAAAACTTAATCGAATTACCGTTTATCGGGTAATAAGCACATTAACGGAAACTGTGAACCATTCTTTTCCACGATATGTGTATAGATAAAGGATGAGGAAGGTCAGTCACTATTTAAGTTATGATAATAATAATCATATCACAGCGTTAAAAAATACAATAACAAAAATATAACTCTAAATAATTATATATCGATAAGAAATGGACACGGAACTATTCGACACTATATAATTTACATATAACATTTTGAATTTGGTAAGTAGGTATAGTTCATATGTGATTTAATATAAAGGTCAATATTGAATACAAAGCAGTGATTCTATCGTACGCTTAGCGTACCATAATGTGTGGTTTACGGAGTGTGCGACATACGTGGGCAGATTGTTTTGACAAACGGTCAAGGGCAAGCGGGCATCCGTCGGTTTGAAGGTCAATTTTTCGGCTGAGAATCTCGAGAGTACAGCCGATCTTTGAGACTTCGATATTATGTCACATTCGACTTTTTAGTTGTAAGTATTGAATGTGCGGCGACATTTTTACGATTATTCGAAAAATGCTGAGTAATTAATATCTGTGCTTTTGATGAATCGTGTTTCACTATCCAGGACATCTCCAAATATTGGATGTTAGCTATAGCTTGTCTTGTAAATTTTTGGCTTATTTGATAGCGTGTTCGGACATCGCGTCGATGGACGTAGGTTCGAATCCATGCAACTGACTCGGAGCTCTATGTGTAGGGAAATATCATGATGAAATCATACGTGGTGGCAGGGAGTTTTTTAACAACGCCTGTGTGTTCTGGAGGCTGCAGTTGAGAAACAGAAGCCTCTATTGGTTTAGTGTGTGTACCATCTTAGAGCCCGTCATCGTTTAACATTAGATGAGAATGTGTTCAAACGCAAAAATCTATAAAGGATTTAAAAAAAAGTCGATAAGTTTGGTAATGTAGGTAATTTAGGCGTAACGATAATAGCCTTCAATAAAGCCTTGGTGGTGAATATATTTTACTTACTATGAGCTTAAATATAGTCATTTTGTCGAGTTAATATCATATATACATTAATTAGCACCCGCCAATACAGTTCCATATTACTCTAAGAAATTGCCGAGTAAGATCAGTGGTTACGGAAATTATCTCCTAGTAATAGTTTAAAAAAAATAATAGGTTTTGAAGCGAACACTTCTTTAGGCGCGTTTTTCGTTCTTTCCGATCAGTGAACGAAAATGAACCGTCACGATCGGTGATGCACTTAATCGTGTATACTCGGCTCCAGTAGTCATCAGTCATGTTTAGTGTCGGTCAAAGATTGTATCTGGAACGATAATTAAGTTTTTATTATATTACGTATTTTCTATATATACTACACTGATTAGGTACAAAATATAAACAACAGTATTTTATTATTGAAAATCGAAAGTTTCACTTGTATCGTCAGGTCACAAAGACCCACCCACTTTGTTAAGACAAACGAAAATGTATAAAACAATTGCGATATAAAATAAGCAGGAACGTGGTCGTATGCAATATATAACTGATAGAATGATGAGTTCACTTGAGAATTCTATAATCATTTTATTGCGCTACAAAAAGACATGGAGACTATTGTGTGAGTTTTTCTAACGACTCCCTAAATAAAACATCAAAGAATTACTATATAAAAAAATGTTTATGTATGTATTTTTATGAATTGTACACTTTTGTGTGAAAATTATTCAATCGATTGTAAATAAATATCTTGACGTAATTTATATGACAAATATATGTAATTTAGTTAGTTTAAAACCAATTGATTTTTTTTTGCAACTCTGATAAACAGACAATCAAAAGCGAGTAATAAAAAATATTGCATTGTCGAGTAGTTCTAAACTGTATTTAAAATTTCAAGTGTCTAAGCTCATCTAGAGTTTAGTTTAATAAATGCTGCAAAATGTCTATTGAACAGGCAACAGGTAAAAAAGTAAGCTAATAAAAAGTGTTAAAATACAAAAGAAGAGACCGTAAGCTTCAATTATACGTCAAGTGTACTAATAAATACTAACTACTCAGAAAAACTGCATAAAATCCGAGAAACCATTTAACCTTTTGTTTTTATGTTATATTGGCTTCAAAAATGTGTAATTTTATTTTTTACTAGCTTCTGCCCGCGACTTCGTCCGCGGGGAATAGTTACTTTGGTCTAACACAAACACGCAGTGGAAGCTCTCAAAAGGAAAAAAAACTTGATTTTGAAACATTCTTCATCGGTGCTACGCTCTTATTGGTCTTAGCGTGATGATATATTGATTAAGCCTTCCTTGATAAATGAGCTATCTAACACTGAAAAAAAATTTCAAATCGGACCAGTACTTCCTGTGATTACACCCTCACGAAGTCACAAACTTTACCTCTTTATAATATTAGTATAGATGTATAGATAAGATACCAGATATGCTCACGGCTCCTCACGCCTTTGTATATATTTATGGATATGAGTAGTTGAGTTACGGGTAAAATTCTGAGAGAAAAGCTGGATTTCATAAGAAACCGACATGATTTAAATACTAGAAACTATGACAAACTGGTCATCCTGTGTTTCAGGTTAAGTAAGATCAGTAACTGTTTTTTAGGTAATAGTGCTAGGTTTTACAACAAACTTCCAAAGCACATTACATTGATCTGTCTGATAGTAAGTGCAAGCACCATGTCAAGCGAGTTTTGATGGCAAAGGACTACTATAAAGTGGATCAATATGTGAACGATGGTGATGTCTAGAATTGATTCACCTCTCTGTGCAGCCGCTAAAATCAATTGTAACTTTAATTTATTATATAATATAGGAGTACTAGCTGGTCTAGCAGATGTTGGGCTTCCCTGAAAATAATAAAAAAATTTGGAATCAGGTCGCAGCGCCACCTACTAATTGTAAATCGAAGCCATTCATGAATACAGTTGAACAGACACAGAATACACACACACGTATAGAGGAATCTATATAAATATAATAAGAATGTAAACCTAACGTCTCCCTACTATATAGATTGTTGTGAAAAAAAATTGGAGGGTCTTAGACTAAGTAATAAAATACATTTCAATATTTTTTTAGAAATGTCTGTCTATCTGTCTGTATGAACACGCATCACTGCTAAAGTACTGCGATCACGATAAAACCTCACCAAGACAATCAAAAAACAGATTCTCGAGTAACATTTAGTCTTGGTTTCATTAAAATCGGTTTACTCTATCAAAAGTTATTGTAATTTTAATGTCGACGCGACTTAAGTACGAGAGAAAAGTTAATGGACTTAATGCATTCAGATGATTTTATTAGTCATTGTTTTCCTTACATTGGATTCCACGCGGACGGAGTCGCGAGCACAGCTAGATATACGTAGCGAATGAAATATATTGAGGTTATTTACTAATTTCAGAATTTGTTCATGAAACAAAGGTTAAACAATTTTACGTTTGACGACCTCACGTTAGATTATTATCCACAGGTCATGTTATTTTTTGTATTACGCTACTCTTCGTCTGTCTAGACAAAAGTTGTTTAATGTTAAATTCAAAATTTAAGAAAAAATATTCTCATTTTTCTAGAAGTCCTCGTGAGCGTAGGATTACACACGAATTTTATGTTCTTTAAAATATTTTAATTTAGTTTAATTATGTTTATTCATTATGTTTTTCTTTATTTTACATTATGATTCTTGAAAAGTGTGCAAACCGTTGGCAGACAAAGGTTTATTTTGGCGGACCGTTTGTGCGATCGCGATGTTATTTCCATTAATCGCATTAGTGTTTCTGAAACCAAACTCTGTCAATACTAGCGAATAGTTGGTACGGTTAGTAGTGGTCATAGTTGGCACATGTGAATGATATACGTGAAAAATAAATGAATTACCTTATTGTATTATACAACGTGTGCGGACACCGCGTCGATCGGCGTAAGAACGAATCCTTGCGAATGAGCTACGGTAAAGGAAAACGTGATGAAACCATAGCACGGTGGTGGAGCTTTTTCTAGGCCTACCCGGCTAGCTTCTAACCTTAAGTTGAGAATCTGTCGCCAGACACCTGTAGCTGTGTTCCGGCGCACTTGAAAATCAGTCCCCCTCTAGGCTTAGCGTTTGTACAATTCTGGACCACATCGTCATTACACATCAAATGAAATTGTGGTCAAACGTTAACTATAATCTATATTTAAAAAAAACATATCATACACGTGCACCACATCATGGCAGAATGTGTTCGAAGCTAAGATATAAAATCTCGGCTCAATGCTTCCAGTTCGTTCTACATTGTAAACTTTTGTTTTTCTCGAACTGACTACGCTATTTACCTAGCAAGGTCTTAACAGCTTCACCGGACTACCCTACATTGTAACCTATTGTTAATTTTGCATCTCTATGTTACCTAAACGATATAATCGCATACGCGACTAAGACTGCAATATAGTAATAAAAGATATTTTACTTAATTTTAATACATATCTCAAATTAACTGGAAGTTAATGTATATTCCATACGAAAAAATATATTTCAGATTGGTTTATTTTAGTAGAGCTTCACGAAGACGATGGCAACCTGGATTTGACCGTATTGATTGATATGCATCCAATTTTCCAATTCTTGCGCTTCTCTGAGAATGGATGAAAGCAATACGTTAAATTGAAAATGATACATGACATATGATCATGATGGAGCAAAGTTACGTATTAATTTCGAGTTATCACACTGTGGAAATGGCAATTTTGTCGCTACAATGTCGACGCCGCACGATGATAATCGCATGAAACGCGATACGATGTATTATGTATATTGTCCTGCCCAGTCGCCGTGCGAGCCCCATGCGGTGATCTTATCAATACTCATGTGGTATCAGTGACATCTGCTAATGTATTGACGTGTCACTTTTCATATCAAATTGAAGGTCGCGAACACCTTTCATATGCCTCTTTTTATTCAGTGATAGGTGATCTTAATACAAGGGCAGCGGTAACTGTTAAAAGATTAGAATCTGTTGTCCAACAGTAGCCGCTCTGTAAATAAGCTGCTGGTTAGCCATTTAACCAAGATTTTAAAACGAACACATTGCTCGGTTTATATGTTTACGTGAAACTCATTGTCAATCTCATTTAGGTATGAAGTTACACAAAGATTTAGAGGGAAAATATCATACGATTACTACATACTATTAGATAGGTAACATTCTTGCTGAAGAATTTCAAAGCTAGCGACTCTTTTATCTAGACTTAAATAGGTAAGTCTATCTAGACTTAAATTGTAAAATAATTTGTGATAATTAACCAGTAAAGTGTAAAAACAAAAAAAAAAACAGTAACAATCTTTTAGGTAATAGAGTTAGGTTTTACAATAAAGTGCCAAAGCATATTAACGATTTGCCGAACTGTAAGTTTACCATGTCAAGCGGACTTTGTTGTCAAAAGGCTATTATAGATCGTTTCAATATGTGAACGATGGTAATGTCTGGAATTGACTCCTCTCTATGCGTCCACTAAAAACTATTGGTTCGATCGAGTTTCTTGCCGGTTCTTCTCGATGACTGGGTTGTTTTCCGCAACGGTAGTAGTTTTGATGTTCATAAACGCCTACTTAGGGCCAAAATTGAATAAAGTATTTTAGATTGATTTTGATTTAATATAAACTGAAAGATTATAGGAATGGTAAAGTTAATAAGTGATATTAGTAGTCCATTAGAAACAATATTTCCAGGTTCAACTGCCCTTGACACTGAAAAATCTAAAGCGGATAGTAGGATCGATGTAGATTATAAATACGTTTATAATAGCACTACATCGATCGATGTGAGTTCAAGGCGGTTCGTCCCCTGACTGCGCAATTGCTTGAACTTTCAGTTCAATAGTAACAGGTTTAATATTTATTTATTGGCGGTAAGGCTTGCCAGCAGATTAGGAAGACGAGTCTTTTGGTTAACTTCTTTGTTCTTTTGCAATAAATAGTATAATAGTTAGGGGTCACCCATTAATTACTTGAGGCGTTTCTTGTGGATTTTTGATCCCCCCCTCTCCGTGGTCAAATTTCGTGAGATTTATCTCGTCGAACTCCGAATAACATAATACGTTTTCGTTTGATGTAATCAAATAAGATAATTTGTTTTATTATTTTTAGCTTTCTATTATTAGTTACTAGCGGGCCTGACAGACGTTGTCCCGCCCTGATTATGAAAAAATCCTTGACTAATTATATACGAAAACGTCCTTCATGAATCATTCTATCCAATGGTGAAAACCGCATGAAAATCCGTTAGGTAGTTTTTGAGTTTATCGCAAACAGACAGAGAGACAGACTCAATAGGGGACTTTGTTTTATTCTATGTAATGATTTAATTAGTTATTATTTCTATTATTATACAGTACATTTCGATAAATCAAAACTAAGTAACTTTACATCTATTCACGGATTTTAAAATGTAGCAGAATTGTGCTAGATTTTTAGCACATTTTAGTTTAGAAACATATCTTACTTCAAATTTATCTGATTTCCTCACATTTTTACACTATTTTTTGGCCGAAAAAAAATACGTGTTATTTGCTGAAACCTCCTTTCTCCCACGTGAAATTTAGTGAGATTCGGCTTGACCCTCTTAAAACCCTCAGGTAATTTTAATGGAGGTGCCCTTATAAAGGAAGAATAGAGCAAGATGTAGCATTCTTCTCAATATAAAGTACTACCTTTTGCCCTATCTAGAATGTAGGCTTAGGCTATTCCTCGGGAACTGTACTGTGTTCTGAAATAAAAGTATGTCCTTTTCTGTATCCCTGACAACGGGTATGGAAAGTTTCATGATCAGTTGAGTAGGTGCCCTCGATATTATCAGACTCTAAGCAACTGAAATCACACGGTGTATATCCGCCGTCTTGATGGGACGGCACGGGATGTTTTGAGCATTAGCCGTGCCGTCCCAGCGGTCGGATGATAGGTTATATTTAAATTAAAGCGAGAGAAGCTGCGGATAAGGCGTAGTTAATATTATAAACGATAAAGTTTCTGAGGATAGATTGATGCTTGTTACTCTTTCACGCAAAAAATATTGAACGAGTTTTTATGAAACGTTGCAGTAATATCGTATAACATCAAGATGAAGTCACTTCAATAATATTATGAATAAGAAAATGAGTTTGTTCGTCACATTTTAACACCTTAATGAACTACGCAACCGATTATTTAATACAGAAAATTATGTAATTGTTACTTCGCAAAATAAGTATTGTTCCCGTAGCAAATCTAAATTAACACGTGCAAAGCCGCGAGCAGAAGCTAGTATGTATATATTTACATGTAGTCGTTAATAACGCAGACTTTTATGTAATCAAATGATCCACACCTTTTTTATATGTTTAACAATTCCAGTAACGGTTCACTCCTTGATTAGGATCTAAAAGGTAGTTCCGTGCAGGGCTTAATCGCCCCGGATAAGCCCTCTTGAATTATACATATAATAAATGTTATGCATATTTGTTCGAAATGGACGTTTCGATGTCTAAATACGATATGAGTAATGAGGACTTCTTTGAAATGCTTTGACCCCCTTTGTCATTAATTTCTACAAATTAATAAAATTGTAGGTATAACTATATTATTATTATCTAATACATTATGTTAATTTACATTACAAAACATTATGTTAGTTATAATTACAACTACATGACGCTCATCGCCGGAAACACTTTAAACAATTTAATTTAAAGAATTCACACAATAAAAACACCTATATAAGCTCGTTCGTTTAGCGTCTTGTATTCGTTGTGCTGTTTTCAATTGCCTTGACGGAGTTTTCTCAGAGTGCTCTAAAAGTAGACCTCGAAGTCGTTACAATGTTACTATAAGTTCTAATATTAGAGTGATTTATTAATGTATATGCTAAAGTCGTAAAAAGTCGTAGTGGTCTAGTGGCTTGACCGGTGGAATATCAACCCGATATCCTCAGGATCGAATCCCAGCATGTTACCGACGAATGTTTCGGAATTCGCGTACGTTTACTAATTTAAATTGGTAATACTATCGACTGTCGGTGACGCAAAACAAAAAGACATAAAATTGTAGATTTCTCCGAGTTTGAAATCGCCAATACGTCGTGGGTTGATGTGGTGATTATGCTATACCTTCTTTCGGGAAGAGGCTTATGGCCCTGCGGTGGGTCTCTTACAGGCTAATAATATGTTAAATAATAATATACTACATACTAAATGTATGTACTTAACCGCGACCTAACGGACCACAGCTCCTGTCTTAAAAGAAACCTCTAACTAAGTACACCTATTATTCATGTAACAACAATAACATATCTAAAAACGAACTTCATGTAGCACTTAATTCGTCAGTTCTAAATTATTAAATGCATGAATGGAAATCGTATTGTAAATAAAAATTGTTTGTTGACAAAGTGTGTTGGGTAACCGTCGCGTGTCGGCTTTATATGAGGAGCATAGTCGCGTGAAAGACAAATAAACGATCGACCCGAAAGGGCGCCATCGACGGCGAGTAAGGCGAAAACAAACAGGCAGACAAACAAATTACTTTTTTATTTCACACCACAATAGGGACCCTGGCGCCCGCGGCGGCCATCTTGCCGTGTAAACGCATATATTAGAAAAAAAAACTAAATAGATAGAAAACACCATCGACACGAAAATCTACCGACGTAAGAAAAAGTTAAGTCGTGTACATGATTCATCATGTTTTACTGGAATACCAGTTCTCGTTGGCGTTTAAAGAAAATATAATACGAATCATTCTGTGATAGGAACGTTGGTTGGGAAATCATTCAATGTCAAGTGTCGGAATTCTTTTCAGTTTATCGTAACGGATTATGTTTCGATGGGAAATATTCTATGGGATGTCATAACTCTTCTAATAACACTTGGTAATGTTTAAGCATGTACGAGTATATAGATTTATATTATTCGTTCGAGTTGTAAAATACCTTATAATACATATAAAATTTGAGTTTTTAGCGGGATCTTGGAATGTCATCTAGTGGATTTTATATTTTATTCGTAATCTTGTGTCTTGTGTTTTACGTAATATAGTTTGGTTACCGTACACAGGTGAAGTGAATGGGAAATAATACCACGGAACCATGGAAACTGAATTGCCATACAAACTCCCTGGAAAGGTCTAACAAGACGGCCACCGTCTTGGTAGTTCGTTGAAATGGTCGCAAGAAACTTGTAATATCATTATCTACTCGAAAATGGTAGTAATAATCTACCAGAAGATTTGGTTGCCAAAAAAAACAAAATTATCGCAATATGATTCCAGTTATTATGCAAAATGAACTGTTATTTATACACGTTTGAAAACCATTTCTGAGTTTTGAATGAGATTATTGATTAAGAGTATAATACTCAGAAATATAAAGGATTCTGGATTAGAAGAATATTATTTCAATCACTATGGTTAATTGATCTAAAGGGAACATCTTGTTACTTCGGAAGTTAAAATATCAAGGTGTGTTTGCAATTTTATACTGATTAAGATTGTGTGAATCAAAGTTCGTACAGAGATGCCTCGTTAATAGGTTGAAAAAGTTTAGAATATTGATAGCATTTAGTCGACTCATTATCGTCTGAGGTTCTTCCAAGGAACTACAGTATGGGGTTCTTCAACAGGGAAGTAAACAGGCTATTTATTATAGGGTTGGCAACGCACATGTCATACCTCCAGTGTTGCAAGCGTCTATAGGCTGCGATGATCTCTTACCGTCAGGCAGCTCGCATGCTTGTTACCACGGTCGTGATATAATTTTTTTTAATATATATTAAAAAATATATTTTTTGTTAATTCGATCCTTTTATAATGATGTGTTCCAAATTTAATATTCATAAGTAAGGAGATTGAATTTTAAATTAACTACGGTTATAAAATGTTTTATAGGATTATTTCTAAAAATTTTTCGCACATTTTGATCTGGACACTTTAAAGTGACTGACTGACCTTTATTTTACTTATGGAAATTCTGCTTTGGCTACTTACCCATCAACGGGTAGCAGAAAGTAAGTTATGTCTGAATCTTACTCTCTAAATTCCCACGGTGTTTCTTTATTACCCTTAGGCTGTCGAGCGGAAATTGCTGTGGCATTCGATCCGACCAACCCTTCAGGTGCAGGCCTCTTTGTAGAGGCCTCTTTCTGGGGTCTGTGGTTCAAAGAGATAACTTCGGACGAACTACTGAGAAGAACGCGTGGAATACATACTGACCCAGTCTAGGGCTTGTGAATTTGTTTCTAGGGTAACGGACATGCCTGTTTCGCATCATCCGCATACCGTTCCTAAAGTGGCTGGATATCATACAGAAACTGATATAGTAAAATGGGATCGGCGGAGAACCCTACCTTTCGAAGCGATTATGGCTTAATTTATAGCGTGTTCGGACACTGCATCGATAGACGTAGGTTCGAATCCTTGCAATTGAGGCGGAGCTTCCAGTGACGGAAAACATCGTGATAATACTATCGCATGGTGGTAGGGTCTTTTCTAGGTCCACTTGGCTAAATACCACTCTCAGGTTGACAATCTATCACCAAGCAGCTATTCGTGTGTTCCGGCAGCTGCACTTGAGAGCCAGCCCCCTCTAGACTCGGAGTGTTTGCTATCTTAGACTACGTTGTCATTTAACATCAAATGAGATTGTGGTCAAACGCTTTAGCTTTAGCTAAAGTTTAGTATATTATATTATTAGTTTTATAGGCTTTAGCCTATAAAGTATTAAAAGAAAACAAAACGGCAAATTACATAATTCAGATATTTATGAGTATCAATAGTTTGTAAGAACTGAGGCCAATGGCAACGCCCAAAGCACTGCATACTCCATTGTGATTCCGAACGGCTCAACTATCAATCTATACATCTCGGGGACTAGTTACGCAAACGCGCAAAAAGCATAAGTGTAACGACCGACTATACGCCCTTGAACTTGTTGAAAACACGTGCCGGCATACTGACAAACGGACATTAATATTCAAAGCGTAAACTACTAGAAACGAGAGGAAACGCCTTACCGGGTACAGCGCTCGCTGCGGAATGCATTATTATTAGTTCTGGTAATGTCAGGCTACTGACTGCTATCCATCATTTCGGACATATAAATAAATTTTGTAGCTGGTGCGTACATCCTAATGATTTCTCCTTGTCAGATCGATATCTATGTAAGATCTAACATACGCCTTCGGGTTTTGCATAGGCAGACTTCTAAACTCGACGTAAAGTTATTTTATTTTTCCAATATAGCTCACATTTAAAGATTCTTTGGGGAGGTTAAACTTTGTAATATCTAATATTACCATTTCATTATTTAATTCATGTATATGTTCAGCATCAAATATAATAGGATCAGTTTTTTGATGCAGTTTGTAGGACATTAATCGTCAATCATAGTAAAGGTTTTAGAGTGATAATGGTTCAGTTTTTGCGTGGTCAAACACTACATCGATTGACTTTGGTTTGAGACACTATAAAGAACCGTAGCTTTCATTGAAGGATATTAACGTTATGAAATAGTAACACGGTGGTAGGTGTTTTTAAGTCCGCCTGCTTAGATACCACTCTCTATATTGGGGGTGGTATCTATAGGTGTATTACGGCAGCTGCACTTGAGAGCCATTTAACCTATAGGTTTAACGTGTTTATTATCTTAGATCATGTCGTTATTGAATGATCGTGTAGTAGTACCTGGGCATTGTTTTTTGTGTAGGTGTCTTAGTAGCATAAGACATGCGCTAAATCATGAGCTCGTATTAGATTCTAATCGATAGAGTTCACTTTACAGATAACCATAAAATTTACAGTATAAACAACTTTTTTAAATAATCGAACGTGATTTTAATTTTATGAAGAGAGTTTGTTAGCTTAGAAGATTTTTATATTAGATTATACTAACGCAGAATATATATTTGAAAATAACTAAATTTCAGAGGGGTGAAATCGAAAGTGAAAATCAGATCAAAGTCCATAGCGATCTAAAACAACATTTTCTATCTCTTTGTATACACATTAAAAATGAATATGGAGGGTCTCTAGTTGCAAAGAATTCGGAGCCCGGTGAACTGTGTAAACTGCTGCGTTGACATTGCACATACCAACGGATGTGGAAGAATTCCAAGCTAACACTGAACTATAGAATAAGTTATTTACACGTATCGGAATCTGCCATCCTCAGAGTGTACACATTAAGTTTTAAAACTATTACTTTTTGATAAAACTCGGTTGATTTCATAAATTTAAAATGTAATATCAAAAAGATATTTCATTCTTTCCACTCCAGTGAAGCTTTAAAGGTCGTTCTGGCTTTGTGCTTATGTTCGTATGAAAAAATCTATACATTTTAAAGTAATAATCACTTTTTGTGGCTAGTGTTTGATCCTCCAGTAACAGGTCAATGTACGTTTCACATATACATGCTCTGGCGTTAGTAACTACTCTAAATAAATCTAGTTTTATTAGTAAATATATGGGCTTAAAAACTCTTCTTTTCTCTTCGGTGCTGTCGTTGAATTTGATAAGATTTATAGATGATGATCCACTAATGTACTACTTCTACGCGAGATTATGAGAAACTATGCTCATAAAACAAAGTATGATGGCTTATTAAGACCATATAATAAAATACGATAGATAATTTAGACGATTAACCTGAATACTTCATGACATGGACTAATCATTTTTGAGTGTTGCAAAGATGAAAAAAAAAACTTTTATTACATCAATTTATTATTTATTCACTCGTACTTTTAGAGGCTTCGAGACGTCTTCGAGGCTCGAGGAGCTTCTTATTTTGATATGTAAGATTCTTTTATTACCTCCTATTTTATTGAGGACTAGCTTCTGCCGCGTGGAATAGGTACTTTGAGCTAACGTTAACACTAGCGGAAGCTCTCAAAAGGAAAAAAGCCCCGATTTTGAAACATTCTTCATTGGTGCTCCTCTTCTATTGGTCTTAGCGTAATCATATATATAGCCTTTCTCGATAAATAATCTATCGAACACTGAAAGAATTTTTCAAATCGGACCAGTAGTTCCTAAGATTTTATTTTAAGGTTATTATATTTTATATTTTAAGGTCCTAAGGTTTTATTGTAAACCCTGTAACAGTGATGCTTGTTCGTACAAACAGACAGACAGGGATTTTTAAAAATGATTGAAACGTGTTCAATTACTTATTCCTAGACATCTGCAACAATTTTTTTCACGAAAATCAAAAAGTACAGACAGGTTGGATTTACATTCTTATTATATGTATAGAAGATATAGGTTTTTTCACAGTTTCGTATTTGTATATCATATATCCATACTTCTAAATTAATATTATAAAGCCTACGTTTAAATTCACCCATTTTGGGAATTAAAACGCCGGATATTTATTTATTTCTGGGTTAGATGGTCCATTGGTTCAGAAAGGGACTAGGTCATAGGTCTATTTGAATTTTGAAAATATTTTCGATATATTGAAATGTATATTTAGACACTAAGTTGCTTGTAAAAAATATTTCATGTCTCTAGAGACAAAAAAAATAAACTAATTAAGAGCGAAGTCAGCTGAAAACGATAGTATTCTATTCTATTCTATAAAATCATAAAGATAAGACATTCATACGAACTGGAAGGAATAAAACCCGCAGCTAGTGACGCGTCCGGCCTTGAACTGCTATAGATCATATATATATATATATATATATATATATATATATATATATATATATATATATATGTATTTGGCAAGACGTCGAAACCGATAAAACTGAGCTCAAGAAAGAATCTATCGCTTTTTATAGCTGCACTCGTAAAAACTAGCTTGATTCGGTGTTGTGGATACAAAAACGATCGTATATATCAGTTGTAAGATGCCCTAATTCTTATTTTACTTTATGTTTTCCTTTTGAAATACTTTGTTATTGGCTTTTATTATTTTATGATTACCGATCTTTGTGGTTTATATATAAACGTTGACAGAGTTACAGGATCAGATGTCGTTTCGGATATGTATCGGTTTTAGGTGGATAATAAACTTGTTCTGCACCTTTCGGAACTTCTATCTTTATGTTACTATATATCTTTATTTGTGTAAACACTCACATAGGTCGTAATAAGTTTATAAGTCCGTCGTATATAGCTTTCTTATGACGTCGTTATTGCAAATTATAACCTTATATCTAATTAGGTGGTTAACTTGGATGAAAATACTATGCTTTTCTTTATTCCAGTCAGTTCTTGAAACTCTATATAGGCTACAAGAATGTCGTCGAAATATGAATGACAAGGTCATCTTTTGTTAACAGTGTGAGTACTAGTTTACGTATTAGATATATGCTCGCCGAAAATGTACCTCTGAACCGTAAAGTGTCATGAACTAGACTTGACAAAGGAAAATCCAAATAATCTTCATTAAACGTCACAAGTCGCTGAACTCCCGCGTCTGTACCTGCTCTTACGCATTGCGCTAAGTATTATTTCTGGCAGTGAACTTAACGTTCACGGTCAACTGTAGAATCATTACATTATATTTAGATTGGACACATGCGTACGTCCATTAAACGTATATTCTCATATAGCAACAATGATTTTAACATTAATTTAGTTTCCAAAGTGCGCTTTGATGTTGCGAGGCCCCATTTTATATTATATGTAAACTAGCTGACCCGTGCAACTTCATCTGAACTAAATCGGTTATTACCGGTTTCAATTGGTGATGCGCATTAAAAAACACAACGTAAACCGGCTATCAGGTATCCTCAAATAATAATTATAAACGTTACTACTACGCTTGATGCATACATAATAATAATGGCCGAAAACTGTGAAGGAAGTGAGAGAAGGCTTATTGTGTGAGAGAAATAGGAGACCGGCGTCGGTATCATCCCTACTCCGTGCTGTTTACTGGGATGTGACACCGGTATAGTCTGACAAATGAGTGTTGATCCAGAAAAAGCGCGTATTTTTTTGTACAAAAATTTTAGCTTTGCCATAAGCTCAGGGAAATTTTAATGGAAATAGAGTGAGAAACAGTCACAAAAAAGACGACGACTTGGTTTTAATTAGCTCTTTCTCTTACTAAGTAATAACTTACCAAGTGATAATTGATCAGTTATCGAGTGGGATGAAAAATGATTAATTACTATAAAAAAATAGGGGTTGGTGTTAGAAGGGTGAACATTTAGGGTTGTATGTATTTTTTATTGCCTCATTATAACAAAATGAAATAAAAAAAAAATGTCCAAAAAATAAAAAATAAATGTTAGGGGTGGACAACCCTTATCACTTAGGGGTATGAAAAATAGATAGTAGCCGATTCTCAGACCTACTGAATATGCATATAAAATTTCATAAAAATCGGTCAAACCGTTTCAGAGGAGTACGGTAACTAACATTGTGACACGGGAATTTTATATATAAGATGTCTTCTCTATTAAGGTGTTTTTTCTTATTATTTTTAACTTGTACTTTTGGCGCTTCTTTATGGATTTGTGGTGAAGTTGGAGTAAGAAATCGAATAAGCGGAATAAATATGTGCGATGACAATGATGTTTTCTTAATACTTTGAATGAGGTTTTGGTGGACTAATCTATTAAAATCATAATCGTTTTTTTATGATATTTAGCTTGAACGAGATTCATTTAATTCATATCATTACATAGTATAAAACAAAGTCCCCTACCGCGTCTGTCTGTCTGTTCGCGATAAACTCAAAAACTACTGAACGGATCTTTATGCGGTTTTCACCAGTGGATACAGGGATTCACGAGGAACGTTTTAGTATATAATTTGTCCAGGATTTTTTAATAATCAGGGCGGGACAACGTCTGCCGGGCCCGCTAGTCATATTTATAAAATTAGTGAATGAAGTAAATTTTAAATTTAATTTGCCATATACAAATACGTAATTAAGTACAATGTACAATTTAGTATGTTAAAGCCTGAATAAACAAGAGCGATTTTAAGTGCCTACTTGTTTTAACAATTCGATGACTAATGAGGATACCGTGTGGTACTCGTGGGCGTCTGAATCAGCCTCGATCAGAGTCCTAAACGGCTTCAAGGTCGCAACGAGACCTACGCTTTCGTTAACATTTTATGTTCCTCTACCATAATTCTCCAAATTTAGTTAATGGGAGATCATCGCGTGAACTTTTATGGTCTTTTCTGTGATATCGTGTATGGCGTCACTTCCTTTTTATTTGTGGGAAGGGCCTTGAGTCTTTATAGCTGCTGTAATAGTAAAACTAATAGCTATTGCACATATAATTTATATATTTTATCATATATTCTTTAGAGTTATTGTACAATTAGAATATATTTCTGAAAAAAACTGAAAGTACTTAATTATTTTGTGATGATTATTACACTTTGCATTTTATCACATGCTAAGTTACTATTAGTTGTGCAGTTTTGGTATCATTTGTGATATACTTTCTTTATAATAGCACTTATTTTAATTTTCCTTTCATGTTTCACACTCCGAACCAACATGTACAAATTTTCTTGAAGTTGTTCTTTCTAGAATTGTTTTCTATTTTTCTATTTCAGGTTTGATTGAAAAACAAATTATGTATATGGTTCAAAGTCACCAGTTGAGGCAACTGTTGGAATTTTCAATTTTTTATTAAATTTAGAAAATATTACGAAATGTATGAACACGAATCCGGTAATATGAACATGCAACACTCTCAATAGTTGCTGCATGTATATTATATTTCTGTCTATTGTTTAAAAAGTTCTCAGTAGTTTAGTGTTATAGTGTTGATACTTGTAGAGTACAAATTTCATTGCAATTAACTGTAATAATGTCATTGGTATACTATGTACAGATGTAATGACTATGTTGTAAGAGATTAATATTAGATTGTGATTCATATTAACGACAAAATTTACAAATTCCCCAAAACACTGGTTATGTATATCGCATAGTGCGCGTTATAAAACTACTTCATTCATTAGTCAAATGAGTCATAACTGCCTACATCTGGTGTTCCTGTGGCCATTCTTGGAAGTGAAGACTAGCGTTCGCCGGCATTGTGTCGGTTTGTATTGGTTTGACTCAGGGTTCATAGGTCGTTGTATAATTTTAATATTAGGTTTTCCACAATTTGTGTAATTTCTAACGTGTAATGATAAGGTTGGTTTATCAGTTCATACTCGATTATAGTTGTATGTTTCATGTGAGCCAGCAAATGGTTGTTTTTACTAGTTTCCACTATCGTAATCGTATATACTGTTATATACAGAGAGGCGGTACCTGGGTGTCTTTCTTGCTCACACACATCCAATGTAGCTGTAGAGACTCTTCCAACCAACAGCGTCAGTTGAAAAAAGCAGGTTTCGTGTTGCAGAGTGCTTTAAGTTTTATAATTATTACATTATATGGTTGTAGGCACAAAACAATTTATCTTTTTCAATAGGTTATATTAATCAAACGTCATTCAACGCGTGTGACGTCACAGCTCCCAAAACATTGTCCTGTCATTTTAAACATTTTGATATATTCATACCGAATATAAATAAATCCGTTTAGAACGCTGAGTGCGAAATCTAACACCCTGACAAGTAAAAGCGTAAAAGAAAAAATATTTGAAAATAATTTCGAAAATATTTATAGACATGATGGAAACCTGAGGGTATACATTTATGGAGTAGAGGTACAAAGTATTTTTAAATAGGTTTCTACGTCCCTATTTTAATCTCGCTACCGTTAGATATATATATTAATGTATACAACTAATTTTCGTGGCTATCTCTCTATTATTTTTCACGAAGTTAGGTTCCATAAAACACCTGAGAAAAAAAGTATTATAAACCTGTCCCAGCCGAAACGGTGACATGGACACTGTAACGTAGGGCCGCTCGTAAACGATAGGCTGCGGAAACGGGGGTCACTGGTTCAAATCGATTTAAAGGAAAAAATGTGGGTCAACGACCTCGGCGACAGGCACGAGTGAAATTAAATTAGAAGGCATCGCCCCTATCATATCGAGTGGATGGTATTATTGTCTTAAAGCGTTCGATCAACGAGCGACTGTTTTGTTGAATGTATATGGAATGATTTAGAACTTCACTATACGTGGTTCTCGTTAAAAGAATTGATTTTATCCTTCGGATTATTGTTTGAACTTTAATAAACGGCTATGATTATTTAGTTGAGGTATTAAATTTAATATATACTATGAATATTATAACACTGGAGGGTTTATTTGTTTGTTTGGTTCAACGCGCTAATCTCAGGAACTACTAGTCCGATTTGATAAATTCTTTCAGTGTTAGATATCTTATTTATCGAGAGAGACTATATGATATTTATTATCACGCTAAGACTAACAGGAGCGCAGCACCACTGAAGAATGTAATTTTTTTTTTCCTTTTGAAAGCTTCTGCTGCGTGATAGCGTTAGCCCAAAGTAACTATTCCACGCGGAGGAAGTCGAGAACAGAAGCTAGTGTAATATATCTTTATAGCAGTATTTACCTAAACAGCGGTTAATAAATGGAATCCTAGTAAAAACAATATCCATTACCAGACAGTTATGTACTGACGTTTTTAACTAACGTCTTCTTTATTAAAACCCGTAACAAATAACCAGGGATCGATTGCAGCAGTGTAAACAACACCACAACCATTAATTCCATTAGTATGTTTAGTAAACACGAAAGGCTTTCCAACGTAGATCCTTTCTCATTATGCTCTCGATAACGATGGAGTTCTATTTATATTATAAGTATTCTTAGCAATCTATGTTATTAATTTTTGATAAAGTTTTCCTGATAAATTGCACGATTAGTTATCCGCGATATTAGCATAGATTATCCTGTATGGTATGGTGACGCATTGGCTGACGATTCTGCAGTAGGTTAGTTGTGTGAGTCAATCTTTTCATTTACGTGTTGACCATTTAGATGATACGTGTTGCTGCTGTTGAAATATCAATCTATAGCAATATTATAAAGCTAGAAGGTTTGTTTGTTTGCTTGAACACGCTAATCTTAGGAACTACTGGTCCGATTTGAAAAATTCTTCCAGTGTTAGATAGCTAGCTCATTTATCGAGGAAGGTTATAGGTGTATATATATATATATATATATATATATATCATTACATAGTATAAAATAAAGTCCTCTGCCACATCTGTCTGTCTGTTCGCGTTAAACTCAAAAACTACCGAACGGATTTTCATGCGGTTATCACCAGTAGAGAGAGTGATTCACGATGTAGGTTTAGGTATATAATTTGTCTAGGTTTTTTTATCATCAGGGCGGCACAACGTCCGCCGAGCCCGCTAGTGATATATATATCATCACGCTGAGACCAACAGGTCCGGAGCACTAATGAAGGATGTTTCAAAATCGTTTTTTTTTCTCTTTTGAGAGCTTCCGATGCGTGTTAGCGTTAGCCCAAAGTAACTATTCCACACGGACGAAGTAGCAGGAGCTAGTATAATATAATATTATTGTTTGGTCTAGATAACTTATGAAATCAAGACAACCAACCAAACCATGACATAGCTGTAAAATATAATACATCATGTTATTTCTATTGCAATGATTTTAATTGTCGAAGTATGTAGATGTCACCACTGTCGTTTTTAGTAGTCCGTCTCCGATTTTTGCACTAATAAAACTCCTTGTTGTATAAATAGAGACAACTACATACCTGTGTTATTTTTTTTTATAAATCCTGTTGCATTTATATTGGAAATAAATATCTCTTAGATAATATTTTGCTGTGGTACTGAACTAGTAACGTTTTTGGTATATATGTGTCAGTTACACATCATAGAATTTCTCCATTGTTACAATTGTATTCTATGTTTCGATTACAGACAAATACAAGTATATAGATTAATTGTTTTATTCTATATGAGCAGTACACGGCTCGAATTGAAAGCCAACGGAAAAAAGAATTAGCATACATTAATATTTTATTAGTCGCGGTGTACAAATTAAATATGTTTTGGTATTTTTTTATATATATTATCACGGGTCTTATTTGACTAGAGACACATTTATGGACACGCTAATAATATAAGCACACGTATAGGTACGTATGTATGTATTATGTATTAGTATTAAGGTGCGTTGATCTCTTTACATTTTTTGTTGCTTTTTTGCACTACTCCAGTTTATCGACACTGAATTCTCTAAAAGCCAGCTCGCTATCCGTCTATTCTAGATGCTTCGAAGCTAATTATATCACGTTAGTCGGCTTTATATCTATCCTAGACCGTATATTAATTTATCTCCGAGCTTTACTTTTATTATATTGTTTATTGTATCATATAATTTCAATAATGCGAACCGGTTACGATGTTTTATTTAACACTCGTAGCAGAATTTTCCACTATTTTAGTTTTTTGTTTTCTTTTCTTTTTTGTAACTGGTGTCGATGACTTTTTCTGTTGAATAATAATGCAGGAGACAAATTATAAATATTTACTCTATACTGTTTTATATTATAGACATTTATAATTGTGTCGTTATATTTCCAAATGAGCTAAATGAAAGCCGTTTCTAATATTTTACGTTATTTTTCAAGATCTTGAAATTTTGTTCAGGTGCAATATGAAGATTACTAAAAACCTTATGAACGGCTAAATTTGAACTCCGTTTGCAGTCTATAAAAACTGGAAATATTAAAAAAAATCATATGAGCGATTAACAGAGCAATTGGATTTAGGTCATTTTAAAATTTAACGACACAATTGTTCACTATATGTACACATGAGAATAAAACAATTCATAGGATGTAACCCTATGTTTATTACTATGAATTCATTTTAATATTTCGATCACAATCAAAGAATCTATTCATTTCTCACGCCCATACGGATATAATCCTCACGCCTACACTCTTCACACTACCTTCAAAACGATTCGGGCCCTCTCTTTCTCGTTTTCACGCTTTAAAAGACATTATATTTAATGATGTTCCTTGATAGACATAACATTGATTATGGATCGGTTTTATTAAGAGATACTTTGGTTAAAATTTTACGGTGAATTACATTGCGCTGGGATCGTATCGAAGGGTACGATTTTATTGTATCCAAATCCGACTGAATATTTAGAAAAAACAACTAATACATAAAAATGTATTGTATGGAGTTGGAGTTTAAAGTTTCACGGATCAATTACAAGATTGATATATCTATGTATTATCTGATCGTGTATTTTACTGGCACCCGTACATCTTTCTGTATGGCTTATGCTATACTCTATATTAACTTTAAATATATATAGCTCAATCTCTTATGGTATTTTGTTATAAAGGACAGCAGCTGAGGTAGACGCCATATTTCTACGACAAAAACAAAGCAATATACAATATGAGACCTAGGGAATCATTAAAGACCAAAGTACAGGAATTAGGTACCTTAACTCTACCCTCCCAATATATTCTTCATAATTTAATGTATGTTCGTAAAAGCCTTGAAAAGCTGAATTTTGTAAAACACTGGCATGATCTAAATAATAATTGTGACAAACTGATCGTCCAATGTTTTAGACTCAGTAAAAAACCAGTAACATTTTTTTTTAAGTAATACTGTTAGTTATTATAAAAAAGTCCTAAAGTACATTATTGATTTGCCATATAGTGAGTTCAAGCACCATGTCAAGTAGGTTTTTGTTTTATCATAGGAGGCAAACGAACAGGCGGGTCACTTAATGTAAAGTGATCACCGACGTCCATAGACACTAGCAACACCAGAGGAGTCGCAAGTGCGTTACCAGTGTCGGGGGAGAGGGGAAGGATTGAGGAAGGGAGCAAGGGGGCATGAAGGGAAGTGGATCTCCGGCGCTTTCACTGACCAAACGAAACGCAATAATGCAAGAACTGTTACTTCAAGTCGGTTTTCTGTGGGTCGGGTGGTATTACCCCGGGCGAGCCAACCCATTCATGCTGAAACCTGTAATAACTTCAGCGTGGCTCTAGGACCTACAAAAGTTTTAATATTTAAGTTAATATTAAGTTTTATTATTATAGGGTGAATTAATATGTGAACAATGGTGGCGCCTGATGATGCCCTTCTCTGTGCAGCCACCAAAAACGAATGTAACTCTCATGTTTGTAAAAATATATACCTATGACAAAAAACAGACCAGATCGAGTTTCTTGCCAGTTCTTCTCGATAACTGGGTTGTTTTCCGAACCGGTGATAGTTTTGACTTTCATAAGCGTCTTTTCCGGGTCTACAATGAATAAAGTAATTTTTGATTTTGAAATATAGGCGAAACTCATGACACTGTTAATTTTTTAATTCTTTAATCTCATATAATACACATTAGAAACTAGTTGCTAATAGCTACTTCGTTGTCATTAAAATGCGTTTTTTATTGCAATTGTGTGTTTATTATCGTCTACATTAAAAAAAAATTGTAACTGTAATTATTTTGCACAACACCCATGGGAACGCGTAACGATAGGTAGGATAGATAATATAATCTGAAGAATCTTCTGTCCCCAATAAAAAAATTGTCAAAATCGGTTCAAACGTTTCGAAGATAGTCTGATAAACAAATGACTCCTTAATCTTATTTATATATACAGATGAATAAATACCTACGTTCTCTCTACGTGTCTCAAACCGCAAAGTTGCCGCCCAAAAATATGATTAAAACACTCAACAGAGACATTACATTACTGCTGTAATGTGAAATCGCTTTTTATTATCAATCTTTTTTTTCTTAATGAATACCGTCCGATATATTTTCCTGTTTGCTGAACGCTTCATTTCCGTGAAATTTGTCTGTATTTGTGATGCTGAAAAGACTCGGTATTTATCACAAAGCGACGTGACGATTTCGCGAAAGCTTTATACTCATTCATCAGTGTAACGGGACCGCCGGCGTTGGTTTTGTGTTGTGTTTTCAGCGGCAGCTTTAGATGGCGGCGATGTCGCTTCTTTACATGCCTTTCTGTTTATTATTCGCCGATGTGACTTTCGTATTCGATCTTTGAATCACTTTTTTCAACCACTACAATCTATTTTTGATGTGAAAACTTCTTTAGGTGCGTTCAGCGGTATATTTGTTTGCCATAAATTCGATTTATAATTTCGTGTCACGACACACTAGTAAGCGTGGCCGACTGTATTGCACTTGCGCGGCTTTTGTCAGTCTAGTGACGCATAGTCTAAGAGCCTGTGTACATCTTTTATTATTATATTAATAATATGTAAAAAATATTATAATAATATTTTGTGTTGAGATTACGCAGCCTGTTATGTTATATGTTTGATGAATTATTAAATTGTATAAAAAAGTATATAATTATTATTCGGTTGTACAATAGATGTTAAAAAGGGACTAATGATAATAATTTAAATTTACAAATTATCAAAATTTAAATAATTTAGACCATAATTAATTTAAAAATTCAAAAGTTCGAATTCCATTGTTTTGAGTTATTACTTCTCTCGGCAGTCCTTATGAGTACCTCGACTTTTTATTTTAATGGTTTATAGGTTACTAGCGGCCCGCTCCGGCTTCACACGGGTATAAAATATATAGCCTATTTCATTCACTGAAAAAATGATTAAAATCGATCCAGTAGTTTTGATTTATTCATTACTGCCCGTGGCCCGCCTGCGTTTCTTGCAATGTAAGCGGAAAAAATGTAATTATTTACAACATCACGTTAGAAACCTCAAAAATAACAGTATTTCTCCACTATTTAATGGATGTTATTACAGATATAAACCTTCCTCTTCAATCACTCTATCTATTAAAAAAAACCGCAACAAAATACGTTGCATAGTTTTAAAGATTTAAGCATACATAGGGATATAGGGACAGAGAAAGCGACTTTGTTTTATACTATGTAGTGATATAATAATATGACGTAATACAAATCTAAGCCAAGGTTTACTATTATTATAGAAATATTTATAATAAATTCTGTAGTTCTCTACAGATCTCTATTATCTGTACACTTAATATATATTACACCTAATAAAAACTGAGCTATATTTAAAACCAACTGTGACCGTGGCTTCGTCTGCGTGGAAGCTTATGTAAGAAACAGTGATTAATAAAGTCATCTAAATGTATTAAGTCCATTTACTTGTCTACTTTTCTCTCGTATTTACGCCGCGTCGTCATTGAAACTACAGTAACATTTGATAGAGTGGACCAATTTTAATGAATCAAACACTAAGTTACACCCGAGGATATGCTTTATGATTTTCTTGCTGAGGGTTTATTGTGAACCCAGTACTTTATCAGTGATGCGTGTTTATACAAACAGAAAGACAGACAGACAGACATTTCTAAAAATGATTGAAATGTATTCTATTACTTATTCCTAGACACCTGCATATTTTCTACAGTCGATTATCTGGTGTACGTTATTAGTATGGTCAGTGACAATGACAGGTCGGTGTAATCACAAAGTGTGAACAAGCAAACATTACGCAACAACCCAGCAGCACATTTCACGTTGCTTCACACTCAAAGTCACGATACGAGCAACTAATATTCATATTTTTATCGCGTCATCACTAACAATTTCAATACATTAGATATCTGAAAATTATCTATACAACAGCAGAATAATTCACATCAGTTTATAACAACAATTGTTGTAAAATAACAAAATTGTAATTAAATACTGATATAACCACTACTGCCATTTATGCTTGTGACTGATACATTTGTATTTACATTACCTGTGGCATTATTAACAAATCTGAAGTTTTCATAAATCCGTCTTCTCCTGCCTAATTAAGCTTAATAATGACGTAACTTTTATCAGGATCACCGGCCATTGTTGTGCACCTGTGATAAAATATTACGTTCCCTGGAGAAGTCCTTGCCATGCTGACTAATTCCAATAAAAAAACTGAAATAGTATACCTATGCTTTTAACAAAAAACTTGATTTTACTGCGTCGTTGTAGGGTTCCGTTGTTGTGATAATTAAAGTTGCAAAGCTATTTTAATTTATATAAATTCTTGGAATATATGGTAATTTGTCGTCAAGGGTGTACCAATTTATCTGACGGTTAAATGTAATATATTTTGCATTTATTTCTTCATATTTATTGTATCATTTCGTAACTCTATATTTGTTACAAGCCACACTACTTGTAATGTCATAGATTTAAGTATCTACCTACTTTTGTCATTTTTCATTTGTTTTTAATAAATATTGTTATTTGTAAAAAAAAAGATTCTTCTTCGATGATAAATTTTTTTAACGACTGTACAATTGCGAGCCGAGATGTTTCTGCTGTTTCTCTTTACTGTAGTCCGCTAAATCTGTAAAGACCTTGCCAGAGCAATAGCGTGGTCAGTTCGAAAAAAAAAAGTTTCTTTTGTTCTTAACATAATTACAATCACCTTTCTCTTTCCCGTATGTCAAGTGACTAAGTTCATTCATGTGGCCCTAGGAACATTAACAAAGAAACCGGAGATCAATAGTTCCTGAGATTAGCGCGTTCAACCAAACAAACAAACGTTTCAGCTTTATAATATTAATATAGATTAATCTCTTCTACAATTGTCTTGTTACGACGTAGTGCGTTTACTAAATTGTATTTTTACTATTGTAGTACGAGTAAGAGGTAGCATTGTCCCTATTTGTACATATAATGCATGTACATCAAGTCCGGACGCGGTCCAATCAGACACAACTTAAATGTTCTTCCATCCGTCAAACTGTGTTTAAACACGACCTTCTAAGTTTATGATGAAATACCAGTAATTAAAAGTTCGTTTTTCCATTGTGCAAATACCGAAATTTTGGAAAAACTAGTTTATTTATTCATTTATTAGTTTAAGTCAAATAGTTTAAGTTAATGACTAATTTATTCTTATACCTTTAACTTTTGTAGTTGTTTTCAAAATGCTAGTTATTAATCGTTCAATTATTAGATCTCAATTAAGTTTATTTGTTTTTTATAATGCAGTATAGAAATGAGACTTTATTATTGGGCGGGAGTATGGTCCTTAGTGATGCACAGATGTCGGCAAAAAGGGTGAACGGTATAAATTTGTACGGAACCCAGCAATTTTATTTACACTCATAGGAAGACACTTTTTATAGTAACCCCGAAACCCTTTTTTGTCCCATTTCTATTTCTGGGATACCGTTATACTTTTTTTGTTATTTGTCTACTATAGTCATCACACTTCCCTGAGCAGGTTCCAGATAAATTAAAAAGTCGTTACAGAAACCGCGTTTTTGTTGTGCTTTGAATTAGATGGTAGGCTCGCTTACACGGCGTAGTACTGCCACGCCGGATGACAGGTTGTTTATTTTGTAATGACAATTCACGTAACGTTGCGGTAGCTCGCCTCGGTTCGTGTCATTCATGATACGGTGTCCAGCCCCGTGGAACTTCTCAGGTTACGATTTACTCTGATGCCTTGAGTAAATTGTACGCTTCCGTGATACGTATATAAATGAGACCTTAAAATTAAGGAGACTTGCCTCTTACAGATGATGATGATGGAGATCATTCTATTACGTAAGCACTAAAGTAGGGCGGGGGTCTTCGATTTGATTATTTTTGATGACAAAAGGTTTGGAGGGGTTTTGGTGGTGATTACGCTAGCTCATATTTATTATTTACTATTTCGGATTTTCTGTAAAATGTAGTCGTCACGTATAAATATTTACGTAAGCATGAGAAGGAGGGCGGTAAGGGCTTTGCTTACTTTGGCTGCCAATGGGGACGGGGTCAGAAATTACAAAAATCTGCTTACGTCATTCACATACAGTTATTAATTACAGTTGACTAATGCTTACGTGTCAGATATGTATGACTGATCTAATTCTTATACAACAGAAAGAAATAATTTCTTAAATAAATAATTTCTCCCTCAAAACGATAAGCCTTTGCTCAACCTTAAATATGTAAAACAATTGTTATTAATTTTTAAATCACCAAACTTTATTTTTCCAAATCTTCAAGTCAAACAATAAAAAGTGGTAGAGATGCTGAAGCTATTATTAGTTTCAGTATGAATGGCTCGGCTCGCTCGGGGTACTACCACTCGACCTACAGGAACACGTACGTGAAGTAACAGTGCTTCGTTTCGTTCGGTAAGTGAGAGCGCCGGAGGCCCACCTCCCCTTCCCTCCTCTCACCCATCCCCTCTCCTCTCCTCCTTCCATTTTCCCTTCCCCCAAACACAGGCTAGCAATGCACTTGCGACTCCCCTGGTATTGCAAGTGTTTATGGACGGCGGTGATCACTTACCATCATGTAACCCGCCTGTTCGTTTGCCTCCTATGATATAAAAAAAATTCAAATCGGTGATGATTACCTTCAGTACTGTAGTTCTAAGAATTTAAATAAAATATATCTTCGTTCACTTCGTTTTCTTGTATTTTTTGAAACCGTAAATGTTTTCTGAGAAATTGGGAAAATTTTACTACATTGAAAAACTAGGTCTGAAGTAAATAAACACTGAACAAGATAGATTTTCCGGGATTTGATGACAAATTTCCAACTTGAGAATGGTCTAAGACTCTAAAGTAATCATACAAGCATAGAAATTGGTATGTCTGAATTGCAATATTCGGTTTAAAGCGATGATGGTCCATTGGTAACGTATTTGGATACCTATAGACATAGGTTTGAATCACTGTGATAAACTCGGACTTTCTGTAAAACAAAAAACATAGTATGTAGTCTAGTACCACGTCTTTTTCTAAGCACGCCTTCCAAGAATCTATAGACGAGTGTCGGCAGCTAAACTTGAAATACAGTTTTCCTCTAAACATAAAATAACAGTATTGTTTTATCACCATATCTTTCTTCATCTAAAGCTCCAATTTATCCTAAACTCACATTACTGACTTCTCAAGAGCCCATAAACGCTTTTGATGAAATATTATTTAAGGAATTAAACATATACAAGTATTATCGCAAAATAAGTAAAATGTAGATAATATTAAAAGTGTAACCGATGTTTTTTTAAACTCTCTCGTTTATAATATTTGCTAAGGTTGTAGTTAATTAAAACATAGCCGTTATAATTTTACCAAGGCAAAGAAACGTATAAAAGTGTAGAGTTTATTGTATTAGCAGCCATACATTTTTGACATAAACTTTTTACTAATAATAATACTTTGATATTATCACAAAATTCTCAGTCACCCATAAAAGTTAGGTTCATGAGTCATACTATAGCTTGATTCAAATGAAATCCCCCAAGTGTTAAGGTTTCAGGAATTGGGTGACGTGGTGCCAAATAATATGTAAAAAATAATAACCCGGGGAAGTTTTCAACATTCATGGTGTTTTTTTATGCTTACCGCATATATATAGGTCTACCGCAACACCATGTTTTACACCTTCATTGCTAGATAGTATTATAATTATAAGCATACTAAGTACTTATATACCTATTTAATGTGATCATCAACGAAGTGTCATGTGTGCGTGTGTTATTATTTGTAATTATAGGTTTGTTTTTTTGAATCTGTTACATTAATATGATCGACTGAACGTTCGTATATTATATGAGCTCCCGTCGAAAATCAGCTTTCTTTTTTTTCGAATTGTTTACGCTATTGGCCTGCCAAGGTCTTAACAGCTTCACCGGACTGCAAAAGCGAGCGCTTAAGGCACTTAGCCGATTTTATTTTGACAACTAGCTCAAGGGTGCGCGGCACACCTCGCCTTGGGCCGTTTTTGCCTGATTCATGCAATTCGCGACCTATCTGAGCTAACCTAAGCTTAGCTACATATTCATACTTATATGAGTTATTAAAACATATATGTGTACCAAGCATATATACCTCAACAACTCTTATATGTATTTTGTGTTGGATAATTTTTCTAAACTGTTTCATTTCAATAAGGGAAAAACAAAAATAAAAACCCTTCCACTATCATGTGTAAGCTGTGTGCGTGCACGTGTGTGGAGGTGATATGTGTAATGTTGTTGCATTGTTGTAAGATTTTGTGTCACTGTATCGCGCGAGCAGCGTACTCAAGGGCTCCACGCCGAGGGAACGGACCTAGGCTTGAGCCGCTGCCGAGGGGGGCCCAGTTTGGTGTGCGGGAGCGAAATTTACCCCCAGACCACGGCGGTGTGATCTGTGGTTACGCGGGCGTGGGCGTGAGCACGCTCTGTTTGGAGAGACGGGCTGGTACTGATCGTTCAATGCCGTTATTTCATCGGGAGGGTCGGTAAAAATATGTCGCGGACGTCTTGTACGGGTTCGTATTTTGCGGCGGATACCACTAATGGACTGGGATGATTCGCGGCTTTTTCAAAATAACTAATCGTAAGTGATTTTACGAACGCCCAGATAGAAGGCATCTCCAGGTCCCTCTGGAGGTCGACTCTCCGAACGTAACACGGGGCACCGGTCACTTTACGTAAAACGCGGTTTTGAAGAACCTGCAACTTATGAAAATTATCTTTCGACATATGCGCAAAAACGGAACTGCTATATGTGATCACGGGACAGATACACGTCTTATACAAAGTGAGCTTTTGTCTGAGGGACATCTTACTCCTATGACAAAGCAACGGATGGAGGCGACCCAAGACCATAGCGGCTTTGTTTCGCACTCTATCCATATGTGACTCGAATTTTAAATGTTTATCTAATGTAACACCGAGATATTTGACCTTGTCGGCCCAAGGTATATCGGTTCCGTATAGCCTGATGGGCTCGAGGTTATTACTACGTCGTAAAGGATCGAAAAGTATCGCGGCGCTCTTATCGGGATTAATTTCTATGCGCCATCGAAGAAACCATTCACCGAGTGTGCAAACGGCCTTTTCGATGCGCTTCCCGACCGCCAGCTGGAAGTGTAAATAACGGTATCGTCAGCATAACAACCTACCTCGACCCGTTTAGACTGAGGTAGGTCACTGATGAACAGATTAAAGAGCGAGGGCGCGATTATGGAGCCCTGTGGCACACCTGAGCGTATCGGGTGGGGCAGGGATAGTTCCCTATCCACTCTAAAGCGGAAAGTCCTGTCAGTGAGATAATCGTGGATAATATGAATTAACTTATCGGGTACGTGAGATTTACATAATTTATGGATGAGCCCTCCATGCCAGACCTTATCGAAGGCTTTGGCGACATCGAAGAAGACTGCAATTGTGCGTTTCGGTTTACGTTTCGGGTCGGCATTAAAATTAGAGAAAATGTACTCCGTGAGGCGGTGTACTTGATTCGTGCAAGAGTGTTCGGCACGAAATCCGAACTGCTCAGGTGGTATTAATTTTAAATCTGTAATCGGGACCTGGAGACGCTTCAGAAGGAGCCGCTCGTATAATTTACCTAATGTATCTAACAGGCCAACCGGGCCATAGCTATCGGGAAGCGTAGCTTTTTTGCCGGGCTTATGTATGCCTATCACTACGGCCTTCTTCCAGGCGGCTGGAAAGTGGCCCTGGGACATGGCCGCATTGAAGATGCAGACCAATAGAGCTATGGTGTGATCGGGAAGGAGTCTCAGTACCTCGTTCCTGATCCCATCGGGACCTGGGGACTTCCTAAGCTTGAGACGCTGGATGGCGGTCGAAACTTCATCGAAAGTTATTGAGGTTAGGGTATCCACGGAAGGGGACGCTAGTGCATGCTCTACCGACAATTCGATCGACCCAATATGGATAGGATCAGTGTTATCAGTGTTCGGTGAACTCGCGGCAAGACATTCCGCTTTATCTATGCTATCGAACACAGATCGAAAATCAGCGCTGCAGTACTGCTGCACTGCAACATATTTACTGAATGGATTTGGCAATTGTTGGACATTTTTTTTTCTTTCTTCACATTTATTTAATTTTCTCGTCTAATTTGTTTAATTTAATTGTATGATTGTTCCAACAATAAACTATCTCTTTCTTTCTTTCATAATATATACCCAAATGTATTTTGCGGTTCTTCGGTTTAACATTATTTTTTATTGGCTTTCAGCTTTATTTGACTTAGTAGTCTAACGACTAATATCATTTATACTGAAGAATCTCGTGAACTTTCTCCTGTAGACGGGAGAAACTGTACACTAAAGCTAGTCGAAGGAATTGTTATTACTGATCGGTCTTTGCAGCAAAACGACCGCACCAAGTTGCCCGCCGGAGTCTCACGATTGCGGTCTGAGTGTTGTTGTTTTATTCCTTTATGCCAATTAGTGTGTGTTCAGGTAGGAGCCGCTGTGCGGGAGCGGTTCCTGGGGTTCGAACTAGTTTACGTTCATACTCGTTGCTGGATGCTATCTAGACACGAATTCGCAAAGCTCGGAGGAATGGGTTGTTACATGAAATGTCTGTTGCGGTATCACACTTAATTGCGACGCTTTTAAAATTATCACTTTTACAACTGTGCGCGGAAAGTGGTGCTTTTATTTATTATAAGGAACTTTTATTTCATTACTATATGGTACCTTCATTCATTTATAGGACTTGTATATAATCGTTACAAAGAGATGAATATTTTAAAACTAGCGGATGCCCGCTATTTCGTCTGCGTTAATATGTTTTATTGTTTTTGATTTCAAAAAAATTAAAGGTATAAATATAATTTCCTTACAAAATTTGTTTGCTATTTTGTCACTGTGTGTGTGTACTTATGTACACGCGTTAGAAATTATACTTCTTTGGCGTAATAAGATAAAAATCTTTTCCAAAATTTTATCTATCGCCTTATTCTACGTTTGTAGAAAAAACGACACTAACAATAGAGAAAAGGTTTGAAAGTTTTAATACAAAGAAATACAAACAACAAATACAAAGAAACAAAATGAACTATAGCTAACATCAGGGTGTCGGTTTTTCGTGACGGTGTGCGCGCGCATCGTAAAAATTTACTCTCATCATTTTTCCCTAACGCGCCAAAAGAAGTATACAATCTCCAAAATTATTAGTCTCTCTTATAATTTAACTATAATAACTTTATATTATATGAAGATATCGTGAATATTTTTTTAAGAAAACCTAAAAATAATAAGAAGTGAAACTAAAAAAAATGTAATCGTAACTTATCCGGTAGTTTCTGCATGATGCGCGCACAACAACAAACCTCTGTCGTTTTATTCATATAGATATGTTTGTAGAACATAGTCTTTGGGTTTATTGATCCGATTTTAAACGTTTTTTTTCATATTACATATCAATCATTACATAATATAAAACAAAGTCCTCTGCCACGTCTCTGTCTGTCTGTTCGCAATAAACTCAAAAACTACTGAACGGATTTTCATGCGCTTTTCACCAGTAGCTAAAGTGATTAATTAGGAAGGTTTAGGTATATAATTTGTCAAGGTTTTTTTTTATTATCAGGGCGGGACAACGCCCGCAGGACCCACTAGTGTTGTATAATTTGGTAGGGTATGGAGTTATGGAGTGGGGCTACTAGTTATGTTGATACTAAACCAACTCCACTATGCACTACGTTTGTGACAATTAACTTGTTTATTCTCAGAATAATCATCGTCTTACTCTCATAAATGATCACTCTAATACAATGGAAATGAAAAGAAAGTATGATTTTTTGTATAAAACCAAGATAATTCCATGCATTAGAGATCACTTATCTAGTGTATAAAGTATTCAATTTTAAATTAATGCAATAGTCGTGCCTCCCTTTTAACATGAAGGAGCAGACGTCGTTTACAGTCTATGTGGAGCCTTAATATTTTGAGCCGCTGCACAATCATCAAGATCGTTGTAGGTGTAAAATAATAAGCTGCCGGTCGTACTCTCGTCTCTTCGTTCCTTTTGTTTCATTGCTATTTGGATTGAGGCAAAATTCATTCATCTATCTTTACATATATCGGTATAAGTCTTCTGTACGTGTGTATTTGACTGAACTCCTCCTAAACGGCTGGACAAGTTTTTATGATATTTTTGTGAGTGTATTTACGGAACGATACTCATTTTCATGTAGATGAAGTAGCGGCTATCAGCTAGTAATAAAACATAAATGACAATGTAATAATAAAAATAGAGAAGTTGTGTTGTCTGCATGTTGTAGATTACTTTTACTATACATTCTTAACTGATAGGTTACATCATGGTTTTATATCAAATAGAAGTATTTTAAAGATACTAGTGGTCGCCTAGTGGTCGAGATTCGACCATAATTCATTTTGACATTCAATAAAACCAAAGTGAATAATAAATATTTCAGTGGTTTCATACATTTACTAAAGATAAATTAATTATTAATGTATATTATGAATTTACATATTATATTATTATAAAATTAACCAACAATTTGATCAGTTGATTTCAAAGGGCATATACGGTATGGAACGTACGTCATGTTAAAAATATTGAATGTAAGCCAAAAAAGGCTAATTGGAACGTAAGAGTAAAATGACGGATGGCGAAACGTCTTTTTCATATACATGTGTGTATATGTTGTGTGTCATTCAAGCAGTAGTGTGAGTAATGTGTATTTTAATTAATTTAATGTGTTTTTAATGCATTTTATATATAAAAAATAGTTTTGTGCACTTCTCCTCCATATAAACTTTAGCTATGCCAAATATCACGTTCATCCGTTTCACGCAATTCGCTTAAAAAGGGGTTCAAAGTTTTCGCTTCACGTATTAATATATAGATAACGAGATAAAAATTTTAATGCTTAATTGAACACACGAGTCGCTCATAATGCAAGGTTTCGAGGACTTGCTAATTCACAGAACGAAATCAGCTAATTATGAAGCCGGAATCGACCATTGCAAAATAAAAACTAGACCGCCGTATAGCATTGATTAAAGAAAACGTCTATAATTCTACTAGAATACCTTGACGCTGGCGTACGTGTTCACTTTTCCCGATAATATATTCCTGTAACCTAAATAATAATTTTTTGTTCGCGCTTTGCAATGCGGTATGTGGCCGCGCGCAACCACGAGTACCACTTAACTCGTTCTGTTGAGTTCCATGTGAAGACAAGGCCGCAAGAGTGGTATGCGCTCCGACCGGATCTGACAGCTGTTTTACTACATTTCTTAGGGTTAAAACTTGTACTATGGTGATTTCATAACGTTTACTTTAAAAAAAAAAGGGTATAAGTTCACACGTATTAGAAGTGAAACTTAGTATTCTGATTATTTAAGATTTAAGATAAAGGCATATTTCAACGTTTCTCTCTCTCCCTCTTCCTCTCTTTGTATGTAAACAAAATCAAAAATGGTTTATTAAATTTAAGCCCTGAGAAGGCGCTTATGAACGTCAAAGCTATCACCGGTTCGGAAGACAACCCGAGAAAAACCGACAAGAAACTCGATCTGGTTTCTCTATTCATGATATATATTTTTACAAAACATAATTACATTCGTTTATATTGGATGCACAGAGAAGGGCGTCATTTCCAGACGTTACCATCGTTCACGTATACATATTTCGAGTACATGAAGAATATAGTATACAGCATGGAGTCTATTCTCCATAGTATGCAGAGTCCGTGAATGCCCCCCCCCCTCCGTATACGACGGTAGAATAGTGGGGACACAGACCACTACGAATCATCCCATAAAGAGGAGACAAAGGATAAGGAAACTAAATAGTAAACGCATTTTATCTCATTCTCACACAGCCTAAAACCTATGTATACATTTATCTATCTCTTTTTCGTTACTCATTTTCTCATATCCTCATACTCACATACTCATATCATACTCATATCCAATTCACATTGGTAAGTTTTATTTCAAAAATTATACTCACACCATTTTTTTTTCTCTTTTACTTTTATTTTTGCCAACTATTTTCTAGTAAATTATTACTGCTATTGTCGAGTATGTTATGATATTACAGGTTTCTTGCAATCATTTCAATGTTCTGACAAGATGGTAGTCCTCTTGTTAAAACTTTCCAGGGAGTTTTTGTGGCAAGTTAGAATCCATGCTCCGTGGTATTATTCCCCATCCACTTCACTTGTGCACAATAACGAAAGTATATTACGTAAAATACTACCAATATTACAAAATATAAACTCCACTTCAAGACATTCCAGGATCCCGCCTAAAACTATATTAACACCTATTAAACATTTCCGTGCTATGGACTAGGTGTTCATACGGTTAATAGTTAAACATGTAGAATGTCAGTAGGATAGGGATGGTGAGTTCGTATACCCGCAGCATGCTGAGACAAGGTCGCAATGCGGCATCTGCCCAGACCGGATTCGACGACGGCTGCAATAGTCTCGTGTAAGTTGGGTTTACATAACTGCATATTTATCATTCTATGACTCTGTTAATTATTTAGCAATTCCGGTATCCATTTATTTGTGATTTTTAGGCGAGAAAGTAAAACAAAGGTCCTCGCCAAACTTTATGACCGCTCTGATTATAGTACTGTGGAACACAAATTTGAGTATAAATACGTATTTCACGTAGTATATACGTAGGCAAGACAACGTCCGCCGGGTCCGCTAATAATTTTATATTAATTGAAGGTATCGCGATATATTTTTCTGTAGATAAGGGCCAAGTGTCTAAGATGTGAAACTTATAAAAAAATGATTGTAGTCTATACAGCAGTTTAGAAGTAATAATAGAAAATCTCACAAAACTTGCTACTTTTACAACCGTACTCGATATCCTACACGAGATAGTTTAAGCGACAGAGTTCGATCTTAATTTAGTTAGGTGAAACTAAACTTGCTCTGTTCAAATTTCAACTTCGACCTTTCCGTATAAATCAATAGTAAAAATATTCCAGGGCGTCGTAAATTCCGCGCCATATAACCCGGCCGCTACATGACGGAGACTAGGGTTCGAACGATCCATAGTCGTAGAGTGTCGATATTTTTTGAAGTAAAAATTTCATGAGGCTCGTTGAGCGGTATTTTATTGGCAGGAGAATAACTTGTGATTTCGCGTCATGACATACTAGTAAGCGTGACCGACCGTATTGCGCTTGCACGGCTTACGTCAGACTAGCGACGTAATAAGACGTGATATTTTGTATTGAGACTGTACAGCCCATTGTATGTTAGATTTTTTTTTTTTTTTTATTGTAGCTCGGCAAAGTGACTGTACTGTGCCTGATGGTAAGCACAGTACAATCCAAAAACAATGGCGACCACCGAAAGACATACTATCCATCGCCGGTCGCCGCTGTCATGCCGGCCTCAAAGCCACCCAGTCAGGGACAGCCCCCCCGGTTGCTGGATATACACCGGCTGATCCCGGAACGCGACACGCCCAAACGTGCCACTATAGCGGGTGTTCCACCTGGTGTACGGTGGTCGCGATCCAGTCGGGTACAGACACCCTATCACCCCGCATTAATTGATAAATTGTATAAAAATGTATATAATTATAGCTCCCAGTGCCAATAGACAGACTAATGCCAATAATTTCAATATACAAATTGTGAAATTTAAATATTGTAATCCATACTATAAGTAATTTAAAAATTCAAAAGAGAACACAGTTATTTCATTGTTTTAAGTTTTCACTTCTGTTGGAAGTCCTCATGACCACCTAGCCTTTTTTTATCAAAGTATTTTTATGCCATAACATTTCAATAATTATTCTTGCTGTATAACGTAATTATAATATACCTAATCAATTCATAATACTAAGTTACTATACATTTTTCTCGGCTCGTTACCGTGTGCCCGACATGTGTGAAGATAACCTCTCAAATATTTCTTATGTACTGTATTTAAATTGCTTTATGTGATCTCTTATTATACGAGTTAAATATTAGTAAAGAATCAAACGTAAACATTGTCAAGCTTATAAATATGTCTAAAACTCGATTAGGTCATATTTTGCGTGGAAATATTGTTGTTTTAATTACTTTAATATATTTTGCGATTACCTCTTTAATCGAAAAATCAAAATAAGAAATATATGATATTCGTAATCTTTATAACTTAATAATGATTACCGTTTGGGCATCCTTTTATGCGTATTTGTTTTAGCAGAAAAAGTATACATATCCTATCTTAGTTTATTAAATTCCATTCCTTGCAAAAGGTCAATTGTTATTGTGTATAATATATCTTTCTCAGGATGTTTATCTAGATATCTTAATTTAAGCTCATCGAAGGTATGATGTAATAAGGGACTAAGTCGTTACAGTTTATAGGATATTTTAGAAAACGATTCCTTTTATCGATATAAAACATAAAGACACCGTGAAAGACCCTAGCGAGAGGTCCGTGCGAACGAGGTCAGTGGGGGCCACGGCTCGATCTCGGTCTGCAGATCGCATTGCAGGGGTGATTGCTCCGGCGATACATTCATTGCGACTCGATGCAAATTTTTCTTTTCTCTCCTTTTTGTAACGGATCGGTATGTATAGTATAAATTATTTTACATCCTCGCTTTGACATTAAACAGGTTGGGTACATCTTCGTCATTTTAATTTACATCCGAGTGTTCAAGATTCTTTTAAACTAAAGAGGAATTAAATAGTAACATGAATAAAAAATTCTTACCCCGCTGTGTTTCCGTCGACTCCGAGTAGAATAGTAAATAATAGATATTACGAGTAGCAACGTTTTTCGGCACTGTTATGTTCCAGAATAAATTTTTCCTAAATTCAATTTGGCAGGGGTCCAAATCTAAGTTTAAAACTAAACCAGTGCCTTGAAGAGGAATATATACTAAATGTACAAAAAAATATCTTAGAAGAATGAAATACCAAAATCAATATTGATTTGTGCAAAGTTTCCGGACCATCACTCATTTCTATTCAATACGAACCCCGAAAACCTATTCAAGTGATGCGGTTCACAACTTGCATTCTCAGTATACATGAATACGATCGGGAAATGTATTATTATTTGCGTATATATTTCTCGTCCTCACAGTGGGATAGGTGCATTCATAAGTAAACTAGTTCGAAAGCGCCATTGTGACGACAGAAAGGCGCGATTTTTGCCGGTGAATGTCACCGTCGCGCCGCTTTTACACTGAAGTCTATAAATCTACAGTTTGCCCTCACACACATCGCCGCAGGTGGCCAAGCTGCCTCTATACCGATTCGAACCAATTGTTAATCCATTCACCTGCGACTTGTCCATCCCTTATTAGTCTCGCGTCCTGTGGATGTACACCAATTGCGCATCTAAAATTAAGTCTGTTCCATTGAGAATACGATAGAGTTTAGATCGTTGCGGCGTCGAGGCCGGATGGGAAGATGAGATGCTGTAATTTGGCCGCACAATACACAGCAATAATAATCGCAGCCGTCGGTAATTGCGAGTACATCCGTCGCACAAGATGCCTGCGTGCGCGGTCCGTGTGAAAGTTCGAAAGGGCCACTCGTTCCGAGTTGTGTGTTATCAGAACCAGTTTGAAGCATTTTAGACATATCTGCTTTCATCGACGGCCGATACCCAAGGTGACTCTTGTTCCGAGAGTTTTATTGATATTAAATTGCGCCGAGAACTTTCCTTGTCCGCTGAAAATGGGACCCGGAGGATTTCACGCCTAATAAGGAGGGTAGCACAAAGAAGTCAAGCGAAACATCTATGAGGCCGTGTATGGTGGCTTTTGACGGGCCAGATTAATGCGATTGTTGATGTGTTTTTTGTCGTAGACGCCGAAGACCGTATTGTGGTCAATATGATTTATTTGTGGTGTTATGACACACCGCGTTAGATCTATGTTCGTCGAATAACGATGGAATTGTTCATCGTTGATTCCATTGATTGGGATAATACCGAAACGTGTTGCGCAAGGCCAGGTAGAAAACGGGGGAAGTAAAAAACCTCGAGTGTATCCCGATGACATCCATTTCCGATGGATAGGGCTCGGGGAACGGATTGTATCGGTGTTTGATTTTGTAATATTATCGAACGATAGCAATGAGTTTTTGTCGTGGGCGTGGGAATCGGGGATTGCATTAATACAACCGGATTTCCCTTCGTCTCTTATAGCTGTATTATCATAATATTATTTCGTCCGATAAAATGCCCTTTTTTTTATACGGAATTAATAATTATATGTACTTTTAAAATTACGTGTGAAGACCTTTGAAGAATGCATATAAGGCATGCATACGTTACGTGACATTGTATAGTTACTTCTACATTTCTTAACATTTACACGGTAATGTATTTTCTAAATGCTGCCTGATTTAGCAACCCCTTTCAGACCGTAGGTTGGAAGTCAGGTACTTGTTAGTGTGTTCCGGGGGCTTTTGAGAATAATTCTGTGGTTAATCTGTTATCATTTTCAGTTCATCATCAATTAACATCAAGTGAGATCATTTTCAAACCATAAACCTATAAAGTATATCAAGATAGTTTTTATTATTACTATAATCTTATAGATTAATACGTGAAACGAAAACTGAACCCCTTTTTAAGCGCATTATGATAACGGATGAACGTGAAATTTGGCACTGTTAAAGTTTATATGGAGGAGAGGTGCACAAAGCTATTTTTTTTATATAAAATGCATTAAAAACACATTAAATTAATTAAAATATACATTACTCACACTACTGCTTGAATGACACACAACATATACACACATGTAAATGAAAAATACGTTTCGCCATCTGTCATTTTACTCTTACGTTCCAATTACTTTATTTGCATCCTACATTCAATATTTTTAACATGACTTATGTTTATTACAATACATGCCCTTTGAAATTACCTGGTCAAATTGTAGGCTAATTTTCCATTAATATAGTGTGTAAAATAATAATAAATGAATAATTAATTGATAAATAATTTATCTTTAGTAAATTTATGAAACCGCTGAATTAATTATTATTCTCTCTGGTCTTATTGAGTGTCAAAATGAATTATGGTCGAATCTCGACCACTAGACAGGTGACCACTAGTAATCTATAAATACTCATAATATATATGATCGCATGTGAGTTCATACTGCGTTATACTAATAATATAGTTTTAACAAACATTTATGCGTAAATCGCTTTAATATAAATATCATCAGTTTTCTATATAACATGTAGAAAATGATAAGAAAATAGTAATAATCTTGTAACATCAGTTTCAATAAAGTATTATAAATTAAAATATTTTAGCGTATCTGTGTGGTTTCCATTAAATATATAACGGATAACAAAAACAAATAATACAACAAATTAGTGACAAAATTAAAGAATATAAGTGTCTAATAGCGCATATAATTTATATTATTACTAGCGGACCGGGCGGACGTTGTCCTGCCTTGAAAACAAAAAAATCCTAAAAGTCGACCGCAGCGCCACCTACCGGGTCCAATTGTGAATCTAAACCATTCTCGGATCCACTCGAACACGCACACAAAATTTCATCAAAATCGGTCCAGTCGTTTAGGAGGAGTTCAGTCACATACACACGCACACAAGAAATATATATATTAAGATTAATGATAATCAATATGTTGTAATAACAAAATATTATGATGAAAAAGAAATTAAAAGTGTAGATAAGAATAAATTTATCTAGATATTAATTTAGTGAATTAAATGTAATGCAGGATGAACCGATGGAGCATAAAAACAATAAGAATAATCGGCAATTTTTATTTATTTGTGGTAAATACTATTGAATTACAAAAATATAATTAATAAGCATACACTGACTTCAAATGATTAATATATATTGCTAATTAACAGAATTGTTTTATTCGATAATAATATTGATGTAATAATAGAAAAGCCTTTTTCTGCTTATGATGTAAAATTAATTGACGTACGTGAGACACGTGTTAAAAAAAATCGGTACGTGACGCCTTTATGTCATATCTACACGTATTTTTCGCTATCGACTCTCGTTTCCATCGTTGTTTTCTTTTGTTTCTTTTATAAGATAGAGTATTTACGTATAATATAAAAATAAAAAAGCAGTATGCACGTAACGGTTTGTTAATAAAGAGCTAAACCGTTTACACGAGCCACCGGCCCGTCCGCGTCCGCAACTCAAACAGCATTCGCTGAATCATGAGCGCGCACCGCTTTGATTCGGGTACTTTAGTGAGCATCGCGCATTGAACTCGTAAAAAAAAGTAATAACCGTTCATAAAACTATATAAAAAAGAAACTATTAAGTAACTATATATTTATCATTATATCTGTTCGTCAGACGGTCGAACATGAAAGATTCAATCACGAACCGGGCTGCTTCCGAGAAAACGTTTGGAGGGTTTTTTTTTTTAAGTTCAATAGTATCGGGGCCCCGCGGGACGTGCGCGGAACCATCGTAATTGACTTGTGACTCGCGACGTGCCGGGGATGTGCCCGTACTATTCTTATAATTTTTTTTTATGGAAAAATCAATAGTAATCCAATTTAAATACAGTTGTTGTGAGTTTTCCTTTAAGTCACGAAATCTATTTTGGGTTGACTCGGCGGAGGTTCGTTTTATTTAAAGACTACGAACGTTGAGAATCGCGCATGACGGTGCCGAATTAATATCGTCGCTTCGAAATCAATTCGACATATCGTCGACGCAAATTATTGTGCCAGATTTTATTAAATCTCTATAGTATATTAATTATAATATACTATAGAGATTTAATAAAATCTCTTTCAAACTCTTTCAAATTAGAATTTTTTGTCCATTTTAATCATAAATTATAATCTATTAGCTAGTCCCTTAGATTTGTTTTTGCATTGATTGCATTTTTGATATGTGTAGGTGGTAGTGCCACGCTGAATCTATTACTGGTTTCAGCATGAATGGGTCGGCTCGCCCGGGGTAGTACCACCCGACCCGCAGAAAACCGACGTGAAGTAACAGTGCTTGCATTGTTGCGTTTCGTTCGGTCAGTGAGAGCGCCGGAGGGCCACCTCCCTTTCCCTCTTCCCCCTTTCCCCAAACAAAGAATGGCAACATACTTGCGACTCCCCTGGTGTTGCAAGTACCTAAGTGGTGATCGTGTGTACCAAGTGGTGATCGCTTAACATCAGGTGACCCACTTGTTCGTTTCCCTCCTACGACATTAGAAAAAAATACGGGTAATTAATAAATCAAACATAGATAGATTCCATCTATGGAATTCAAATTTTGTACTTTCCGTTTTAGCACTACATCATATTTGTAGTGCCTAACGATTCTCATATTAAAAAGAAATACGGTCGCTATGGTAACCGAGTTGTTAATTCATATTTTAAAACGCTGAGGACATTATGCTATTTCTGATTATAAAATTATTATATCATCATCATTACATAGTATAAAACAAAGTCCCCTACCGTGTCTGTCTGTCTGTCTGTTCGCGATAAACTCAAAAACTACTGAACGGATCTTTATGCGGTTTTCACCAGTGGATAAAGTGAATCACGAGGAACGTTTTGGTATATAATTTGTCTAGGATTTTTTTATAATCAGGGTGGGACAACGTCTGCCGGGCCCGCTAGTATACTACTAATATATACTAATATAACGTGGTATTCAAAATACGTCTCCTAATACAATTGAAACTACTAACAATATATAATTCAAAAGATTTTTTTTTTTGTTTAAACGCTATAATCTTCGGGAACTATCAGAAACATATGTTTTTGCATGTTATAGTTTTTTTTTATTGAATCATTTTATAAGTTACTTGGAGACACGCTATAACTTTTAGAGGTTGAACAATCACTATAGGTAGTGTAAGTCAGAAAATACGTTACGGCAAAAGGAAGTGACAGTAAAAACAAAACACGAGAATATGAGTAATATTAGTACTTTAATATAGAATTTATTTATAAAGACTATAACCCCTTAAAATATAAGAATATATTTTGTGAGTTATTAATATGTTAAACTATCAATACAGACGCACCTACGATTAAAAGCTAAGAAAAGGAAAAGCATAAAATTATTCGTATAATGCGATAAATTACATTATGTGATGTTTTTATTATCGTGTGTGGATTTATTAGTATGTATAATATTCAACAACTATCATATATTTAAATGTTGCCAAGGAAACCTTTATCTCATATTTTATTAATAGTACCCGGTTATAGAACAGTTAATACGTCGCTACGGAACTCCGAAACGATTAGGCACAGTGCGTGCTTTTCACATTTTTTCCTGGCCTCCAATCACTCGGGAGTCGTGAGATGCGTTTTTTTACGCCAGACCCGTTACTGACCCCGCACCTCATACTTATCGTAACACAAAAGTCAACACTATCAAATACTTCGTCGTACACCAACGTTCAACTATTTAAAACCGCTGATCTAGTTCATTCATCCGCAGCCGTGTATATTGAAACTGTGTGAAACGTTGTTCCGTCGCTATGTTTATAATGCCGATGTATTTTTATGAATGTATAAAGTGCTAAGTGGGAACGGTTTTTTTATGTCGCAGAGAGATGAGATTTATTGCATTTTTTCCAAAGACCACCTCGCTCTCGTCTTTGATGACTGAGGGATGCAAAGAACACATGTGCGACTAATGTCTAAAAATGTCTTTAACATTTACATTCCGTGGGAATTCTCTGCCTGTCTCTCATCGTACTGAAAGCATTACGGATTAATTAGTCAATATAGGATTATTATATGTCACTATATGAGCCCGCGACTTGACACGGCTTTAACATTATTTGTAACTTTTTTTTTTGTTATTAATAATTTATTTATAGGTATCAGTTGTTATGACGATCGATATAATAGTATAATAGTCGATGTATACTGCATCTAGCGGCGAGTTACAGCAAATTGGGTAGTATAAAAACAATCTTTTAAAAAACACAATAATGTCGACTTTCAGGTGAATTCGTCAAAGGTTTTAGATTTTGTTGATCTCAGGTATACCAATATACATTAAATAAGTAGGTTCATTCATCGCGCCGTGGACGCTCCAGCGCAGGATGTTGTGGATAATAACTTAAAAATGGCCATAAAAAATGATAGTGGATCTGCTATAAATGCTATAATCTCAATTAAAATTCTGGTGCTTACTCGTAAATAAAATGACAATGGTTAAGTATAATAGCATATTATTAATAATAATAATAGTTGCCGACTGTACAGGTTGCACTACAATTAAAACGATTTTTTGATTTGATTAATAAAATAAAAGAAAACGGGAAAAAGGTGCGTACCAAGAGTCTGCAAAAAATAAACAAAAAAAAACATCTATACATATAATATGTATGAGAGATATATCTAATATCACACAAGCTTGTTTGTCATCGTTGTAACTTCTATACTGTTCTATGGACTGTCATGATAACTGGCGTATGACTATTTAAGGATACGACGATTCTTTTTATTTGTAATGAATACATTCAAAAAACACCGGTTTTGAAAATTATTTCACCTATAGAAAACTAAGTTAGCAACAGGTAACATGGACTCGTATTTCATTTTCGATGTCTACATTAATGTTATCGAAGCCGCGGGTAAAAGCTAGTCGTATATAAAAAGTATAACGTATTTAATTATTTCGATTGTAATATTATATTAACATACTAGCTGTGCCCGCGACTCAGTCCGCGTGGAACCTAATGTGTAAAAAAACCGTAACTAATGAAATCATTTGAATGTATTATTAAAAGTCCATATACTTATCTATTTTTCTCTCGTACTTAAGTCGCGTTGTCATTAAAATTACAATAACTTTTGATAGAGTGAACCGAATTTAATGAAACCAAGAATAAATATTGCTCGGGGATATGCTTTATGATTTTCTTGGTGAGGTTTAGCGGGAAGGCAGTACTTTAACAGTTATGCGTGTTTAAAACAGACAGACAGATAGACATTTCTAACAACGATTGAATGGATTTTATTACTTATTCCAAGACAGTTGCAACATTTTTTTTCACAAAAACCTACAAAGTACAGATACATTAGATTTACATTCTTATTATATGTATAGATTTGGCAGGTTTGCGACTTTTTTTTTTTTTATCATAGGAGGCAAACGAGCAGGTGTTGTTACCTGATGTTAAGTGATCACCATCGTCCATAGACATTTACAACACCAGAAGAGTCGCAAGTGCGTTGCCAGCCTGTGTTTGGAGGGAGGGGGGAGGGAGGAGAGGGAGATGGGACGGGGAAGGGGGAAGGGAAGTGGGCCTCCGGCGCTCCCACTGACCGAACGAAACGCAACAATGCAAGCACTGTTACTTCACGTCGGTTTTCTGTGAGAGGGTGGTACGACCCCGAGCGAGCCGGCCCATTCATGCTGAAACCAGTAATAGTTTCAGCGTGGCTCTACCACCTACCAAACATGTACTCTTACATGCTGTATGTATGGGAATGATAAAACGATATCCAAGAATGTTAATAGTTATTGCGAGTTGAAGTGTTAACTTTCCAACGGTGCTACTATTTAAACGTATTTTTGCGAGAAACTTCTTATTAAACGAGGTCATTATATGACGTTTCGATAATGCTTTTACGCATTCCAGTTTACGATACATATTTTTCAATGATATTTACGGTTACTATAAAATTTGGACGTACTTTTACTTCGATTTCGAAAACTTAACTTGTCACGCATTTATGTCAGTTTGTCGGTTCTCGAATTCTAAACGAAATGTTGTAGTGTGTTATTAGTGTAATAAATTTTAAAACTGTATTTGTATAAAGACATGCTACGCGTAAAAATATTAAATATATGGTTTCGAATGCAGCGGTTTAATTAATCATTAGAAACTTTCGTATATTATTTTTGATTATGTTACGCCTTTCTATGTATTTTAGGTACAAGCTTGATTTATCGTGAGGCGAAATCGCTAGAACTTAAAGTTATATACTTACGTATATAAGAATGGGTGTCGGCGTGTCTGAGATCAGTAAAGTTGAATATCGTTTACCGATCGACATGAGAGTTAGCTGTTTTTTTGATGTGAAACTTCTTTATCGACGTAGGGAGGAATTTTAGAGCATGTAAAAACGTATGTAACGTTTTTCGGTTACGCGCCATCTTAATTTCTGTACATTTTTCCGTTACGCGCCCTGTTTATTTCTAAAGGTGCGCTCACAATGATCAGATTCCGTTTTTTTTTCTTTTTTTTCTAAAGGGGCGCTCACAATGATCAGATTTCTTTTTTTTTTGTTTTTTTCTGTAAAGTTGTATATGTAGTAGATCATTTTTCGAAAAATGATGCCATAAAGAAGTTTCACTTCTTACGTGTGTACACTGATACACGCACGTATTATTTTTTATTTTTTTTTACGCTGTCAGTTTTACTGTAGATCACTGGTAGATGACGCCGGGCTATATTTTTAAGGTATATGCTTCGATGAGATTTTCTTCCCATATAATTCTTGGGTCGAGCAAAGTGAACCTAAATTTCAATAATAAATACACTTGTCTTAACAAGAAATTTAGTACAAAATTTGCAATTTGTTTACTAATATTGAGAAATGATTATTTACTGTATTTATTACATTAACGACTATCTAGACATGTTCGTAAGGGAAACATAAAGGAACTAACATCTGAACTATGACCGTTCGTTATAATTGGATGATGAAACTACATACTATCATTTTACGCAAATTGCGGCACAATATATCCCCAAAGTATGTACTTCAAAGCAATGTCAGTGAATATAAAATCTACTACTTGATCCTTCCTAGAATCTGATATTTAATTAGTCGACTAACAATGTTTGTCATGAGAATAATCACAAAGTATGTGAGAGATGACTCAGTCATGATCTAATGGTGTTCTAATCAGAGTGTGAACGATCTCGCTGTTGTTTCTCATTTAATATTTTTTGCAAACAATTGCTGGCAGAAAGCGTCACTTCCATGTCGGAGAGAATGCATTCAACAGTTTAGAACGTGGAATCAATATTTATATCCTATCTCTTTACCTAATTGGTTGGGAATTTCTCTGCGATCGTATTTATGTGGTTCGCCCGCGACTTCATTCGCGTGGAACCCTATTAAAAAAAACAGTGATAGATAAAATCATCTGAACGTATTAAGTCTATTTACTTATCTACTTTTGATAGAGTAAACCGATTTTAATGAAAGAAAAACTAAATAATAATAATATTTTAATGTTCCAAGTCAATGTATACATAATTAACAGTAATATTGGTATATTAATTATTAATTAATATAGTAAATGTTACTCGAGGATATAGATGCTTTATGATTTTCTTGGTGAGGTTTTATGTGATGTATGAACGCAGTATTTTAGCAGTGATGCGTGTTCAAACAGACAGACAGACGTTTCCAAAAGTGATTGAAATGTATTCTATTACTTATTCCTAGACACCAGCAACAAATTTTTTCACAAAAATCTATAAAGTACAGGCACGTTATATTTACATTATTATTATACTAGCGGGCCCGGCAGACGTTGTCCCGCTCTGATTATAAAAAATCCTGGACAAATTATATACCAAAACGTTCCTCGTGAATCACTTTATCCACTGGTGAAAACCGCATAGAGATCCGTTCAGTAGTTTTTGAGTTTATCGCGAACAGACAGACGCGGTAGGGGACTTTGTTTTATACTATGTAAAGATGTATATATATAGATAGATTTGAGATAGCAAATTATGTATATATAATTCAGAAGTCGAAATATAACGCCTTTGGCACTTATACCAATCGTGGTTGTAAAAGTAAAAATTATGGTAAGTAAATTCACAACGGAAAACAACTTTAACCCATGTAATAAATAAAAAGGACATTAATGATTCATAAAAATAAGTTCTTTATTTTCAAATGTACCAAGAAATCAGGATTGTCTCATAATTATGTGTCACAAGCATAAATCAAGATTTTATAATTATTGTGACATACAATCATTTTTTTTTTCTAACTGACTATGCAATTGACCTGGCAAGGTCTTTACAGCTTCACCGGACTACCATACAATCATACTTTTAGTATAGTTTATAAACGTCGTCAAGTTGTATAGTAATTACAAAGAAAGATTAAGTTATTGTAGTTATGTATTCTCTAACTTTACACAGTGATATATCTTTGTTAGAATTCAAAGTTTACAAGGTGAACCTTGACTGTGCCACAAATTATAGGATTCTTAAGTGACATGAAATCTATGCATATAATAAGAATGTAAATCTAATGTGCCTGTACTTTTGAGATTGTTGTAAAAATAATTGTTACATGTGTCTAGGAATCTTCTATATATATATTAGAGATTCCCACCTATATATTGACTCATCACGATATCTCTGGAACCATAAGGCGTAGCGACTTGAAATATGGTAGGAATATTCCTTTCGCCGAGTAGAGGTCAGCTAAGAACGGATTTTACGAAATTCCACCCACAAGGGGGGTTGCAGGGGGGTAATCAGGGCGGGACAACGTCAGCCGGGCCCGCTAGTAAGTAATAAAATACATTCCAGTCGTTTTTAGAAATGTATATCTATCTTGTGTGCCTATCTGTTTGTTTGAACACGCATCACTGCTTAAGTACTGCGTTCATGATAAAACCATTTCAATGTCATCATAAAGCATATCTTTGAGTAATATTTAGTCGTTCTTTCATTAAAATCGGTTCGGTCTATCAAAAGTTATTGTAATTTGACGACGCGACTTAAGTACGCGAGAAAAGTGGATAAGTGAAAGAAGTTAATACATTCAGATGAGTTGATTAATCACTGTTTCTTAATTTCCAATCTACGCGGACGAAGTTACGGGCACAGCTAGTAAAAAATATATACATATCAACATAAAAGAAATGGTTGTTCTGAACAGAATTCTTATGTTTCCGTCGTAATAGATATTTTACAAAATATTTGTGCCGACAATGGCACTACCCGAAAACGGTGCTGAAAATAGACGGGACCGGCCCAGATTCGAACTAGTAATCACGACGTTGCGCAAGAAACACCAGACGATGCCACATAGCGCTATCTCAGACCGATTCATAACAATCCGTCATCATAACATATCCTTGGCATGTTAACCAGAGTAGTAATTATATATTTTAAAAATGACACGGATTTTAGTATTCTTATTCTACGTATTTTATTATAGTAAGATTGCAACAACTTGTGTAAATGAAACAACTGTACGCTTAAGAAATCGCTTGAGAAATTTACTGCCTTGTCGTTGACTCGTCTACAGGTACATAAACTATCGAGTAAAACTGAAGTCCATAGTCGATACCGACTTCACGACTGTCTGTGACTTCGGAACTATTAACGGAACGGAGCAGAGTTATTAAGGTGCAGTGTGTTGAATCACCGACGCCAGATTTATTTACTAAGGTATCGATTTTGTTGTATAATTGTCCGAGGTTATTTCGAATAAATAACTTCGCGATTTGTGTACGGTATTGTCGATCTATTGCTCGTCGCGAGGTCTTCGTTTTTGGCACACGATAGCTCTATGTATCTTTTGAATCGCGAGGTCGGAATTAATATGAACAGAAAGTGAAGATGTACTAGATTTGTAAATACTCGCTAAGTAGGCGGTTAACTTATATAATGAAGGAAAATAAATGATACTTTCATACTATATATATATTTATACAGTCTACTATATACAGTCTTATTTAACTTTTCAGGGAGTTTTTGTGGCAAGTCAGAATCCATGCTCCGTTGTGTTATTTCCTATTCAGTTCACTTGTGAACAATAAAAGTAAAGTATTTAAAAAAATCAGATAAATATTTCAGATAAAGACCAAGTGTCAAAGAATTTACTAAAATTTGATAGAAATCTATCCGGTACTTTTTGTGTAATGCGTGCATAAATGCAGACCTTTTGATTACATTTATATCGATTAGTTTCGATAAATTGTGTTCGTTCTAAATCTCCTGTAATTCGGTGTAAGAGTTAACATATAATCATTTGGTATATTAGTGATTCCCGTTGTATTCACTTTTCGCTTTTAGATTTCGTGATTATCGTGATTAACAGTGTGACTATCGGCAATCTTAATTGTACTGCTATATACACGAACACAGATTTCTTGTTTCTTTCAGATTTTTGCTTTTTACTGCGTAACAAATGTTGCAGGTAGGTAAGCATATTTTAAGCTCTATCATCTGTTGGCCTTGTTGTCTTTCAACCTTACCAACTATACTGATACGAGAAGTATTTAAAGTATTTAATGTAATGGTAATGGTAAAAACGTTGACGGAAATACCGAACTAAACCGGTATTGAATTTCCGCATCGTGCTTTCCCGTTCCCGTTTTGCGGAATAAAATCATTTATCTCGTTTTACTTTCCCGTCCTTAATTGTAAATGTACACGTAACCTATAAATAGATGCTGTCTGCCTTCGTAGACATCTCACTGTTGTTCAGCATTCAAACGGCCTATATTATTATAACCGCGAGCAATATTCGACCTTATTTCATTGCAAAAGAGTTTCGCTCAGTTCAGTCCGTGTTAATTGCAGTTCATTTTGCATCGTTAAGTAACCGTCACGCTACTTTGAACCTTAACGCCGGTCGCGTGGAGTTGGTTTTCCGTTGTGTTTATATTTGTTCGATATAATGCAAAGTTAGGTCGGAAAATGAAGCTCCGTTTATAGAGTTACTAGTAATAGTACTATCGTAGTATGGAGTGTATGTGTGTGTGCCGCGTCGGGAAATGGCAGAGTTTCGTGGCGCCGGTGTGTGCGTTAGCGGCATGCAGACGATTTCCATTGCGGTGCATTTGAACTGTCGCGTGTGTGTGTGTGTTCAGTATTTACGGTCGATGAATGGAGTATTTATGTGTAGCATCGTCTGAGGTCGGGGCGCGGTCATATTGATTTTTTTTTATCCATTACGCCACGTTTTAGTTTCGCGTCGGATGTCGCCGCAGGGATGGAGCGGGGCGGGATGGCGGTGCAACTTTGCTGTCAGTTGGACAGGGAAACAGTTCCGATCGCTGCGTCGGCATAGTTGTCACGACTCTACACATTGTATTTAGATGTTAGTTTCTATATTATGTACCCTAGCTGTGGATAATGGAAAGGTTTTATGTTTTATATACATATAAATGGCAATACAGATATTGAACTGTAGCATCGTTGGTTTTAACACCAAAACTAGTAAACATAATTTATTTTTTAGTCGTCAGGATTATATCGCTACATTGTTTTTTTCTTATATTATAAATATGAAAGTTTGTTTGAATGTTTGTCCTTAATACTCTCAAACGTTTATACGGATTACAATAAAATTTGACATAAAAGTTAATTATGTGATTCTATAGAGTATAGAATAGTTTTTATGGCAATATAAAGGAAATAAATGTTAAGTTATTGCTAAAGTTTTAATCAAAGAGAATATGTTCTTCTAATCTTTAATCTTTCAGTTGTTTATATTCATTGTTCCAAGATTCATAACCTAGGATACCATTTATCAGGTATTACTAAAGTTTGACTTAAGTCCATTGAAGCGGACGAGTAGGACCTATAGTGAACGATCCTTAATATTTTTGCAACATAATGAATGAATAAGAGATCGTAGTATTTTTTTATGTCATTTAAATCTTTTATACTCATTAAATGAAACATGTTTCTGTAATTTGTTTCAATTAAAATGTAATTTATTAATTGATACAAATGAATGAATAACTTGAGAGTCTTCAAGTTTGCTGTCAAGTATATATTTAAGTATTCCTTATGTATTGTACAGGTTTTTTTATGAAGTACCAAACAGACGCGCAATCCGACTGATCTTAAGTGCTCATTGCAGCCTATAGTTATTCACAATTAACCTTAACAACAGTCCTGAGGTCAATTATAATAGTTAACTACACCTGAGGACTGCGATCTAACGCCTCATTTCATGGTATGGCCTATAAACCGTAGGGTTGCTACTGAACTATTCCTACATGGGCGGACGGACATATACATTAGACTGAATCAAAAAATCGACTGTTTTTTCTTCATCTTAAATATATCGAAAATATTGATGGAAATTATGAAAAAAAAGTCCTGTGAAAGCCACAGCCCTTAATATTAATATTGAGGTATGCCGCATGGTAAATTTCAATTTCCCGTATGATTAATATGGGAAAGCTTGCTTTTTTCAGTTTAGAATTTTATAACTCTTTAATGGTTCATCAAAAAGGCTAGACCAAATCGTTTTTTTGTATAAAATTTAACGCTCTACAAAAAAGGTTTATAATTTTTTACTACTTATAATTTTTTGCTAAACCGACGCGTTTCGAAGTTATTCAACTTTAAAATATAATATTTTCTTATTTTTTCCAATTTTTTGACGAAACTATCAAGTTTATCAAAAAAAATTTTTTTTTGCATTCTAATTTTTTTTCGGTTTCACAGATCCTTTTATTTAACTGTTATTTATAATACTATCGTATCTTAATTTTTCAATAAATTAGAATTATTATCTTTTTAAAAGTAATTGTAAGTACGACACGCACGCCACTTACAGTAACATGTAACGTCTACATTAGATATATAAATACTAACATAAATGAGGTTTGTCATCAGCAACATATTTGGAACCTTAACCCACAATATAACCACTTCAGTGCTCACTTACACTGTATAAGGAACTAATGAAAAAATAACTTAAAATATTATTATAAAGATTTACATTTACATTACATTTAATATACATTGCCATTATTATAATTAAGATTTTGTGACTATAGAAAAAATAAACGCTTGTCTGTTCCGCAAGAAATTGTATTATGGAACTCTTTACGTAATACGCTTATAATCTAAGATCTTATTAGGAAGACCTCTATATCATTAAAGTTATTAATAATTATAATGTCGAATTGTAAACAATAAGCTGGTAATTATTTATCTAATTAAAAATAAAAAATGAGTTGAAATCTTGCTAAATTTCATGCAGACAAAGTCGCGAGTAACAGCTAGTCTAAAATAAAATAACCTCAATTGCTTTTTATAAGGATCGCTATCTACTAGTGAAAGTCCCGTGAAAATAGGTCTAATCGTTTTGGTGATAGCACAGCGGGCGAAGCCACGGTTAATACCTAGTTTAAATTAAAATAAATTACTTTTTATAAGGTCCGCTATCTACCAGTGAAAGTCCCGTGAAAATCGATGTAACCGTTTTGGAGAAAGCACTGTGGGCGACGCTACGGTTTAAACAGCTAGTGTAAACTAAAATTGCTTGAATTACTTTCTATGAGGTCAGCTATCTGCCAGTGAAAGTCTCGTGAAAATCGGTCGAACCGTTTTGGAGATAACACTACAGGTGAAGCCACGGTTAACTGCTAGTATAAACTAAAATTGCCTAAATTACTTTTTGTAAAGTCGGCTATCTGCCAGTGAAAGTCTTGTGAAGATCGATCAAACCGTTTTGGAGATAGCACTGTGGGCAAAGCCACGGTTAACAGCTAGTATAAACGAAAATTGTTTGGATTACTTTTTATAAAGTCAGCCATCTGCCAGTAAAGGTTTCGTGAAGATCAGTATAACCGTTTTGGAGATAGCACTGCGGGCGAAACCACGGTTAACAGATAATATAAACTAAAATTGCTTGAATTACTTTTTATAAGGTTAGCTATCTGCCAGTAAAAGTTTCGTGAAGATCGGTCGAACCGTTTTGGAGATACTACTGCGGGTGAAGCCACGGTTAACAGCGAGTATAAACTAAAATTGCTTGAATTACTTTTTATAAGGTCAAATATCTGGCAATGAAAGTTTCGTGAAGACCGGTCTAACCGTTTTGGAGAAAGCACTGCGGGTGAAGCCACGGTTAACAGCTAGTATAAACTAAAATTGCTTGAATTACTTTTTATAAGGTCAGCTATCTGCCAGTGAAAGTTTCGTGATGGTCTATCGAACCGTTTTGGAGATAGCACTGCGGGTGAAGCCACGCTTAACATCTAGTATAAACTAAAACCGCTTAAATTACTTTTTATAAAGTTAGATATCTGTCAATGAAAGTTTCGTGAAGATCGGTCTAACCGTTTTGACGATAGTACTGCGGACGAAGCCACGGTTAACAGCTAGACTAAATTAAAATAAACTAATTTACTTTTATAAGCTCAGTTGGCTGCCGGTGAAAGTCCCGTGAAAATCGGTCCAACCGTTTTGAAGATAGCATTGCAGACAAAGCCGCGGTTAATAGCTAGTCTAATTTAGAGTAGCCTTAGTAATCCACTGTAATTTCAGCTATCTGCGAGTGAAATTCTAGAAGTCTAGCTGTTTCGGAGATTACCCGGAACAGACAGGCAAACAGACCGACCGACAAAAATTTTAAAAATTGCATTTTTGTTATCAGTAACATGTATACTTTCGTACCCAATCAGTAAAAAAAAAATATTTTGATGTTACATACAGACATTTCATTTTTATTATATGTATAGATAGATATAATCGATTCTTATGAATCAGTCTAATATACATATTATATACTAGAATTATTATTCAAGTATATTTAATAAAAATATATAAAAATTTACTAATACGACACATATCTATGCTTTTAATTTCATTATTAACTTATAATTTTGTTATTTTCAGGTACTGATACTATCTTTGGGATTTTGGTCACATTACTAGCGGAAATGGTAATAACGATATTATTTTTTTTAAATAATTTATGGTTTAAATAATTCAAGTCACTTTATTTATCTAATTCAGTGTGCGTTATAAAAAGATTTAATTTTCGATTTGTGTCACAAGTAAATCATAGAATAGAAACTAACACACAGATACAAGAATCGTTTATACCTACTATAAAAGACAATGAGCTCGATCGAATCAAATGTCACGGGACGCAAATATGAGAATGTTTAAATTTAAAAAGACTGATTTTATAGTAAATACGTTCAGTAGCACTTCCAGTCGATTGTTCCAATAAAACATGTCGCCGAACCTATAAATAAATGATAGGAGAATGATTAATTAAAATGTTTTAATATAATAAAAACCTTCAGACACATTTTATCTAAATGATGGCCCATAAATCTTTCTAATACTTTTAATGCGTCGAATTGGGATTTCGCACACGTGAGCGTTCGATGTCGATAAGGGCCGCCCTTCGCTATATCGAAGTTGTTAAAGTTATCGTTAGATAACTATCGATAATTGGGGCCGCACGGTAACTCCGCGTCGTATTTGAATTGTACGGTTGTTGTTATGTAACATCTGTTACGCATTTATCGGATATAATTCATAAAATTTATTAGGAGAATATTAAATGTAAATCTTTACAGTGTAATATTACTCGCACTTACAATATTAATCGCACTTATTCTTGATACTAGCTTCTGCCCGCGACTTCATCCGCGTGGAATGGTTACTTTGGGCTAACGCTAACTTTAACTCGCGACTTCGTTTACGTAGAAGGTCAAAATATTTTTTTAAAGATAAGTTTGTTAGTCCCGATTTATACAATATATAATTAATATAAATATAATAATTACCAATAAAATAATTAAAAATATGTTGCAGATTGACGTGTAACCACGACAATCGATGACACGTGCTTCGCTCCCTCAAATCGTCCCAGTAGTTCCTAAGATTATTGCGTTCAAACAAAGAAACTTTTTAGCTTTATAATATTAGAATAAAATTACTATTCAGATGTACAATGGATTATTCTAAGTAGCATTTAGTTCTGTTACACTATTTTCTTCGTCTGGAAGAGTCGCGTCATGCGTTCGTTTGCTTATGAGACAACTAAAATAAATAACTAAAAAAACTACATTATCAGTTTGAATGATTTTAGTGGTTTCTAGCTAATATGTTCCTGAACGTTAGGTTTTTGTGCTAGCATCAAGCATGACTGCTTGGGATATGTCATCTTTGATTGGAAAAAATATAGTAATATATTTATTGATAATATATTAAACAAAACCGCTAGTGTTATATAAAAAGAAGCTATATATTACTTTATTATTATAACGTTATATCTGTGTTAGTATGAGAATTCCATTGTGCAGTTGTGGGATAAAAACGCTGGAAAAATAAAATGGCCCAAACAAAACACGTACGATAATTATCAATGTTTTGTTTCGCAGTCGGTCAACCCACGCGTTTTATATTGACGTCTCCCGCTTCATAAACCTGCTGACACACGAGTGTCGTTTCAAACAGTTTCACATCGTTGGTTATCCGTAATTATCTTTTCAAAATGTTGTTTAACCCGCATCTTCTGTTTATACGTGTAATAAGAATGTAAATCTAACGTGCCTGTACTTTTTAGATTTTTGGGAAAAAAATTGTTGCAATAAATAATAAAATACATTTCAATCATTTTTAGAAATGTCTGTTTGTTTGTTTGAACACACATCCCTAAAGTACTGCGTTCAGGATGAAACAGAAGAAACACAAAATACAGCAAAATCATAAAGCATATCCTTGAGGAACATTTAGTCTTGGTTTCATTAAAATCCGTCCACTCTATCAAAAGTTATTGTAATTTTAATGACGACACGACTTAAGTACAAGAGAAATGTTGATAAGTTAATGGACTTAATACATTCAGATGATTTTATTAGTCACTGTTTTTTACATTAGGTTCAACGCGAACGGAGGCGTAGGCACAGCTAGTCCTATATATAAAAACACATAAAAAGAAAAATATACAATGCAAATAATTACGAAAGAACCGAATGATATTAGAAGATGTATTCTAAAATCGGGTGGAAGTATTTAAATGAAACCGTTTTGAGCGTTGTTATGGGAATATATTATCAGGTTACGGCGTTCGTTCCACCGCACAGAGTTTGCCTAACTGAAAATACTGATTACTCTATCGACTGTCTTGACTCATAGTTCTACTTGTATAAGAAAACTGATGGAGCTCATTCACTCAAAACTATGATAAATACATTAAAATAGGACTGTTTAAAAAGAGGTCGGTTGCATGAGGTTAGGACTTTTTGTAAGTCCGTTTGGCTAGGTACTGATAGATTAAGGGCGGAAACGCAAATACCAATGTGATTTTTTTTATTAAATTCTAATAGATATATTTTGGAACATATTCGAGCACGACACATGAAACGCAGTAAAAGGAAAGGTGACAGAATAACAGTAATGACATATAAGTCATTATTCGAGACCCAACTGCATTCGTTTACAGAGTAAGCTACAAACAAGTATTATTGGAGACCTATTTTATTAATGCATTCCATTGTTTACTTTATGACATTGCGTTAATAAAGACAGTTCTAATAGGTACCATCTTGCAGTTGAAAATCGTTCGCCAAGCACCCACTGGTGTGTTCTGCCAGTTGCCCTTGAGAACCAGTCCACCAGGTTTAGCGTGGTCTATGGTCTATATGGACTATTCTTAATTACTTTATTTCTTCCCATTATAAAAAGGTTCACTCTTTGAAAATATGTTAAGTATTACATTTTCCGTCTCTAAATGAACAAGCTGCTCTCCAATATGAATGTCACTATCGAGGTAAACGTTTAACATATTATTGTATATTTCTTCCATCTATTCCGGCGTACTTGATTCGCGTTATGTTTATTTTTTTAATCTGACAATAAATCTACACCGTTTTAAAGTGTTTCCTATATTATGTTACTCGTTTAGATCACGCGCGTAATGATGTTTGAATCTATAGTAGTCTCGAAATTCATGACGTGGCCCGTGTACTCTAAAATTAGAGTTTTGTGTATATATCACGTATTACTAAAACTGTAGGAATATATTTTTGTACACTTGAGGTCGATTTCGAATCGATTTAGAAACGATATTACGAATTTTGATAGTATTCAGCAGGTTTATTGTCTCGTTACTACCACACGGCAACTACGAAGCATAACCTCGAATTTAAAATGGGAACAATATGTCCTTTTACGGGCTGCAGCTGTGTTAACACGAATGTGACGTGCATGTGTTTGAATTTCTTCGAAATATATTTTCTCCATCGTTGAGCACATGGTAACAAAGCATGTGAAAATACAACAATAGTTAATTTCGCCGACGGCGCTCCGACGTCGGTTGACCCAAGTGTTAGTGAAGAGACTTTTATGTGACGTTTACGTCACGATACCTGCTTTTAACGCAGTGAACGTAGTGTAATTTCGATATATTTGTGATTGTCGTAGTAAGAACAAGCGCTTTGATATTTTACACGCGTATATTAAACTCATGCGCGTTCCATATACTATCCTGGTCACGTGCACACTTGTGTCGAAATATGTAGTATCCTAGTAATCAAAATGAAAAGTACTTTATCAAGTTTAGGCCCTGAGATGACGCTTATCAACGTCAAAGCTACCATCAGTTCGGAAAAACAATTCAAGCATTGAGAAGAACTGACAAAAAACTCGATCTAGTTTATCTTTTCATGATACATATTTTTACAACCATAGTTCTCTAGATAGGGCATCATTTCTAGACGTCACCACCGTTCACATATTGATCCATCCTGGCCTTTAGACATTAAAACTTGCTCGACGTGGTGCTTGAACTCACTATCCGGCAAATCGGTAATGTACTTTGGACTCTGTTATAAAGCCTACCATTGTTATCTACAAAACTGTTACTGGTTTTACTGAGCCTGAAACATAGGACGACCAGTTTGTTACAAGAATGTTTTGGGAGGGTAAAGTTAAGATACCGAATTCCCGAAACTTATGTTCTAATGATTTGCGAGGTCCCATATTATATATTGCGCGAACTGCCCGGTTTTGTAATAAAAATATGGTGTATATCTCAGCTGCCGTCCACCATAGCAGAATATCATAAGACATAAAGCTATGGAAGTAAGCGAAGTAGTGATAACTGTAATATATTTCATTACACATTATGAGCGAATGTAGTGCAAAAATAATGTAACGGCGACCATTAACTCATTTATAATTTATCGCTAGTAGTTGATGTCGCGCTAACTTATGGTTTATGAGCCACGCAAGAAGACTGGAGAGTATAGGTTGATTGATCTCGAAACGCTCGCTATATTCCTGTAATCACTGTCATAAGCTTAATACTGCATGGTGGTAGCGATTCATAATGATATCATCGAACCCGGATAACCGGTTGATTCCGGGAAACCGGTTAATACCGGGAAACCGGTTGATACCGGGGAACCGTTTGATACTGGAAAACCGGTTAAAACTGGAACGCGACACTGCTGTGTACGTTATATCATATCTATCGCAATGTAGAGCTTTGTCGAACTGAAACTTCTTTTGGGATGTTGTGAATTCGTTTTTATGAAAAGAAAATGTGTAAGGAAAGGAAAGCTATGAATGTGTATATAGTTTTAGGCTGTGAAAAAGTAAGATCGAATGAGTTTCTATATAGTTTGTCATTCATATTATTCTATATAGTTTATGCGATTCTATATGGTGTATGTTATCTATGTTCGAAGTATATACTCGTACAAAGAGAAGGAGTGAGAGAGAGAGAAGGAGAGAAACGGAGAGAGAGAAACGTTGAAATATATAGCACGTCATTTTCTGCTGCATCGTAGTGACTGTCGCGCACTTTAAAAAATTATTTTGTGTTATTTTTTCGAACTGACTACGCTATTGACCTAGCAAGGTCTTAACAGCTTCACTGGACTACTAAGGCGAGCGCTTAAGGCACTCAGCCGATTTTATTTCTGAGCTAACTTAAGCTAAGCTAACTATTCATACATATATGAGTTGTTGAAACATATATGTGTACCAAGCATACATACCTCAACAACTCTTATATATATTTCGTATCGGATAATATTTTGTGTTATGTAATAATAACATTGTTCAGTAAGAATTCTCTTAAAAAATTATTAGAGTACCAAGTTTCACTTCTACCGCGACTGAACACACACTCTTCTTTTTTAAATAAATTAGTGTTTACTCTAGAATTTCGAAAATCTATACGTTGAAATAGGGATGCTTAAAATAGGTGAAATTTCGGTATCATAGGAACAGTCGACCCACTGAGCGTGTCCGTATTAAACTATAGTGTAATTTTTTACTCTTAGTGTTGTGACTTTGTACAGCTGTTCCATTACTACGGCGAACGCATCAATTGTTGGCACATTAATATGTCCAGAGAATGTATGAACGTACTAACCATGTATGTATGTCATCGGGTCAGTTTCTATTGTATAATATGATAATGTGAAAATACGATTACCCGAGTAAGGTACAGCGTTGAAATTTTATAATCTTTTGTTGTATTTCCAAAGATATTGTGGTTTTCCATTGTTTTTTGTAGTCTTTATAGTTCTAGGTTTTCTTTATTTCTTTCCTTCTTTCTTTGTTTTTAATACAATCTCATCCGATGTTACATGATGATGTGGTCCAAGGAGGTAAATACGAGATACGTAGAGAGACTGGCTCTCAAGTGCAGCTACTGAAACACACCTATAGGTGCTGGCGACAGGTTTTCAACTTCAGAGTGGTATCTAGCTAGTCGGACTGAGAAAACGCCCTACTCAAGCAATATTCTGGGGTATCATCACGATATTTTTCTATCTTTTCTATTTATAGTTCCGGCTTATTAACAAGGATTCAAACTACCTTTTTGTCATAGCAGGCAAACGAACAGGTGACCCACCTGATGTTAAGTGATCACCACCGTCCATAGACACTAACAACACCAGAGAAGTCGAAAGTGCGTTGCCAGCCTGTTTGTGGGAAAAGGGGGATGGGAGGGGAGGGGAGGTGGGATTCCGGCGTACTCGTTGACCGAACGAAACGCAACAATGCAAGCACTGTTACTTCACGTCGGTTTTCTATGAGAGTGTGGTACTACACCGGGCGAGCCGACCCAACCAGTAGTAGTTTCAGCGTGGCTCTACCACCTAGAACACAAATCTATACTTTTATACAAGAGTTTGTTCGCTTGAATGCGCTAATCTCAGGAACTACTGGTTAAAAAATTATTTCAGAGTTTGATAACTCATTTATCGTGGAAGGTTAGATATCAACACGCTAAGACCAATAGGAGCGGAGTACCAGTGAAGAATGTTTCAAAATCGGGGTTTATTTCCTTTTGAGAGCTTCGGATGCGTGTTAGCGTTAGCCCAAATTAACTATTCCATGCGGACGAAGTCGCGGGCAGAAGTTAGTTAACTGTAACCCAGAAAAGTGAATTTGAAACTAAACGCCCTTCCGTTTAACTGGTATTTACTAGAATAATGACGCGGGAAGCAGAATTAATAGCTTTTATCTCGACAAAGGTGGAGTTTAAATCTGGCGTACCACACAAGACGAATGTAGTATCGTTATCAGTAAAATAAAAATAGTTTTATTGAGTTTGTATTCTTAAGTGATTCGTTGAATTATTGCGTACCATGTTTTTTCATTATTTGCCTCAACTGAAAATACTATCGTTTATTGTTAAAATATTAATTGTTATACCAAATAAAAGATTTGCATTTCGGTGTTGTAAATTTCTTAATAACATGTCATATTTCTAAGAGGCTCCTTGTATACACGGTTAACTTCTCATTTTGTTTTCTTTATTTCTGTATTTAGCGATTCGTTTTTGATACAACCTAAAGAGTTTAGAAATTGTTTAACTTACTATTTTGATTATTCCTATATGTTTCCAAAGATGCACTTTTCGCTATCGTTTTGTTCTTGCGATTTTCGTAATCGATCTTTGTTATACGTTTAGGAGTTATTCAAGTGCTACACGTAAGCACTAAAGGGGTCCAGGGGTTCTGTGATTTGCTTATTTTTGATAACATAAGGGGTGGGGGATCTGGGTGGTGATTACGTCAGCAATATTTACTTTTTCGGGTGTTCTGTAAAATTTATTCGTTAAATGGGGGAAGGGGTAAGAGATTTTCTCACTTTTGCTGACAATGGGGAAGGTGCCCCCCCCCCCCCCTCCAGAAATTACAAAAATTCTTCTTACGTAATACTTTAGCGGCCGCTTACCTGTCCCACAAACTTACCTGTAATTTATTTATTTATTATTTATTTACAATTATAAATGTTTTACGTTTGTTTTAAGAAAAGTTAACACTCTAGTAGTTGTTAAATTGTTACGAGTACGTCGTAAAATGGTCAATGATGATGAAATTTGTACAAAGAATGTACAATAAACAGGCAATAAAGTAAAACGACCGACTGGCGTTGTCTAGTAGTAAACAACTCATTGAAAACAGTTCAAATATTGATAAACTGGTTTATTTATGATCTGTTAACAATGTAAATTAGGAACTCTTTATTTTCATATGAAGTTTATCTTTTTCGCTTATAAATGTCAGTCCCATTGTTCTTGAATTATCCAAATTTATAATTAAGAAAATTTAATTGTACAAGTAAGTTGGCGGCTATTCCTGCCAGACGCACAGTTCGCAGGTTCACCTTGTATACTGTCATTCTATCATCCCCTCATCACCGTGCATTTTCTTCTAGGCACCATTTTTATATCAGACATTCTTCGTATCATTTAGTCCCGAGTACAGTTAAATATCTAAATATACCTATAAAAATCCACTGTCATGATCTTTGTCCACAATGAACTCTAAAACTACTCAACCGCTCTTTATGAAAGTTGACATTTATGTATAATTTGGTCCAACATTAAAATAATTCATATTTCGATTAATGGCCTCAATATTTTTAACTAGTTTATTGTATCTATAAATAAGCAAAGATTAAACAGTTCAATACCTTATGCTTCTTTATTTGTCAAGCGATTTGTGTTTCATTTAAAAGGTATTAACAATCTTTAATGTTAACAATAAAAAGAATGGAAATAGATTACTTTTTCATATCATCCATCGACTATACCTATTATAATAAATTGAAAATTAATATATGATGGAGTATTTATACACGTTCACAGCTGATGTAGTAGAACAAAATTCACAATGGTACACTTTTTGGAAAAAAAATTTTTGTAAGTTAAAAAAATCATTGAATCATGGGCAATTTTCGAACAAGTGTATAAACAAGAGAATTTGGTATTCATCGCGAACAAGTGAATTTGTAGGTGACATTCGTTTTGCTGCGCCACATTTCATGGTTAATTAGCTACCTAATTGCATTTCCCGTGGCAAATTGAAAAAAAGCAGTCGCTGCTCCTCCAGTACAGTATAATGAACTTACGTAAAAAAATGTCAGTTTCTTGATATAATCTTCCAGAATGAGTAGGCAGGCACCTACATACCGTACAGTATTATAAATCGTTATTGAATATGCAGTAGGGTTTCCATAAAATGTTCTTCCGTCCAAAGTTTTAATAAACAATCCCTCCGAAAATTATTATTCATACTAATTACCGTTGTTCATAAAATTATGTAAAACTCTTAACATTAAGATCATATGAGTGATAAACGAATTCTCAGGCCGCGGCCGCTGCGGATGACGGAACCAGAAATAATTTAAGAAAATATTCAATTGAGCTACCATGAAGATATAATCAAACACACGGGGAAGCGTTAGTGAAGTTTACAAAACCACAATTACGTATTCAGAGCAGACAAGAAATATCAAAATCGAAATGTACGGCAGTCGTAATAATAAGGGGATATTCTTGGCAAGACTTTTTGTTTGAAAACCAACAGAAAGAAACTCTGCCGTTGTACCGTTGACTATAGTTTAGGGGGTCTATTAAGAATGGATGCATTGCCAAATTAGACAGATCTCTAGATTTATTCCGTGATATTCTGAAGCTGGGTCACGTTAGTTTGGAGGTAATGTAGGATTAAGAAATGGGGTAAATAGTCAAGATTACCGCCGGGCGTGGGTTGAATCGAGGCCACGACAAAATTCTGATTGATAACGTTCCACTATATACGTATTCTGATAACCGTACGCTGTTGCTAAGCCCGAATAGAACGTGTGCCTACATTTTGTTCTTTGTTTTAATTTAATTCATTCAAATGAATTTGTGAAATGTATCAAGGGAATTGTCATTATTGAATTCTTGTTCCGTAAAAGAAATCGGCGGGTTTTTTAAAATATTAATATAGTTACGACACACGAGCTATTATCGAATTTATAACTTTTATAATGTTAATCAAAACATTTTCCTTCGTGGTGTGATGAATGATTTTAGATCAACTAAAAACTATTTTCAAAATTTCTATGACACTGATAGTTTAAGTAACCAGCAAAAAAAATGAGCCGTTTCCTTAAAAGTATCATTTGCTTATATATACTTTCAAACATCCCACATTTCTCTAGCTGTTATTGCGAATCGATTCTGACATTCCTGGCGATCATAAAATCCTTTCTACTGAACTGGATAAAATTAGAATTAATTATACTCTCAAGAGCTCTTCTTAGATATTTGCAACTTGTGATGTATATTTATTCCCTTCGGTTTAAATTAAACCATTGTCATTATATTCCAGGGTCTGGTATTCTCTCATTGTTATGCCCGCATTTATTGATCCGAAAGTTATCCAAAAACGCTGAATCATTCGCCACATATTAATCTTTTTACCCGCCTCATACCACCCCAACCAGATTTATGGTCGGATTCGTCATACCACAACGCTGCCAATTTGGGTATAGAAGTGCACTTCACCGTTTCGCAGAAGTTTTGTTCAGTACCCTACAATAGTGATTACTATATTATTAAATTTAATAGTCTTTGACTTGTCACCGTTGTCGAATTTCTTTCAAGTGTACGGGCGGCGAAATGACTTGGTAGTTTATTCAGTTTGACATGAATTGACTACAATAACATACGATATACTCTATTTAGAAATTTTATTTCTTTGTATGTTATACAATATCCCACAGTAATTATTCAATAGTGTACTTGACAATATTATTTTATCGTATTTTACTTTTTCAATATTTACCATTATGCTCAGTATAGGTAATGTTTCTTCTATAATATTTTTATTTGTTTTCTTTGATGTTCATGTCCCCAATAAATATTACATTATATTTCATGTTAGTTGTGTTTGTAGACGTAATTTATTTTATATTGTAGTACTCTTTAAGTTTATTGTCCAGACCATATTATGACAGATCAAATGACCCTGATATTTACTAATGTTTTATAAACAAACTAGCTGTGCCCGCGACTGCGTCCGCGTGGGACCTTATGTAAAAAACAGTGGCTAATAAAATCATCTGGATGTATTAAGTTCATTTACTTATCTATTTTTGTCTCGTACTTAAGTCGCGTCGTCATTAAAATTACAATAACTTTTCATAGAGTGAACTGACTTTAATGAAACCAAGATTAAATGTTACTCGAGGATACGTTTTATGATTTTCTTGGTGAGGTTTTATCGTGAACGCAGTACTTTAGCAGTAATCCGTGTTCATAGAAACAGATAGACAAACAGACATTTCAAAAAATGCTTGAAATGTATTTTACTACTTACACCTGCAACATTTTTTTCACAAAAATCTAAAAAGTACAGACACGTTACATTTACATTCTTATTATATGTATAGAAGATTGTAGTACTCTGTACGTTTATTGTCCAGACCATATTAGGTAACTCTATAATTCTTTGAGTTCAATATTACAGATCAAATGACCCTGATATTTACTAATGTTTTATAAGAAAGTAATTATTCTTGAAGAACGAATAATAAATTAGATCAACATTTTTGTTACAGATTCAATGCGACACGACTGATGCAGGATTACTATTAAAATAATTAGTGATAGCTAGATTATAAATTGTATATCGGTCCACCATTATTAGATTAGCTTCTTTGAGTTATAAACATATTATTGTAGTCAATTCGTAAGACAACAGAGATGTAACGAAATTTGCAGTAAACATATATCACAGGACTGATTTACAGGACTAATTTTATATAACTACTTTAAAACGTGATAGCGTTTAAATGCGGTTTCGTTTATTCTCTAGTTGCATAGATTTGTAACGCAAAGAAGACCAGTGTTGATATAAATACGATGTTATCGTTGTCATCAATATTGGTAAGATCTCGAAGGAAATCGAAAAATGCGCTTTTACTTAAGTTTCTATGACTTTAAAACATTGTTGTGAACTCTTGATTTACGTTTTTCGTTTTCTTTCTAGTATCTCACATGTTCACGCATCTATTTATTGGTATAGCTTAGTATAAATATTTTATTTTATGTTTTGAATACCATTGACTAACATAAACTAAACAATTCTAACGCATGACCGTTTTTTTGTATTTTATATTATCAACTCGTGAGTGTGCATGACGTTAAGGAAGTTTTATGGTTTTTATTTAGACAAGTTACTGTACTGACATGTTTATATTTTATCTTACGTGATTGTTATTTTTAATTTATATTGATTATATAAAAATGTTTACTTCAACAATTTGTGGTTATGCAAATTGTGAGATCAATTATTAAGTCGTACGCCCTGCTTCATAAAACTTGATTTTAGGTGTTTTTTTTTAATGATTACTTAAATTCGAGTTTTAATTAATGCATGGCAACACCTGGGTGATTGCATTCTTGTTTTTTTGTAAGATGAAAAATTTGATCATGCAGTCTAATTAATTATGTTTATATTTATTTTCTGTATCATTTGATTTTAATTCAATAAACGTTTCGGCATGATTTGAAGTTTTATTATTTCCTCTTACTGTACCCACAACAGTTTTGTATCTTACAGTCATCGAATGGGTCGCTAAAAGGTCGGACGTAAAGTCATTTTTCAATTAATCCAATGTCATAAGGTCGTCGCGACCTCTGCTCCGAACTAACTAAGAACTATGCACAATAAAATTGTTTGTCATCCAATATTACACCTTATTTCTTATAGATTAATGATTCATTTTATTTTTCTCTCGTGGAGACACAAATATAAATATTATTACACAAAATTTGTACAACTGGTGCTGTTACGTCTTGTGAACTTTTTGAAGGCAGTGAGGCCAGGTTAAGGAAAGGTCGATGAGTTGCAAGCGCAGATATTCCGATGCGAAATGTTGTCTTACGAATTCTAGTTTATATTTCGCATTTATTTACGTTTTAAATAGGCCACACTTGGTGTGTCAGTGGCACAGAGCTGATTAACTCGGTGTTTATGTAAAACTGAAATAAATTCGTCAGAGTAAATCAACATGTTGTAAGTTTTTTTGTGTTTTGTATTCGTATATTAGCGATGATCTGAATAAATTGATGACAAATCGTATTTAAAAATAATTTATTGTGTTTTTGATTTTTTTTTGTGAAAATTAATGTTCAAGAAAGGTTATTTAGTTTTAGAAGATTGTTACAGACGATAGTTAAAAGAGTACATCAGTCAACGAATATTGAAGTATTTATGATAAATGACTACCTACACTAAGCTTTGATTTGTTGAGTTATACGCCACGTACTTTGATCTATAACTTGGACATTCTACTTTATAAATAAAACGTATAACGGTATGTTTTATTTATAACGCATTCAGTCGTGAAAACCATAGTTAAATGTAATGTTCCCGTCATGGTTGTTACAATCCGGCGTGTTAATTGGCCGTGTTTGTTTTAAGAATTTATGCAATACCATAATGAGTAAAATGATTGTATCACCGGAATGTATAATATTTAAATTATTCAAATATTTTAACGAAGCATGTTCCTATCGTCCGGTGAATATGATTAATTCCTGTGTTAATCTTCCAGCTCGTCGGTTGCTTATCACTGATGATCTAGCCGCGGTCAGTGACCGGAATCTTTGGACGTGTCCAGATAGACGTATGATCATTTTCCCAGCGTTTTCCCGGCCTGGTGCCAGAGTTTGTTTTCCGACAAAACTTCCTCCACATTCCCAGGTCTTCGGCATACTTTTGTTGTTTGTTCTCCTTTATATCCCTTTCACCACGTCCAGCCAGCGTACATGATGCACGACTCGACACTCTGGCCCTTGTACGGTGATGTTGAGATATTTATTTTTGACATAGTCTGCAGGCCTGCTACTTATGTGGCCATACCAGCGGAGACTACTTTCCTGCAGCTATTTAAAAATATGAGTCTAATCATTTCTCATAAGCCTGCAACGCATCTGTGATTCCACTCGTATCGCAGGTGTCCATTGACGGCGGTGATCACTTACCGTCAGATGACCCGCAAGTTCGTTCGCCACCAATGGTATGAAAAAGCTCATTTGCGATGTCATACGGTTCAAGGCTACAGCGGACGTATTCCTTTATTTAAGACATCTAAATGACTATTACTTAATTTTGTAATTTTGGTGGCACTTCACATAATGTAACGTCGGTATGCTACACAAGTTAAAATAATAATTCAGACATATATTCCGAGTTCCGTTTAAATCTCCTTATAAAATTATAGTAAAGTAGCCATCACTATGCCGTCGCATAATGAAATCACGTGAAATGAATTAACGCGGCAGCTTTGATGGACGTAATAACCACAAGGTATAAAGTACTCGAATTGAATTTTAATGTCTCAATACTTCCATAAGCAAATGCTACTGCAATACGTATTGAAATAATGAAAGAAGATATAAACAGCTGACTGTTACGTCAAACGTTGACTTTAAAGCAATTAACATTACAGCTGTTACTTTAATACTTCTATTAGGAAATATAAAACAGGATCGTACGACCTAATAACCTAAAAACATCCGAATGCGAGCCTCAGACAGATACTGTATTCTGCAAGATGGATAATCTGGTGTTGGATAATTTATGTCACCAAGTGGTTTAATTTAAAATTTTAATGTGATTTTGTAGAATATAATTATTTTAAACATTCATATGTAATGTTAATATAGAAAGGAGGTTACAGACCGGATGAAGGAGCATAAAATATTAATATAATGAATGAATGAATATAATTCCAAATGATGATTATACCAAATCAGTCACAGATATACTGTTAATCCTGCGTTTTAAGTTGGAGCAGGTCGAGTTAAGTGTGGCCGATCTCATCTACGTGGGTAGGAAATTTGTATTAAATCCGTTGCTTAAGAGAACAATGCTGAATGAGACCGCATGGTAAATTAATAAAAACAAATGGGTAATAAACAGTATTGCCGTTGATTGACTAAAAAAGTCGGCAAATATCGATTGCGAAAATAATTCTCAGAATAATGTCATTTTTACTACTATATTTGCTTGGGCCTTGCTGTTAGACAGTCACTTTAGAATCTATGTATCTTAAAATAGATTGCAGTCCTAAAGACAGCTAACACTTATCACTTCTGGGGATTATGCTAGAAAGTCCATCACTAAAACTGTTCTGAAGAAATAGAAATCAGTTTGCACTATATAGGTGCTTTCAGACTGGGACAGTGACCCATAATGACTATGACCCTTATACAATAAGTACGAAATATTCACTAAACTAGACAAGTATTGAATAAGAGTAAAGTGTATTGTAGCTCACAACCCATGCTGGATAATAATGTTCAAGAAAGGGGAAGAAATATCACCTGTACCTTGTAGCTCATACTAAGCACAATTCTGCCCAATCTCCGTATTTTAGGGGTTATGAACTCGATGTTCCAGGTATTACTACGGTATGGAGGAATTTGAAATTACTAACCTTTATATTTATTCATAACTAGCTGACCCGTGCAACTTCGTCTGCACCAAATCGGTTATTACCGGTTTTAATTGTATTTTTAAACGCAAATAATCTTAAAAAACCTACAACCCTATTGCAGCGTTATCCAGCACTTCCAATCGTGAATCCAAACTATCCAGGGACTCACTCAAACATATACCCAGTTGGTATGTGACAAATCTTTTAAAATAAGCCTAGAATCTGTTCGCAGAATTAAATAAAGTAGTGTCATAAAAGTGAAGATCAAAAATAAATTAAATATATTGCAGAAAAATTTCTTCCCAAAACCTCTAAAAATATTATAAAAAAAAATAAAAAAAAAGATAAATTTTTAATATATTTTTTTTTTTTTATTTTTTTTTTTTTTTTTTAAAAAAATTTAAAAAAAAAATAAAAATTTTTAAAAAATTTTTATTTTTAAATTTTTTTTTTTTTTTAAAAAAAAAACCTTTTTTTTAAAAAAAAAATAAAATTAAAAAAAAATATTTTTAAAAAAAGAAAAAATATAAAAAAAGGAGATGTAGAAGAAAAAAAAAATTTAAAAAAAAAAAAAAATTAAAAAAAAAAAAAATATAAAAAAAAAAAAAAAAAAAAAAAAAAAAAAGAAGGGGGGGGAAGATAAAAAAAATTAATAAAAAAAAAGTGGGAAAAAAAAAAAAAAAAAAAAAAAAAAAAACATAAAAAAATAATTTTTATAATAAAAAATTAAAAAACAAAAACAAAAAAAAAAAAAAAAAAAAAAAAAATAAAAAAAATAAAATAAAAAAAAAAAAAAAAAATGAAAGAAAAAATTAAGATAAATATAATATAAAAAAATAAATAAAATATATTTATTTTTATATAAAAAAAAATTTTATATAATTAAAATAAAAAAAATATATAAAAAAAAAAAAAAAAAAAAAAATAAAATATATTTTTATATAATATTTTTTCATAATATAAAAAAAAAATAGAAAATAATATAAAATAAGAAGATATAAAATAAATATAAATATTATGGTGGGGGGGGGGGAAGGTGTGGAGATCAGCTAATTTTTTTTTTTAATATATATTTAAAAAAAATAAAATAAAAATTATTTTTTTATTTATTAAATTTTTATTAAAAAAAAAAAAAAAAAAAAATAAAAAAAAAAAAAAAAAAAAAAAAATTAAAAAAAAAAATTTTTTTTATAAAAAAAAAATATTTAAAAAAAAAAAAAAAAAAAAAAATTTAATTTAAAATTAATATAAATAATTAAAAAATAAAAAAAAATTAAATTAATAATTAAATTTAAAAAGTGAAATAAAAGGGAAAAAAAAGAAGGAGGAAATGAATAATTTTTATAAAATAATAAAAAAAAAAATAAAATATTAATTTTTAAAATATATAATTATAAAAAAAAAATAAAAAAAATTAAATAAAAAAATAAAAATGAAAAAAAAAAAAAGAAAAAAAAAAAAAAAAAAAAAAAAAAAAAAAAAAAAAAAAAAAAAAAAAAAAAAAAATATTTTTTTTTTTTAAAAAATAAAAAAAAAAAAAAAAAAAAAAAAAATTAAAAAAAAAATATATTTATTGTACCTTGACTTAGAAGAAGAAGAACTATAGATGTTTATAAAAATATGTTGTGTTGTATTATGTATAATGAAAAAATTAACCCGATCGAGTCTCTTGGCGATTCTTCTCGATGACTGGGTTTTTTTGCGAACCGCTAATAGTTTTGATGTTTATAAGTGTCTTCTCAGGACCTAGATTGAATTAAGTATTTTTTTATTTTGATTTTGAAACCAGCTGGCAGACTATAGTAGATTTATTCTTATTTTCAATAAACTTTCGCTTTCTGAACGAAGATGGATATTTATAGTGATAAATTTGCAGGGAAATGTAACATCGGTGTCTGTGACCACAAATAAGAATATTAAAAAAGTATAATTAATGGAAGACAGATAACTTAGATACACTGTACTTCATATAGTTTAGTTTTATATAATGTTTTAGTTAACGTCTATGAGTCTCGACAAAAAGTACCCGATTGTCATTGATGTGAGAGTTATGCATGACATTCTACGAGCGCCCACGACGTACTTATATCTCTTCGAAAGTCCACTGCTACGAATAAAAGTTGTCGCGCAAGTGGCTTTTGTGTTTACGAAATTTGGTGACTTAATTGGGTTGATGTGAATTCGAGAGCGTAAAGGTGGTTTGATAAGAACTATGCTACGCTAATGTATTCTAAAGATAATGATACATTCATATATCAACATACAAATATTGAAAGTGAGACCTAGGTATGCTTACAATTATTATATGAGCAATCATAATTCAAAGCAATACATTACAGTATATAATATATAAGTACCGTTTAAAAGTATAAACTTCGATTATTCTTTACAAAACAGATAATTTTAATACTTCAGTCAAGTTATAGCCAGTAAAACAAAAGAAGAAGACATTACTGACGCCGCTGGTAGATATTAAATGTTCAATAAACATCGGTCATGGTTAATAATCATTATATTTAATTATTTATACTATAAAACACCACCTCGATAGGCTAGGCTGTAACACAATTGGTAAGCTATATTCTGTTTCTTTAATTATTTTTCATTTGACATGTGCCTCGCGACAAGTTTGAATTTCTTATAAGAATATCTGTATCACCCGATTGTGTAACGTGTGGATCGATAGAAGACTGGCAACGCTTGTTGATGGAACGTGACCGCAATAAAGTACAACGAAAAGCTGTTATCGATCTTTTAAAACTTAATATATTATATCAGGGTATGTTCCATACAATCTTGTATGCAGCTGCAATTGTGGAAACCAAGATTTTATAGAAGTTTGTGTTCAATTCTGTTTTGTGGATATGCTAAGATTAGGGTACGATGGGACTGAGAAAGTCTTTGTGAACCGTAGTCCCTAAGTTAAATAAATATTTTAAATAATTTCATTTTTTATTTACAGGTATCAGTTTAAATTAGCTCTTAAATCACTCCTTACTCAAGAAATGAAAACTCTGTTCCTTCTGATCTATCTACTATAGTTCTGAATGGTGTTGTGAAAAAAATAAAACTATAAAGTACCCGCATCACTTAATAATTTAAGGAGTATGATGGGTGGCAATTGAATTTTCAGTTTTATGCGTAGATTGATATTGAGTTAAAAACATTTAGATATTAGAGTAATATGAAATAAAGAAAAAGTGTTTTTTTAATACTTTAGAAAAAAAATCCGTTTAACCACAATCGCATCCGATGTTAAATGTCGATGTGGTCCAAAATAGCAAAGACGTTATACCTAGAGAAGACTGGCTCTCAAGCGCAGCTGTTTTGTTTTTTTTTTCGAACTGACTACGCTATTGACCTAGCAAGGTTTTGACAGCTTCACCGGACTACCAAGCGCAGCTGCCGTAACACGCCCACTATATACGTGTTTAGCGAAAGATTTTTAATTTGAAGGGGTTAGTTGGCCAGGCGGGCTTAAAAAGAGCTAATACCATATGTTAAAGTTTCGTTACTATGTTTTCCTTTGCCAAAAGCTCTGATTTATGGCAAGGGTAAGAGACTACGTGAATCAACGCGGGGTCCGAACAAGCTAAGTACTATTTCTTCAACGCTTTATTAATTAGACTGTCTACTTTGCTATAACACGGCTATTTATTACACCGAATATTAGTGGCAACAAATACAAATTATTTAACTAGCCCTAACGGCGCATTGAAAAACTAGTTTGATTACAACCCAAGCTATATAATTTTCAATGGTAAAGCTTCATATGTGTGACAAACTTTATGAATTTACTGCGAAGTATGCAGTTTGGATTCAAGTACAACAGCCGGGGCTTGTAAAATAAAAGCTTGTACGTCAGTAACATAGCTGTAATGAATCGAGTTTTTTCGACGATTGGAAGCTTCTAGAAACCGGACGCTATTAACGGAATCGATGCAATGTTTTTCAACGTGTTGTTACAGTGAAATTGTTTTACGATCGTTCCAACGTTATTTATTGAACTGTCCGTCTGTTCATATTTGGCACTATGACCAATTGTGTGCGAGATATTGCAGTTTTTTGACGGTTTTTGTACCATTAACAATTAACGGCGATAATTGGTGATTAATTTACAGTGTGTATAGGTTCTCGGAGCTTTATTGCCTTCAACAAAGAAGTTATTGCATTTGATTCTCGGATTATTTTGGGAAAATTATGTTCCTTGAACTAGATTTCTTATAACACTTGGACATATATTCGGCTGCCAAGTGATATTAAATCAGTCATAGTGACTCTGTTTTGTAACGATTGGGAATTAGCCAGTATGTATATCTAAATGTTGAAAGGTTTGCAGGTCGGCATGATAGCGAACACCGGCAGACTTATCTATTGGTAATCTCCTTGTTTTATTGGATCTTTTAAGAACAGATACAGTGCAGTGACTTTGTTGTACTACTGTAAAAATATATTAATTACAAATAAAAAAAATATATATTTTTATTAAGATTTTTGTTTGAAATGTATTTTCTGGTACATTATATCCATACTACATACATATACATTATATTAGTAATGTATAACAACAATTGAAATATTAATTGCAGTTCCATTTTTACGATTTTTAAAAGTATTATGGACATTTTTAAGTCTTATTATTTGCAAAACACCTTGGTCCTATTAATTGGTGTACCTATAGTTATATTTCAAAAAATAAATTTTTAAGTTAAATTCGGACATACAAACAGACTCACAGGCAAAATTTTATTAATACTCGATTTATGTGTCTTCTATAACATCGAAATATGACGTAATTAAAAGTAAAAAATCTACAGATTTAGTCTCTGCCACATGACGCAATGATTGCAAAAATATATTATGCATTATTTTCATAAAGTTGTCTTCGAAGAGTTGCTGAAATATAATGTCGCGGCGGCTCCATACTCGTTTATCGGTAAATCAAATTGTAATTCTTATACAAAACCCGTCTGAATATTATTCTAGAACGGCAACTGACATATTCACACATGCGAAAGTGAAAGTTACATATTATATAGCTCTCGAAGTCTTACCCGTAATTATTATTGCAACATACGGTCTACATATGTGACCAATTTATACTTAGTGTATTAATATCACTACATATTATAAAACAGAGTCCTCTGCCACGTCTGTCTGTCTGTTGGCGATAAGATTTTTTGTAATTTCTAGCCGCCTCCTCCCCTGGTCAGCAAAAGTAAGCAACGTTTTTAACCCTCCCCTCATAATTATGTAAACACTTATATAAGTATAATAAAATCTGTTCTAATTCAGTAAATAAATATTGCTGACGTAATCACCATCCAGACCCCCAACCACTATGTCATCAAAAATAAGCAAATCAAGGACCCCTTCCCCCATCAGTGCTTACATAATACTTGAATGGACCCCTTATGCGGTATAAAATTTGTCAATTTGTGAAGGTTTTTTTTTATTATCAGGTCGGGACAACGTCCGCCGAACCCGCTAGTGATGAATAAAGAAGTGTGTATGAATACTTGCAGAGAAGGCTCACTAAGGCTTCATTGAAAATTTGATCTCACATTCAATTTTTTCTAAATATACTAAAATTTATAATTTAAAAAAAGCTCATCAAAAATGAAATCGATTTTTCAATAATCGATCCCCTAAATCTAGATCTTTTCATGAATCAATTCCATAGATCACAATTCGGATCTTAGGAAAACCCCTAAAGGCTTTGGTCGCCGATATACCTATATAAGTATACTAGCGGACCGGGCGGACGTTGTCCTGCCTTGAAAACAAAAAAAATCCTAAAAGTCGATCGCAGCGCCACCTGCCGGGTCCAATTGTGAATCTAAACCATTCTCGAATCTCCACGAACACACACAAAAAATTTCATCAAAATCGGTCCAGTCGTTTAGGAGGAGTTCAGTCACATACACACGCACACAAGAAATATATATATTAAGATATGATACTAAAATTATTAAGAATACATATTTAAACAAAAAAGATTGTGTCATAAAGACATGCGATAGAATTGAAACGGTTGTTCCAGGGAAACATTTTGATTAAAAAAATACAAGAAAAAGCCAAACCTACACACTGTATCCAGGCGGTCACCCATCCAAGTCTTGACCGCGTCCGATGTTGCTTAACTTCGGTGATCGGACGAGTACTCTACCTGGCAGTGTTTACCCCACCACATTTCGTCACACAAAAAGATTGCGGATCAGAATTCCAAAGTGCTCTCATAAGAAGTATCATTAAAAAAATATTTTCATAATATACATTTTGCTATCTATGGCTCTCAACTATTTGTTATAAAAGCGAATATCATCAACAAATAATAACAAAGGTATGCATGCGGAGTCGTGGGCGCAGCTTGTGTTATATATAAAACGTAATGTCTATATGTTTGCATACTATTCTTTATAATATTCTACATTTCCAATGTAATTTTCAGATCTGCATAGGCTTCATTTTATCACGCTTTTCTGTAGAGGCTAAGCAGTAAAATTATATATTTATGTAATTTAGTCCATGATTTGGACAACAAAAGACATATTTTAATAAAGACGCTATTTCTAAAACTTCTCTTGTCTTTCTCTCTCTTGGGATCCTGTGTCCCCAAACTGTCGTGGCAGAGGGCAGACAGAATGCTTCTCCATCTCGCTCTGTCGATGGCTTGACGCTTCACCTCACTCCGAGCAAGCCCAATTTTCGCACACTCTGCAAGCACAGATCTTCGCCAGGTTTGTCTAGGTCGACCACGTTTCCGCCTGCCTTGGAAATTCCAGTCCAATGCCTGATTAGGGATATGGCTGTTGTCCCTACGCAAAGTATGGCCGATCCAGGTCCATTTTCGACGTCGCACTTGATGGTCTATGGGGTCTTCATGGCACATTTTCCATAAATCGACATTGCTGATTTGTCTCTGGCCAGAAGATTTCTAAAACTTAATTATGTTATATTCGTTTTCTGCATTCCCTTTTCATTTATAGTACAAGTAATGAATTAATTTAAGATAAAAAATTTAAAACAACATGTAAAAAATGGATTAGTGCTCTCAAACGTATTTGCCAAGGTCACGATAAATAATAATTGTCTAATTAAATTATTATCGTGTTACATATATTTATTGTTAATTATATTCGTTAGTTAAACGTAACATTTGCGGATAATTGGGATTTATCGTGCGGAAACCACAGGAATACTATTAATTAATCCTGCCTTATTAAAAATTTTGCGGTTGCTCAGACGAGTTGTTAAAATTACAATAAGTATATTTTTTGTACGCTTAAAATTACAATAGTAAATAAAATATTAAAAATAATTGACCATTAACATCGTCCCGAAATAAAGTTTATTATTTGAAATTTGGTAGTCGTTTTTTGCGGACGACGATTGATCTTTATGAGGAATAAAAATTCGTTAAATTCATCTTGTTAAATCTCCGTTATACTAAAAAAAAGTCAAGGCAGTTATATGACTGCCAACAGAAATGAAAACACAAAATAATGAAATGGATTCTCTTTTGAATTTTCACATTAAAGTATGTGACTGACAATTTTTAATTTTAAAATGTATTTATTGAAATATATGAATAAACATTTATTATACACACACAATTTTATTTTACTACGAAACTACTCAGATATATCCTCACTATGCATTCGGTCGCAGTTCTCTTGCAGATAGAGCTTTCGCTAAGCTAAACTGTTTGTGACCGATTTGAAATACATTTATATAATAATAGCTGTGCCCGAGAGAGACTCCGTCCACGGCTGAGTACCTTAAGCGCTCGCCTTAGTAGTCCTGTGAAGCTGTTAAGACCTTGTTAGGTCAATAGGGTAGTCAGGTCGAGAAAGAAAAAGATTCCGGCCGCGTGGAACCCAATGTAAAAAAATTATGACTAATAAAATCACCTGAATATATTAAGTCTATCTACTTTTCTCTCGTACTTAAGTCGCGTCGTCATTAAAATAACAGTACTTTTGACGAACAAGCATCATTTGTAGAATGATTGAAATGTATTTTATTACTGATTCCAAGATACCTGCAACATTTTTTTTCACAAATTTCGAGAAAGTTCGAGAAGATTTTAATAGGCTATTTTAACTTTTTTATTTCGTTCAACTTAATTACACTGTCACATCATTCGATAATTATTCCCGCCTCGGGAACAACGTGTACTCTTTTTATTTGTTTGTAATAATATTATATAATATTTCCGTATAGGTACTTTGAACACTTTACAGTCTTCTATAGAAACAGGTATCTTGAAGAGAATGAGCGGACAAGAAAAATTTCAATTAATCAGTCCGAACGACCTTAGTCTTTTAACGATTAGACAACCTTGAGACCAGTATCAGTGTTGAAAGTCTAGATCTCAGACTTCGCAGAATATCTCCGTAAGCGCATAAATCAGGTTCTATACGATAAGGAGGTCGAATGAATTCTATACGTACATCTATATGTTTAACGTAATAAATTCCATTGGAGGCCCTAACTCAGTACTGATCACGACTTGCGTTGAGTAAATTTATTTGACTGATGAACTTTATGCCAACTTACTGATTTCCTTACAAACTATAACGAAGCCTATTTTTTTATAATCTTTTTATAATATTCAATTGATTATTATACTACTTTTATATTAGTAATTATTTATTAATTTTATTGCCTTTTTACATCATTTACTAGCAATTTTATAGCTCTTTTTATTTCTATTACAATTTATTAAAATGTAATGCACGTTTTTGTTTCAAGCTATTAAAATGACGTTTATATCCTATGTAAAGTGTTTGGTAAAACTACACTTTAATAAAATCTTATTGTCGAAGTGAAAACTTCTTCAGGTGCGCTGAGCGGCATTTTTGGCAGGAGATAAATTTATAATTTTGTGCCATGATATGCTACGTAAGCATAACCTGCCGAATTGCGCTAGCGCGGCTTGTATCATCACCCTAGCGACGCCTAAAATAGAGGCTTGTGTACATGTAATATTGATATTTTCCAGCTCATCATTCGTTTGATTGGTTAATAGACTTTATAAAAATGTATATAACTATTGCTGCGAGTGCGAATAGATATGAAAACCACACTAATGTTAATAATTTCAATAAACAAATTCTGAAATTTAAATATTGTCATTCACGCTATAATTAATATGAAAATTGTAAATAGAACACTTTTATTTCATTGTTTTGAGTTTTCGCTTCTGTCGGTTGTCCTTTATAACTGCCTCGACTTTTTAAATTATAGTCATATTAAAGGGACGACTTAAAAAGCTGTTGAATCTTTATCCCAATCATTATTTAATTAAACCGCTATATTTAAAAATTTGACAGGATGTAACGAAAGTCTGCTTAACTTACAATAATAATTAAGAACAGTCTATCAACACTGTATGACGTTTGATTCATACCTTAAATCCTCTTCTCAGAAATTACAATTAAATAAACTTATTTTTTAGAATTCGGCTTTACTGTTGTAAAAGTTGTCTATATATTAGTTTGTAAAAACCGTATTACAAAGCATTCGTTTCCAATTCATAGTAGTTATGAACATAATCATGATACTGCCCCACGATACGATGACGATGAGAAAAGTAACACTTTTGATCTATTATCATAAAGTCTTTGAATATATTCTAAAAAAAGGTGGTTGCGCCGCTTTATGTATGTTTGAAAATTCCCGCATTATGGATTAAATTATGCCACTTTGAAGCCCGACCAATTAATTGCGATCAGGTCACGCCACCTTTCTATCCTTGCCCAATCACCTTTTCCTGGCACATGCTAGTTCGGTATCGCGACACCCGCGCCGCTAGTTTCGATTGCGGCCGCCAGTGTTCGACTGTTGCCGCCATTGCACTAGTTCGACTGCTATCGTCTTGTAGTTTGCGCGCCGGACAGTGTTGTTGTGTCGTACCGCGCCGAGCCGCGCCGCATGCTAATATTTTGAGTTTTCGCATGGTCGAGTGAGAAATAAACGCATCGCTACATACGTGCCGACAGAGATAATAAACAAAAGTGTTGTGGGGGAGGGAACCCAGGGAGGAGAGGGAATCACCTAGCCGGCTAGCCACGTGGGAGGCGGCGCGGGGGGGGAGGCCAAGCACCTTTCTCCCTTCGTGCTGATCGCAATAGTTGAAAATCAAATATAGCACCCCCGCAAATACAGTCCACTTAAATTGAACATAGAAAGCCCCGCACCCGCACCCCCTCCGGTGACGTCGACACGCCGCGGCGTCACCAAAAGGAATGTGTCAATTTTTCTAGGACAAGCGCGGATAGAATAAAATTGCCATGGTTACAAGAATATGTCTAACTTTTTTCATGGTTTTTTTTCTGACGTCTAATATTATTTAATAATTAAGTGTAACATAATTAGTTAATTATTTCACACAGAGTTCTGCGTGAACTGCAAAAAGTTAATTGGTCGAATTTAAAGGTGACGCAGTTTTATTATTAAACTAGCGGGTCCGGCAGACGTTGTCACGCCCTGATTATAAGAAAATCGTTGACAAATTATATATCAAAACCTTCCTCATGAATTACTTTATCCACTGGTAAAAACTGTATGAAAATCCGTTCAGTAGTTTTTGAGTTTATCGCGAACAGACAGACAGACAGACGCGATAGGAGACTTTGTTTTTTGCTATGTAATGTTTTTTTTTTAAGTAGCTCGGCAAAATGGCTGCACTATGCGTGATGGTAAGCACAGTAAAATTCAAAAACAATGGCGACCACCGAGAGACATACTATCCATCACTAGTCGCCGCTGTCATGCCGGCCTGCGTAAGTGTTCTCTTCACGTTGCGCTTAAAGGACCTCATATGGAAGGAGGAATCACCTTATTATTACTATTATTCATAATCATAGAATGTTTAACGCATCCAACCGTTGCAAATTTAAAGAATTTCAATAACAACCAATGTGAACGTGAGGGACCAAATTAAAGGATATTGATTTTAATCACGAACAGTATGCCATAGTCAAGGGCAACATAACCGAATATTCAACACAAAAACCCGCATAAGGAAAACACGTTCATTATTAACAAGATATTATAAAGGGCAAATATAAAATGCCTTAATAATTTTAATCACTTTGACAGAACAATGACAAATGTGTTTAGAAAAATCATTTCCATGTTTTTTTTTTATATTATAGGTGGCAAACGAACAGACGGGTCACCTGATGGTAAGTGATCACTGTCGTCCATGGACACCAGCAACACCAGAGCAGTCGCAGGTGCGTTGCCGGCCTGTGTTTGACGGAGGGGCAGTAGGGAAAGGGGGAGGGGGAATGGGGAGAGGAGAGGGGGCGGGGAGGTGGGTATCCGGTGCTCTCACTGACCGAACGAAACCCAACAGTACAAGCACTGTTACTTCACGTCGGTTTTCTGTGAGAGGGTGGTAGTACCCCGGATGAGTCGACCCATTCATGCTGAAACCAGTAGTAGTTTCAGCGAGACTCTACCACTTTCAAAAAAATGTTCTACCAATGAGGACACCTTAGTAAAACTGCAAATATTCAGTATCGTAGCTAGGACTTCTATTCCCATTTTTGCGGATTGTTTGATAAATATGAATTTTTTTTTTGACTACAACCGGTTTAAATCATCGTAAAACTTTATAATACTCTAAGATTCGGCTGCAAAATTAGTACACTCAGTATATCCTAAAAACCTATTTTTTAAATAATTTAATAAATAGGAGAATATATAAGCAATTAAGTAATAAGTATGACACTAGAAAAATCCATATTTGTCAATATATTTTTTTTTTTATTGTAGCTCGACAAAGTGACTGTACTGTGCCTGATGGTAAGCACAGTACAATCCAAAAACAATGGCGACCACCGAAAGACATACTATCCATCGCCGGTCGCCGCTGTCATGCCGGCCTGAAACCGACCCAGTCAGGGACAGCCCCACCCCGGTTGCTGGATATACACCGGCTGATCCCGGAACGCGACACGCCCAAACGTGCCACTATAGCGGGTATTCCACCTAGTGTACGGTGGTCGCGATCCAGTCGGGTACAGACACCCTACCACCCCGCAGATTTTATTTCAGGTGCGAAGTAGCTTTTAGTAGGCCGGCATGACGGCGATGCCTACTGTTGAAACGTTTTACCTATAATCAAGGACTGTAATAAATTTAACATCCATATCCTAAGCAGCATTTTTAACAATATTGAAAATATATATCCTTGAAGCATTCTAAGTGAAGGCAGATTGAGGTTTCAAGCCTTAAGTCCTTAGGAAGGAATAATTTTGTTTGTAACTGATTGAATTCTCAATGGATGTGGTCTAATAATTAATTTGGCAAGTCTGTCTGTTTATGCTGAAGAATGGTGCTTTATGGGCCGTGCCCGTTTGAGTATGAAAACTAACAATAGGTTACTAAAGACATTTAATAAATATAGAGATAACTAGTACAAGACGGGGCTGATGTTATTATGGTGGTAGAGCCACGCTGAAGCTATTATTGGTTTCAGCATGAATGGGTCGGCTCGCCCGGGGTAGTGTACCACCCTCTCACAGAAAACCGACTTGAAGTAACAGTGCTTGCCTTGTTGCGTTTCGTTCGGTCACTGAGAGCACCGGAGACCCATCTCCCCTCCCCCTTCCCACTTCCCCTACCCCTACCCCTTCCCCCCTTCCTTACAAACACAGGCTGGCAACGCACTTGCGACTCCCCTGGTGTTGCTAGTGTCTATGGACGGCGGTGATCACTTAACATGAGGTGACCCGCCTGTTCGTTTGTCTTCTATGATATAAAAAAAGGAAGTGTACTTCTCATGCACTTGCTCCCCGGGTGCTACTAAAGAGTAACAAATTTTTGGTTGCTCCACTGTTCCACATAAATTGAACCTCGCAGCGACAAATAAAGTAATCAATCAATCTACGATAATAAAAGATGGATTCTCTATTTAGCCACATGATTAAATAAAAAGAAGAGATGCTTGAACGCCTTTGTCATTTGTAGCAAACTTTGTAACCGCATCGAAAAAGGCCTGGATACGCTAAATCGAAACAGATCGGTTCGGTAATCCGTGTGTATACTATAATTCGTTTGATGTGTTCGTAAGTTGTATAAGTCGCTATATATATTTTAGTGTAAAGAATAGTTTGGAGTGATATAACAAGAGCGATACATAATTATTGTGAAACGCAAACCGATGGATCGCCATGACCGTGGCATGCGGCGGCGCATTCCGGGTTCAATGACTCCACTGGTAGTCGCCCTAAATGCGGCAAGTGTGACATTTCCTACTGTCATTGAGAAATTGGTATTTACGTTTTCTCATGTTGGTTGGACGATACCGTAGTACCTGAATTGCTACGTCACGGTGTCAAGTTCCAAATTTATCTCTATTATTGGGATATCGCATTATTTGTGTCACAGCCAATGCTTTTTAGCAATCATTAAAATTCAATTGCTAGAAATTTAATATTATTGTAGTGTCGTCTTTCTTTCTTTTTTTTGTGGTAAAGGTAAAACCAGCAAGCACTTCGACGTTTGTATCATGAAAAGGAGTCAGTTAAACTGGATCAGGATGTTTAAACATATTGTCGCCACACTCTCCTCTGCGACAACTTTGGATGCGATGATGGTACTTTTGGAGATGAAATCTGCATAGATCTTAAATTTCAAAGATTATTTATAAGGGTGACATCTTTTGGTTACTCTTTCTTCTTAAATTTAATGGATAATAAGAATATTACCATCCAATAATAACTTGGCATTTGCTTTTTATAGGTGCAGCTGCCGGAACACACCAACCGTCTTTTAACTTGAGGGTGGTAACTAGCCAGGCGAACTTCCATCACATGCTATGGTTTCATCACGATATTTCCCTTACCGAAATGTATTTGACACGCTATCAACTTAGCTATCATCGCTTCGGGATCAACTCACTATGATAGCGGATGAAGTATAACGAATTTCAATGCACATCATATTTTGTAGTTCATTAACGTATTTCTAACATTTGTTTTGATCGTCCATTGTGCTGTTTTTTCCACGTACGTTAGTTCTTTGAAATGAACTCCCAGCGGCGGCATTTGCGGACCAATATAACTTACAGAGCTTCAAGAAACGGGCCTAATGCTATCTCAAAGGCCGGCAACGCATCGGTGATGGCCCTTGTGTCACAGATGCTCATGGGCGGCGAAGGTCACTTACCGTCAAGAGACCCGCATATTTGTTTACCTCCAATGGCAAAAAAAACTATAATATAGTCGAATTTGATTCTTTTTTTATTATACGAATAAAAAAGAGCTATGCACAAAAAAGAGCTATGCAAAACTTAAAAGTATGTGCAAAAACAAAATATTGCCCATTTCGTTCCTAGAAACCCCACGTAATGAACGGTGGTAGCAGAAGTATTTCATAGAAAACATTCCAAATCCTTTTCCGATAATAAGAAAACCTCGGATCTATCCTATTTCTCCGAAAAGTACACTAAAGGGAAAAGCCTGATAATAAATAGCTCTCGGGGAAAACCTAGAAAAATATTTGTGCCTTATTTGCATACAACGATATTTTCGTTCATAGTTGACATATTATAATGAAGTTATAAATGTGTAATTGTTCCCGTCGTAAGTTTTCCTGTTTTTCAAATCGTATTAAAATAATATTTCCTCTTTGATAGGAGAGTCTTGTATTTATAAATATCATTAAATGTTAACTGAACGTGTATATAAAGAACTAGCGGGCCCGGCAGACGTTGTCCCGCCCTGATTATGAAAAAATCCTTGACAAATTATATACTAAAACGTTCCTCATGAATCACTCTATCTATTGGTGAAAACCGCATGAAAATCCGTTCGGTAGTTTTTGAGTTTATCGCGAATAGACAGACAGACAGACGCGGTAGGGGACTTTGTTTTATACTATGTAATGATATTAACATTTTTAACACCTATTTAGGTGCGTTGATCGGTAACGCGTCATGACATACTAGCAAAGCGTGATCGAGCGTATTGCGCTTGCACGGCTTGCGTCAGACTAGCGACACGTAGTATAGCGGCCTGTGTTCGTCTAATATTGATATTCTGTATTGAGACTTTGCAGTCCATCATATGTTTGATTAGGTAATTAATAAACTGTATAAAAATGTATGTAATTATTACTTCGAGTGCCAATAGACGTGAAAACCAGACTAATGTTAATAATTTCAATATACAAATTATGAAATTTAAATAATTCATACCATAATTCACAAGTATTTCATTGTTTTGAGTTTTCATTTCTGTCGGTAGTACTTGATTATGATTGTCTCGACTTTTTTATGGAACACGACAAAGTGTCTACTATGGCATCCAGTAATCATTGTAGATGGTCGCTGTTAGACTGATCAGTAAGCCCCTGGACAGCTACATACAGACTGCTTGACTCTGTAACATTCTAACATACGAGCGTATTATATCTGGTATATGAGTGTCGCGGTCAAGTCGGTTACTATTACCCGAAGAATGGAGATAGATCTCAAGATACATTTGAAGATACATCTACTGGAACATAATTGATATGTGGTTGATGAGAGTTTTTCAACTTGAGTGTAACCTGCAGCCAGGCAAGAACGATGACTCCATTACTAGTCCGGCTTCTTATTCCCGGATTTCAAAATCAATATATTGTATAGTTTATGCATCCTTCTTCGAAATCACTTTAACATTATGGCTTATGTTGAAGGCTGACATTTAGTTACTTGATAAATATACAGCGTCTACGTGTATTGCTATCAATACTGTGGTAACAACAGCACCTTCTTAGGATAGGCTATCTAACCCAGATAGTGGGCTGCATAAATTGGCTGGAAGTAGATATCGCTTTAAAATAAATGCCGAAAGTACTTCTTTATAACCTGGTTCAAGGCTCACTTACCTCCTATAGTCCACTAAGTCTTCTCCGCCGCCGTTGCCGATATTAAGAAAGCACCAACTTTCTTGATAATGCACACTATAAATTGAAAACCGATTCTCCGCCGGTAGTGCCGGAAAGCGAAACCGAGTGCTGGAGCGGATTACGGGCAAATGACCGATTTTTTAATTATATACATTTATATATATTTCATATATATCAAAAAATAATTTTGACTACCTCCCAACCAATTTATGCCCGAACAATACTAGACTCTATACAATAATTTTCATTATCTCGAAGGACCTTTTTTCCAAATTTTGGTATATGAAGTACCGACTCTAAATTTGTACATATATCTATAGCGAACGAAAAGATAATTAGTTAGGCATATGTTTATGAATGAAATCGTCTAGCGGTTGATAATTCATTGGAAATTTGATTCAGACTGATCGATCATGTATTGAGTCATGCAAACCGGATCGCAAGTACTGCCCACTTGTACACGCATATCAAACAACTGAATATGGCAAGCTTTATACTTCTTAAATTGACTTGTTTGTACCTAATTTTTTTGAATCACGAGAATTCCACACTGCTATTTAATTCAAAATGAAACTTATATTATGGTAACTAAATAAATGACATACGTATATAGATATTTACGTGTAGAAATAGTATATAATACCGTAGGGTAGTAAAGTTAACTAACACTGTACCATGAAATCTTTTTTGTTGTCCTGTTGAAGAAAGAACTCGGTACAAACTAGTTTATCCTTAAAAACAGTGGATAATTCGATTGAACAAGTCATGTTTTATGGATTTGATTATACTGGCAGTAATAGAAATTATAATAGACACATCCAGTTTAAAGTATATATCTTTATGTTGCGTGTGGAATATTCAATTAATCGTGCGTAACCATCGCATGTTCTAATTGCCCGCAGATCGATGTATGGACGGAACAATGCAGTTCAATTTGTGTCCGCTGTCCATTGTTGGCAAAATCTGCATATGAGTCGTATAGAAAATCAAAGCCGGCCTTTGTCATCAATTTAAAATGGCAATAATGTTTGTTTTAGACCTGTCGCTACATTAGAGGATTTTCTCTAGGAAGCTCTAGAGAGAAATACAGACGGATAAAATGTTCAAGAGATTTACGAGATAATAATAATGAAGTTGGAGAGTAAGGGCGTTCTCGTCAGGGTGGATACATGGTTATAAGTCCGGGATTAGCTAGTCCTGTATCGAACGACACAAGGTTACTCCTATTGGTGATCTGGGTGATTTACATATAGCTTTTCGATACTGGCGAGAAAAAAGGTATCACTTCGATTAAATCTCAACGTTGGGTGTTTTGTTTCTAAAGTTCGAACTTTAAAGAGATTCTGCGTTAGATTTAAAGTCCGTTGAAGCTGTAAAGGCGAGTCAGGCTTAGAGCATATAGCCAGTTCCAAAAAAAAGGAGCTTTGAACTCTTCGTTTATGCCAGTCCCTTTAGTTATGGGTCTGTAATGTGGCCTGAAAACCTGAAAACCTGAATATTAGATTTAGCCATTGTCGAGTCGTTCTTATTATAAAATTAATTAAGTATTTGTACAAAAAATGTATATCGGCCTGTGGGTGTAGTAACTGTACTAGTGCAGTTAGCGCAAGGTTCTTACCGAAAGCAAATATTAACTTACAACCCTCGCAATACTTTTTGACTGCTCTTAGCATAGTTGCCCTAAACACAAATGTAGGTATAAAATACGTATTATCAGATACGCATAACATAGAGACAACTTAAGGGTTAACAAATGCCAACTTTAGATCCCTACAACATTATTTTAACTTTGTTTTGTATTAAGCTTTTGACTATATTACGCGCAAGCCGGCACTTAGGCTATATTCAGAGCGAGCCAAAAAGATTGACGAGGGCTGTACTTAAATGATTTTATGAGGAATGATCGATGCAACCGGAGAGTGTATGACTCGTAAGTGTTTCTAATCAAAAATAAGGCGTACATAGCAGCACGATATTGCAGTGAGAGGCGATCGCCCACAGTCCATTGTCAGCGTGCCCAGAATACATCACTTTCCATGACAACCGACGAGAGTGTGGGCAACTTAAGGCCGACGTACACTGAGATTCAAAGAAAATCCTAACTAGTTAATATTATAAATGGGACGCTTTCCCGTCTTCGCTTTCACGTCTCCAATATTCAGCCAATCATCATGAAATTTACATACTCCTTATGAGGGGTACGGAAAAATGTACTGTTTCTGATGGCACATTAAGCGGCGAGCAAAAGTTACTTATGTTACCTAAAAATAACCCTAAGCAAAAATAAAATTTGAAAAAGGTTTATTATTTTTTTAATTATTGTTTATATTTTATATAGATAATGTCAGATCCACACATGTTACCGTTTATAAATTATTAACTGACTAAGTATTAGTGTTTAATAAATTAAAAATTCTTCAGAAATAAAGAAGTTACTAGAAAGAAAGTTCTAGTATTAAATTTATATATAACTAGATATGTTCGTGATACAGCAAGCATTTGTTTTTATCTTGTAATAAATAGATGAGATGAGATATAACAAATTGAAAAAAGCAAAGTGTAAGCTTAGCATCATTTTAAGCGGATTTTATTGTCAAAATGGTATTACATTACAAGTATCAACATGTGAACGATGGTGATGTCTGGAATTAAGAATTATCTTTGTGCGTCAATTATAAACAATTGTAAATTTAATGTATTGTAGAAAAAAGATAAACCCGATCGAGTTTCTTGTCGGTTCTTCTTGATGACTTTATTTGCGTGTCCGAACCGGTGGTAGTTTGACGTTCCTAAGCACCTTTTTAGAACCAAAATTGTATAAAGTAACTTTGATTTTGATTCTGAAAATTTGTATATATTCTCCGTATCCAAATATCCATATGTAACAGGTTTAATAACAATGGGTTGAATGGTATAGAAGTTGATCAGTTGCTGTGCCACCTATTGCCGAGTTTTAGTTAATGGATAGTATAAAATGATGATATATAAAAAGATGATAAAAACAAGTGTCCCAATTTTCATGGGATTGTTCAATCATGTATATGTATATATTTATTAATTTATAAGCAGATAGGTTAAAAATAATATAATAATAATGCTCAGCTCAGTGTGAGCCGAGCGCGGTGCGTAGGTGCGCCCGCGCCGCGCCGCGAAATAGTGAAATGCGAACAAATCCAGTACTGAAACAGCTAATGTGCTTTTGGTCAGTGGGCGTCGCGGTTTTAACATATTCCTGATTGACGCCCGTTCACACTATTTACTTTATTTCGGGGGCAACGACATCTCTGGCACATATTGTTGGAAACTTCCATATAGTATGAAAAATAACTATACACAAAGAAAGTGAAATTGTCTCTCAGGCGCGCGCAGTTCTTGTATTCGTATAAAATTGACCATAACGATAATTACTTCTGATGGATTCAATAGCGCTCGGCGGGCACTACAGTTCTTAGCAGATTAAAAAAATAGTTAAAGTTATATGACCACACGATAGAAGTGAAAACTTATAAATAAATATATGCACGTTGTAAATATATGTACTTTACATATAGATTTATACGAAAATACAACGTAAATACATACAATATATACACTTGAAATACTATAGTAATTATATAAACAATACTACTAACAATTATTGAAACAATTCACTCGTTGTCAGACAGTAAATGTGGCTTATGACGAATGGAGCCGAATTTACACGATTCAGCGTCACCGACTCCGGAACGTGACGTTTCACTTTAATTCACTGTACAACACGCCTAAAGAAGTTTTCCGGAAACAATAAGTAAAGACTATATTTTAATTAAATATACGTAAAGCTTTCTTAATATAAACAAGCAAATGAAGAAAGACTCCGGGAAATCTGTGAATGACGACAAAAAGATCAAAGTAGACTCATACAAAAGAGCTTCAGTTATCTCTTATTGTGCGAACGTAGATTATTAAGAGAGTACCCTATCTGATAACATACTCATACCTCCAGCGTTTTTTGCATAACTCAAGCATGTTTTTTTAATTTAATTAAATGTATTTTCTGTAGAAATAATAACTTAGTTAGTTAGTAGGGTAGTTAGGGCATCGTGTCAATTGATGTAAGTTAGGACATAAATCTGACATTTATAAATTCAATCAATCTTTCATAAAACTATACCTTTTCTGTTTTTAATAGCACTATAGAAAACATAATTATGTAGTTCTTGCAAGCGAAGCCACCAGCACACCTAGTTTTATTTTAAACTAACTGTGCCCGCGACTTCGTCCGCATCAAACATTATGTAAGAAACAGTGATTAATAAAGTCATCTGAATGTATTAAGTTCATTTACTTTTCTCTCGTACTTCAGTCGCGTCGTCATTAAAATTACAATAACTTATGATAGCGTGAACGACCGATTTTAATGAAGCTAAATGGCTAAATGTTACTTGAGGATATATTCTTTATAATTTTCTGGTTATGTTACATCGTGAACGCAGTACTTTAGCAGTGATGCGTGTTCAAACAAACATACAGGCAGATAGACAGACAGACACATTTCTGAAAATGATTGAAATGAATTTTATTACTTATTCCTAGACACATGTAACAATTTTTTTTACAGCAATCTCAAAAGTATATACACTTTCGATTTACATTCTTATTATATGTATAGATATGCTACGCTACGTTTGAACTCTGTCACATCTGATGGAAAGTAAGGAGACCTTGGTAGTAACGCATTCGTCCAATAAAAACTTATTCACTCAGATGTATTCTATACTTTAGGAAAAGCAAACGTAGTAACACGTATCACGAAATAATTTAAAAAATATGTAGGAATATATATTTAAAAAAATGCGTTTTTTTAGATGTACAGAAAATGTATAAAAATAAAGTAAGTAATTAGAAATTATAATTGAAGCTCGTTTTATGGTTTTTATGAGAATCGTTAAAAAAAAATCGTTTTAATATTCTTCGGCTACGGTGAAATACCTTGTAGCTAAAAAGATAAACACAGCGTGATTCTGAGCCGCCACGTTTTTGTATGGTCCATTATAGATATTTATAATGTAACAATAAACGTTAACAAAAGAGGTCCATTGCTCTCGATGGATGTGTTCAAATACCAGACGATTCATCATTAACAAGAAATGGACCGCAAAAAAAATATATGTCAAGTTTATCAAACGATTATGGGTTCTTGGTTCCGTATGTGTATTATTTATGAAATTCTATCACGCATTGAAAGAAATTGTAAATAAAATAATAACTCAATTTAATTAATTCATATTAAACAGTATTTATTTATCATCTCGCCATGTTGCTACTAGGATAGGCAATATTAATAAAGTAATCTTCACATTATAATAGCACATAAAACTCTTTGGTTTTGTTTGTATTCATTAATTAAATTACATTTTTCATTATCCAATCTATAATACTTCTTTCTTTTTTTTCTATAATACTGGTGTTTAATTATAACAACACGTGATGTTCAATGGGAATGGCCTAAGTCTAGGAGACCTAACAAATGTTTAGGACAGACTTTTTATTTCTGGCGAGTCAATCGGGACTGATAAACAGCTTTACCGCCAAACTACAGTTTCATCACAACGTTTTCTTTCAGCACAACTCAGGCTCATTATGAAATTCGAATCCACGTCCGTCCAAACGCTGTACCACTGTGCCATCATCCTTTGTATTTCCAGACAACTTTGCATTATTTCTATTATTAAAATTTAGAATAAGTGAATGATTTTGTTCATTTTACGTTATCTAAACACAAAGTAAATCTAGAATAGTAGGTATCAAGTATCATCTTCAAAGATAAAAAAGATAATTAAAAAAGTGCACACAACAGGTCCTTGACCAACTAGACACGCAAAGTAGAAGATTGATGTTTAATACAAAAAAATTGATGTCACAATCAAGAATTATCAATGATACAAAATCATAACTGGTGGTCTGGGCAAGGTTCTACTATTGAAAAATTGAAACAATATTTTTTAAATTTATTTTATTTTTGTATACTGGTATTTCAATAAGAGGCTGTTCAAATATTACGGCAAAATTCTTGTAATTTCTGACCGCCCCCTCCTCCTTAGTCAGCAATGCTCTTAACCCCTCCCATGCTTACGTAAAAATGTATATTAGTATTTATAAAACTGTTCTCATTAACTAAATAAATAATGCTGACATAAGCACTACCCAGACCCCCACCATCCCTTATGTCATCAAAAATAAGCAAATCAAGAACCCCCATCGGTGCGTATCTAATACTTGAATGACCCCTAACTGGCACTACTATTCAGCATAGGAACAACGCCGTTTTTCTATTACACTTAGGGAACCCTAAAAAGAAAATAAATTCGCAACAGTGTGGGAGCGCAGTTCTTTGAACTATACATTGACAAAACATTTAAAATTATCCGTCATTAACTTTATTGCTTCAAGTTAGAGTCGGCATTCGCGTGGCAGACTGGGACACCTGCACCGTTCAGCCTGGATTCGGTACATCGCCAGTCCACTTTCCACGTGTATAAACTCTTCAGATGTATTTTCTAGGCCAAGTTTTTTTTCGTACTCTGTCGAAATTGATGTTCTGTGAAATGGCAATCCAGTTTTTCACTTTTTTTTTCGTTTAAAACTGTTAGCTTGATTGATTCTATCTGAAGTTATGTATTCAAAGTGTCCGGTTTAAATTAAATCTATTTAAGTTAGTTCTGGTAAGTAAATAAGTTTAGAACCGTAATAAGGTAGCGTTTTACTACTTTATTAATTGTTATAGTATATTTATTGTTAACGTGGTAATCCAGTTGAACAAAATATTCAAAGAATAATCAGAGGAATAAGTCAAATTTACGTTAACTCGAGCGAAGTCAAAAGCAAAAGCTAGTTTATATAATTTTGACTAAACACATCATCATTACATAGTATAAAACAAAGTCCCCTACCGCGTCTGTCTGTTCGCGATAAACTCAAAAACTACTGAACGGATTGTCACGCAAATTTCACCAGTGGATAAAGTGATTCATGAGGAAGATTTTGGTATATAATTTGTCAAGGATTTTTTTTTATAATCAGGGCGTGACAACGTCAGCAGGGCCTGCTAGTTGTCATATAAATTTGTATATAATATGTTGATATTCTACATAGGGCCCTTTAATAATAGACTAAGTATAACTTGTATTATATTAATAGTCACGGGTATTGCTACTTGTGCAATTAATTATTCCTATGCATTATAAATAATTGGAAAAATCATTGTTCTGCTATTGATTTTTTTATATTATCACACTGACTATAGTCGGTCGGTGTTATCGCAAGATGCGTATAAACAGATTTTATACAACGACTAATCGGTATGAAAGAGAGCATTCCACGTTGTTCACACTCAAAGTCACGTTACGAACAATAGATATTTATTCGTTATTATATTATTATTAGAAATCACAATATGTTATACTAACATAACAACGTAGTTTATTATAGACTAGCCGACCCGTGACCACTTCGTTGGGCGGTAATAGGCATTATCAAGCTACAACTTTTCTCTAGAACTCAATCATATATATCTCGTAAATAAGGCAGCGTTCGTAAGAAACGTTTTCGTTCGACCATTTTTCTCCGACTCCCCAGATATTACCTTCTACAACCTCACAAACTTTACCTCTTTATAATATTAATATAGATTATAGATAATATAATTAGTTAATAGCTTCTGCCCGCGAATTCGCACGCGTGGAATAGTTATTTTGAGCTAAGACGCAGCGGAAGCTCTCAAAAGGAAAAAAAGCCCCGATTTTAAAACATTTTTCATTGTTGCTCCGTTCCTATTGCCTTTAGCGTGATGATATATAGCTTATGACACTCACAAATAACGTGGCTTTCTATTGGTAAAAGAATTTTCAAAATCGGTTTAGTAGTTCCTGAGATTCCTGAGTGTCTTGGAATAAGTAATAAAATACATTTCAATCATTTTTTTAAATGTCTGTTTGTCTGTCTGTTTGTATGAACATGTATCACTGCTAAAGGGTTCACAATAAAACCACATAATAAAGCATATCTTCGAGAATAACTTGGTCTTCGTTTCATTAAAATCGGTCCACTTTATCAAAAGTTATTGTAATTTTAATGACGACTCGGTGTAAGTACGAGAGAAAAATAGATAAGTAAATTGGCTTAATACATTCAGTTGACTTTATTAATCACTGTTTTTATATAAGGTTCCAAGCGGACGAAGTCGCGGGCACAGCTAGTCATAAATATAATAAAACTCCAGCGTAGTGTAGACACACGGCAGGTCGCAAAAAGCGCTCTCTGTGTCATAACGCGTGATCGCATACGGGTGTGGTATCAGAGAATGAGTTCGGTTAATGGTGTTTCATTAAAATTAGCGGTCGCGATATGAAAGTGGACGGACCGACTCGCACCGGGATCCGGTCGAGCGGATACCCCGTTCGCTAAATTGTGCTGGGCTTAGTTTATGTGCGACGACTTTTAAGGGCTACTTTATATTCCTGTGATAGATTATTCAGGATAGTTAATTACAATCTATACAATATATAACAGGCTATGTAGCTTAGAAATTTTCACAAAATTTGTTACCGTATTATTGTTATATTCAGTGACTTTAAAGTATAATAATATACATTTCTATACACAATTCGTGACATTTCTAGACGTTTACTTTAAGCATATAATATTATATTTTTAACAATTTAATAACAGTACTTATTTTTTCTGTCCTTAGGTTAATTTTAGTTTTTGTAGATGAATTCATTTTCACTTTTTATTTATTCTTATTCTATTTATTTTTTCTTTTATCAAATGTCTATCAATATTTAATGTTATATAATTTATTTTTTTCATTGTTATTAATAATATAAGTTGTATCGATGTGATAAAGCGTTGTAGGTTTTCAGTCTGTGTACACTTTCTTATTATCATTATTATATTATTCATCACAATTGTAAATAAATACTTGTTGTTTATTAAATAACTATAGAGTTATGATACTGAATGTGTCGGAATAAATGAAATAATATAAGCTTTAATACACTTTTAATTTAGAGAAACTCTTAGGTCACTTGATTAGTTATATCGACGCTAGATACAGTAAAATTCATAATACTTCAATTCGTGATAGAACATTTGCTTAACAATCAAAGAGTGTACATTATTTTAGTGTATGCGGTATACACAACGCGGTTGGTGACGCCTGCACGCCTACCAGGCATATCCGTACATACAAGTCACACTGCCGAAATACCTGCCCCGGTTATTGAACCCGGGAGCGGGGCCGAGCTCGCGGAAAAACTGGTAACTCCCTTAAACCGCATTATCAAGGGACATTAAAGTTGCTGTTGCAAAATTTGTGTAAAGGACAAACGGTCTTATTAAATTAAATGAAATAAAAAAAAAGGCCTTTTATTTCTTGCATTTTTAACAAGTTTTGAACAAAATAGGAACTAAGAGAAAAGACAAAAGCAATAGATGGCCTAGAATAAGCTCTTGCACTAAAATGGAAGTGGGCCGGACATATTGCGCGTCTCCAAGATCAAAGATGGACATAAAAGGCGATATTCTGGAAGAGACCTCAGGCTAAGAGATTGAAAAGGAGACTTAATAACGGATGGGAAGACGACACCATACAACAGCTGGTTTAAAGTGGTTTGAGACAGTCTAAGCCAGAGAGAAAAGGATTTATTTCACCTGCAGAGGGGTTCTTGTAATTACTAATTAACGGCCTTATTAGCATACTTTAATAATTTGTTGAGTCGATAACAGATTAATATCATATAGACCGAAAAGCTCTTAGGCCACCATACGGTACATTTTTTTAAAGCTGTCATGTCCACGGTGATTTTAGATGAATCGAGAATGATAACCCAAAAAAATTAAAACAGACTTACGGCCGCTTTATCCGATGATTGACAGGGCAACATTGGGCAATTCTGTTAAAAACGGGTCACTGGGTCGAATCTTTTTATCCAATAGCAAACCTTGTTAGTCCACTCGGATTATGTGTTACCGCCTAATGTGATGACCTGTGACGCAATGCTTAATAAACGATAAATCGGATTATATGTGGGATGTATTAACAGCAGGTTGTAACAGTATATTATGAAACCATAAACTATGAGAGTAATTTTGCTTTAGAGTGTGGAACGTCAATTCTATGTAATAATTTTAATTGAATTTGCAGTAATGCCTCCAATGGCTGTTGTTATTCACATGCCGTTACCCATTTGGAAAGCTTATTTTGTATTATATAAATGTAATCATAATATTGTCTATCATAAAATTATCTTAAAAGCAGTTTGCCAATCCTCTTGACATTTAAGGTGGCTTCAACCAAAACCTTAAATCAGATTTAAATCTTCAAACAAGATTTACGATTGACAGCTCTATACATTTTGACACACTAATCTGGGCTTAAGGCTAAAAGTAGATTTAACCTTTTATTGCAAATGTCCCTAGGATTCCAAATAACACAGCGTTTAAAAATTGTTACTGGTCTTAGTCACATTGAAACATGGAGTGACCAGTTTCTCATTGTTTCTAATATTTTGATAATGTCAGTCTTTTACTAAATCCAGATTATCTAAGTTTTTGCGGACATACATTATATTATCAAGAATCTATTGGGAGGGCAGAGTTAAGATACCTTTAGTTCAGAACAGAACAGAGCGTTTTCAATAGAAACCGGTCTGATGTTGGGACTCCAAAAGTCGAATCCAGCATTAAGCTTAACTTAGCATAACCTAGCCAAAACTTAGTTAGAATTTCGTTACCCATATAATAAGTACCGATTAGAAAAGAAACAAAGTTTGATTAATCTTAGAATTACAATAACATTTAAGAATGGTAGAATACGATGATGATGTAAATGTTCTTCTCATCGTTTTCAACCTTAAAAGTGTTTCCTGGGACATAATTTAGTTTTAAAGATACGGTTACAAGGCGCATAGCGTGACTGATCGGAAGAATTTAACTTTTAATTGAGCTTAAAGTGTAAACGTGTGAAGGTTTGAAACGGATCTTTTGAAGAGGTGCATTCTTAACAGAGTCGCACTAGTTTGACTCCTGCTGTGCAAGTTTTCCCACTTGTCTTGTGATATATTCGATGTGGTGAAATGACGCATAATCACATCTTTGTATCGAAGATATTAACCCTCATGTTTGAGATTTATCTGCTTCAGCTGTGAGCAGAAAATGATATTAGATAGCCTGGACTCACTCATGCAAATAATTTAAATGCATCGTCCCAGTTGGCATGAAATAAGTATTGATTATATCCCCTTGAGCCGGGTCAGCCGTAGAATTTCCGAGGAAGTGCCTGTGCTGCCAGTTCCAAGGGTGACGTTGGTAACACGCACTGACAAATAGGCGTTTCAATTTATTCAACAGGAGTAGCAACGTATTATTTGTAATTTCCCTAAGGACTGCATTCATTGTCAAGTTTGTTTTACACATTCATAGGCTGCAGTGACCACTTCGGTTTAAGACGACATGTCTGTCTGTTTATTCGCAATCTCTTAACATAGAACACTCCGTGATTGGACATGTTGGTTGACTGATTTACGATGTTGACGGCATAGAAGCGAATCGTGCTACGTAATTTTCCCACATAAGAATCTGAGAATATACACATGTGAAGTTCATATGACAATGACACCAATCCCACACTATTTTATGAATACCTGTTTGTTGAAGATTATGATTGTTTTTGCTGAAAATTAGGTAAGACCGACTTATAGTGTTACAGTTTTGTTATGTAACCATTCTGACGCAAAATGGCAGAAGATTTATTAATTAGATTGATATATAGATTAATTCAGCTAAAGAAATAAAGAAGGACCTATGTTATAAACCGATAGCGATAGATGAACGCTATAGAATAAGTGTCGCAATACAGTTAAGTAAAACGTTACCCAAACGCAGATAATAAAATTCAAATATTTGTATATAGCATTCAATAGTATAAAAAGTGAGATATTTGATACAACACACCGAGACCAACTGTTGTACTCGTATAATGTGACATATTGATAAGTAGGACTGTAACAGTTCTGTTACTGTATCTGTGATGATACATATAAGAAACTAGCTTCCGCCCGCGACTTCGTCCACGTGGAATAGTAATTTTAGTAGTGCCAAATGGTACTGCCAACACGCAGCGGAAGCTCTCAAAAGGAAAAAAAAAAACGATTTTGAAACATACTTCATTGGTGCTCCGCTCCTATTGGTCTTAACGTGATGATATAGCGTCCCTCGATAAATGAGCTATCTGACACTGAAAGAATTTTTTAAATCGAACTGGTAGTTCCTGAGATTAACGCATTCAATCAACCAACCAAACAAACAAACCCTCCAGTTTTATAATATTAGTATAGAGTACAAAAACGAAAAATAACATGAACTCATTTATATCTACAGGTAATTAATAATGAAAGTAAATACATAACGTCTAAGTAAAAGACAAGTCATGGTGATCTAGTGGTTTGACCGGTGGAATATTATTTCGATGTCCGCAGGTTCAAACCCCGGCATGTACCAACGAATTTTTCTAAACTATATGTGGGAAAACATAGAACTGTGGATTTCTCAGAGTTAGAAATCACCCATACGTCGTGGACTGGCGTGGTAATTATGCGCACACATTCTTTCGGGAAGAGGCCTATGACCCTGCAGTGGGTCTCTTGGCTGATAAAGATGATGAAAAGACACGGTTTAAGAAAAGGCATAGGTTTTATTATCCCATCATCAGACAACGTATTGAATATTTCTAATACTAACTGGCATCATTAACCTTTGGAATATTGCATTAAAAACGATTTTACGGTCAAATTCTACATGAGTGCGGACAAAACAACTTTTACATTGAGGACCCTCGGAATTAAATTTGATACGAGACAGTTACAAAACTATTGTACTAACAATAACTGTTAATGTCTTATACAGTGGCTAACTTAGGAAACATGCAGTTTTTCAAGTAAAACTTCTTATGGCACGGTAGGGAAATATTTTCGTTACGCGTTATTCGTTAAACGTAAGGTAGATATGTATTTGTGTGTATGTATAAGTGTCTGGATGGGTTTAGTAGTACACCACAATGAGTAAATGTATAGTTAAGTATTTATTGACGAGCTTTAGTGTTATGTATAGGATAAGATATTAGTTATTAGTAAGTAAGTTATAGTAAGATATTAGTTATGAAGAGGATAGATGGAATAAGTTTTTTTTTCTATAGTTGAAGTTCCACCACTCAACGAGCACTCTCCTATATATAATTTAATACATATAACCCATAGAAGTTTCACTTCCTCCGCATGTACACATTTATATATGTTTTTTTTTTTTAATTACGTAGTCGGTATAAAGTGAACTAGCTGTTGTCCGCTAATATATATTCTGTGTTGACACGTTAGCTGCCACTACAAGCCACCCACGGACTGAGTTAAAGAACTTTGAAAGATAATACAACGCGATGCCGCAAAATGTGAACGCACTCGGGCCAGGATCTGATGCTATATGCGTACCGGTCGGTGCCGGAGGAGTTTTTGCCGCACATCGTAAATGTCAGATTATAACGAAACTAATGAATCATTTGCGAATTTGATATCTCTGCGAATGAATTAAATTCTATAATATAATTTAAGAAATATTTTCTAATCGGTCTTCTATGAGTGTCTTCGCCGGAGGAACAGTTTTGTAATTGTGGTATTTTACCCTTTTATAGTTTGTAATTGTCAATAATTATTACTAAACTCCTTGGTTACCTCAGCTTTCTACGGTGTCCTAGTCAAATCTTCCTTTTATAATATGACCAAGTAGTGAAACAACATGGGCAGTAAACAGTTGAACGCCTGTCGATTGCGTCAGTATATATGAAGATCTTTCTACTAGATGTCTTAGTTACTCGCTACTTTTTTAAGGAGATTTTTTAACCCAATACTAATATTACAAAGCTGAAGAGTTTGTTTGCTTGAACGCGCTAATCTCAGGAACTACTGGTCCAATTTGAAAAGTTCTTCCAGTGTTAGACAGTTCATTTATCGAGGAAAACTATAGGCTATATATAATCATGCTAAGACCAATACGAACAGAGCACCAACGAAGAACGATTCAAAGTCGAGGTTAACGTCAGTATTAGTTAAAAATATTTTCACTTTCTACGTAAAGGAAGTCGCGAGTTAAAGTTAGCGTTAGCCAAAAGTAACTATTCCAGGTGGACGAAGTCGGTCCGTTCCCTCGGCGTGGAGCCCTTGAGTACTACTCTGCTGGTGCGAATACAGTGACACAAAATCTTTCATCACTGCAACAACATTACATATATCACCTCCACACACGTGCACACACACATGCTTACACATAAAAGTGGAAGGCTTTTATTTTTTCCCTAATCGAACTGTATTAGTTCAGCCAAAAAAAAATATATCCGACTCGAAATACTTATAAGAGTTATTGAGGTATATATGCTTGGTACACATATATATCTCACTAACTTATATAGGTATGAATATGTAGCTTAGCTTAGGGTAGCTCAGTTATGTCGCGAATTGCATGCAACAGCACAAGCCGAGGTGTGCTGTGCACCCTTGAGCTAATTGTCTAAATTAAACCAGTTGAGTGCCATAAGCGCTCGCCACAGTAGTCCGGTGAAGCTGTTAAAGCCTGGCTAGGCCAATAGCGTAGTCAGTTCGAAAAAAGAAAAAAGCGGTCGAAGGCGCGGGCATTAGTATTGCTATATACTTAGGTATCGCGTAAATAGCAGGCATTTAGAAACAAAGTATTTGTCTAAACTGAATAAATACATAGAAAACTAAACGTATTATTTGAATATAGATTTACTTGCGGGTTGCATAACTAAGTATCTAATATAAACTATAATTCAGTTCCAATGATTCCAGGATCACAGCTATGTATTAATTTTGTTAAACGTCTATTTAATTTATGTTGTGTTACGTAATCGTTAATACATTCTGATCCTCATTCTGTAATACCAAATAAAAAATACCAAACGATTAAAATACTTTGTAAATTTTTATTACGTTACATTCACCGAGATATGTAAGTTGAAAGTATTATTATTGTATGCAACACCTAATTCCAAAATGTTCTTATGAAATCCGCCATTTTGCATACCGGCTAATTCATAAATGTATGCATTAAAATTATCGCTGTCTCGCTCCCTCTGCGTGAATACGAAAAGGATGGAAATACCTGAGTAAAGTGAGTTTTTGTTAAAAACTCTTTCGGATGGAGGCGAAGGAATGCGATATTGTCGGTGTATAAAAAATAAGATGCCCGTATCGAGAGGTGATCGGATCGTATCGTTCTGTGAATTGAGCACTCGCCTAATTATAATTGTGAACTGATCCCGTTGCCATGGTAACCGTTTGGTACGCCTCCATTGATTTTGTCGCTCATTAAAATTTTATTGCATGACTTTTATAATACATTTAATTATATTCTTTTAAATTTCTTTATGAGAAATATATCGAAATGTTTTACTCTATAACGGGGTTATAAAGTAATAATTTAAAGTAATAATTTAATGTAAATGTTACTATCACTACATATTATAAAATAAAGTCCTCCGCCGCGTATGTCTGTCTGTTCCCGGTAAACTCAAAAACTATTGAATGGATTTTCTTGCGCTTTTCGTTAATACATAGAGTGATTCACGAAGAAGGTTTAGGTATATAATTTGTCAAGTTTTATTCGGGAAATTGGTTGAAATATAACGATAATTGTTGGAAGTGTGGGCAAAAATCAAGCCGCTTGGGAGCTTACGTCGAAAACGCTGCCTAATCGCTTTGCCTAACAAAACAATTGAGATAATAAACTTCGCAGAAGAAGTCGTGGGTGTCAGTTAATTTAATATAAAGGAAAAACCATTATAATATAATACCTTATATATACATAAAATGATAGAAAACTGCCGTTGTATGCACATCACGCAAAAACTACTACACAGCTTTGTACAATCTTTTTTTTGTTTTATTTCTAAGACAGTTGGTTCTTATCTAATTACCAATATATTTGTATTTTGTACGCAATATAAAGTTATGAAAGTTTCAATAAACAACTACTTTTATAAGCACTACGCGTGTATATGTGAAGTGGGGTAAACGGTGTGATGCGCATGCGCAGGTCAGGGAAACAACTTTGTTTCAAAAGAAATGTTATCACCAAAGTATATTTTTGCTTTCAATTTTTAATGTTTTTTCCTGTGTAAATAAAATATAATTGGTACAATAATAAGCAACACTGAAGAAGTCACGGGTATCATCTAATAATAAATATATTAGATTTGACTAGGAGTACAGCACATGAATACGCAAATATTAAAAACAACAAGGTATTTTATGGACAAACTAGCTTCTGCCCGCGACTTCGTCCGCCTGGAATAGTTGGGCTAACGCTAATACTCAGTGGAAGTTCTCAAAAGGAAAAAAAAACTGTTTTGAAACATTCTTCATTAGTGCTCCGATCCTATTGGTTGTAGATGGCTAGGTCTTTATGATATATAGCCTTCCTCGATAAATGAGCTATCTAACACTGAAATATTTTTTTAAATCGGACCAGTAGTACTTGAGATTAGCGCGTTCGACCAACAAACAAACAAACCTTCTAGCTTTCTTATATTAGTATAGATACTGTTTTCATTTGAGTTTGTTAGGATGTAACTTATATTGTAGAAAGAGATTTGTAATGTTCGAACGCATTACGGTGATTTTGAAAATAAAAGTTTTCGATTAAAAAACTAACATATTAGTTAAAAAATACGTTATGATTTTATGGTTTAAAATTTGGTATAAAATGAGTTTTTGATGTTCATAGGTGATGAACCGTGGATAAAGCGCCCCAGCGGTGACGTTATAGCTTAATGAAGCACGGTGAGTCATAGAGATGTCTTCAGGATTATTGGTTTTGTCTTACGACTTTACTCAGAAAGTATTATAGACAGTTGTGTTGAAATGTTAAACGTAACAATGACTTCTCTACATTTTATAAAAAAATAAAAAGATGATGTCGTATTTGTTACTTTAAAACATACAAATATATTCAGACGCGTGAAAAAAGGACGCCATCAAAGATTGGCCAATCATATCCATTTATAACGTTATCACTGTCTTCTCTGATTGGTCTACAATGACGATATTCTACTTTTGTAACATAGACATTTATTACCGAACTAGGATTTTAAAGTTAGACCACTATAACATTATTTTACTATGTATAGTCGGTTGTTACCTCATAGTTTATAAACCTGTGAAGCATACCATTGTCTTTCACGGTTCATAAGATGAATATAGTATTAAAATTCTTAATGATTACGTATATATAAATAAAAACGAAGAGTCTGTTGGTTGTTTTGGCTGTTCTCTAAAAAGGGATGAACCTATTTTTATAATTTTTTGAATGGCAGATGTGATTTAAGACAGAATTCATATAGAGTCTAGTATATGTCTAGGCTGTAGGCTATATATCATCACGCTAAAACCAATAGGAGCGGAGCACCATATGAATAATGTTTCAAAATCGTTTTTTTTTCCTTTTCAGAGTTTCCGCTGCGTGTTAGCGCTAGTCCAAAGTAACTATTCCACGCGGACGAAGTCGCGGGCAGAAGTTAGTATTTGAATAAAACCAATGAGTGTATTGTGAAAACGATGGGGAAAAAATACTGTCCGCATATCGGCTTGACTGCTCGAGTGAGCCGAGCATTCGAGCAGAGCGATATCGTATCGATACGCAGGAAGTAAAGAAACTTTGAACAATAAATATTCTTTATGATAAACTTTTTTTTTTAATTAGTCCGGGAGAGTTTCCTTCTTATAATCTCATCATAAATAACACCCGTTTTTACTATATATTCGCGTTCACAAACTAGTCCCTTCCAACATATAAAAAACATCATGAGTTTTTGGCGGGATCTTGGAATATCATGCAGCAGACTTTACCTTTTATTCATAATCTTGTGTTATTTGTTTCTATATTTTGTAATATCGGTGGTGTTTTACGTAACATTGTTTGGTAGTACTAATATAGATATAGCAAAAGTAATATATATTCTCACTTACCACAAAAACTACCTGGAAATTTCTAACGAAAGGGCCACCGTCTTGTTAGTTCATTGATTTTTTTTTTTTTTTTTCTTCGAACTGACTACGCTATTGACCAAGCAAGGTCTTAACAGCTTCACCGGACTACTAAGGCGAGCGCTTAAGGCACTCAGCTGATTTTATTTTGATAACTAGGTCAAGGGTGCGCGGCACACCTCGGCTTTGGCTGTTGCCTGATACATGCAGTTTGCGACCTATGTGAGCTAACCTAAGCTAAGCTAACTATTCATAGTTCATTGATCGCAGGGAACTTGTAATATAATAAGACTGTTCAACGATGGCAGCAATTATCTACTAGAAGATTGGTTACTAAAAAAATACATGGGGTAAAAAATTGTTGGTTAACTTTTTTTTTTAAGTGTAAACTTCTTATGCGCATTGAGCGGTATTTTTGGTAAGGGATAAATTAAATTAAATTATAATTTCGCGTCATGACATGCCAGTAAGCGTGACTGATCGTATTGCACTTGCGTGGCTTGCGTCAGATTAGCGACGCGTAGTATAGCGGCCTGTGTACATTTAATATTGACATTGTGTGTTTGTCCATCATGTTTGATTAATTCATAAACTGTATATAATTGTGTTCGGATTGGCAATAGATGTGATAACCGGACTAATAATAATAATTGTAATAGATATACAAATTATGAAATTTAAATAATTCAGACTAGAATTAATTATAAAATTCAGAAGAGAAGACAGTTATTCCATTGATTTAAGTTTTCACTTCTATCGGGAGTCCTTATGACGGCCTCGACTTTTTTTTTTCTATGAACATTTACAACCCTTTTATTGGCGCTTTTGTGATCGTCAGAATAGCTAAAGAAATAATTTAATTGTTATGTAAGAATACATATGATTATATGTGGGCCATTTGACAGGTGCGTAAAGTTTCATTGACACACTTATGTAATGTGTCAGTTTGTTTCGTATCGTTTGGTAAAACATCGTGACTTTATATTTATGTTGCGGTACGTCGCGTCGCTTCGGGCATGTTTATTTAATTTGCGATATTATTTCACCACACATACGTATTTTACTTTCTTTCTAACACGAGTGCTAATATTTCAATTCACGAACTACGGTAATTTCACAGTTACGCTAAAAATGTAAGTAGGTAATATAAGTTTAATATTTTTCAGGCTTCCCATTACGCCGTGTACACCAAGGACTATAGTCTGATCACAACCGTTGTACCGCGCCTTAGGTATGCGCGGAGAGGTGGGGAGTGCGAAGCAAAGAACATAAACTCACATGAGATTCCTAATGTCAAACAGATCTTACGATATCAAAGCACGATTTTTTTAAAGCTGTATATTTAAAAGTATAATTATATCCAATCCCTGTTTTTGCCTAATATGATTTTTAGATATATACAAATAAAGCATCAATATAAATGTAACGAATCTTTGATTCTTGGAAATATAAAATCTTTGCAGGCATTTGTTACATGAAAAAGTGACTGACAATTCAAACCAAAAAATTAACACCTTTTTACTCGGCCACTTTGAAAATGACAGTCTTGATATCTCGAGATAATGCACGACCCATCTTTAGATATTTTATTTCTTGTGCGTCTGAGACATACAATCCGTATCAAATAAAATTAGTTGCCGCCGTGAGCGATGACGGCAGAATTACAAAATGGTGCAACTGCTTCACCCCCCGTCTCGCCGCTCGCGTACCTATGGCCAGGTACAGTGGTTGCGGTAAAGACTTTATTTAGTATGGCTTCATGTTTCTAATCTAATCATTAATTATTATAAAGTATAGCTGTTAGTCTTCCAAATAACCTTATTAAATAAATAAATATTGTCAGGGGCAGAGATAATGACTAAGAGATTAGACATAAAAAAAAGTATAAGATAGAATCTATTTATATAAAAAAATATAGTTTGCTATTGCTTTATTAAATTATATTGCTTTTACGGAACACGTAATAAGGGAGAGAGACATACTTAGCTTGTGGTATACGGTATGTGTTTGCATTATCAGCAGTCAGCGTTGTTTTCAATCTGCAGCATATCCTTTATAAAATCTAACAACATACGTTACTAGTGGTATGATCCGTTGCATATGATATTACAATAAAATAAAATATATGCCAAATAACAATTAACATTGAAAAATTATAAAAAATAAGTTTAAAATTAAGGAACATGTGATATTATATAAAAGAAATAAAAATATTCAACAACATGGTAATTAAAAGAAATATATTTTTTTTGTAAAATTACCAAAAAGTATACGAATATATGTCAAAGTTAAACTGCGGAAGTACCAAAAATATTTGCATTTTATACTAATAGTTTATTTATTGATGAACATTAAAGGCTATGTGATAACACACTACGAACCTTGGGAGTGGAGTGATGAACGTGAAACGTGTCCATCATAGAGTATATACTTAACGAAAACGGGCGACCTGAAAAGCGTGGTACAGGCTCTTAGGGGTCGATCGTCAAGATTTCGTGTGTTAGATTTCGGCATATTTTGGTGTAGAAACATGTTTTATTTTAAACTAGCTGTGCCCGCGACTCCGTCCGCATGGAGCTTTGAAATGTATTCTATTACTTATTCGTAGACACCTGCAACAGTTTTTGTCACAAAAATCTAAAAAGTACAGACACGTGACATTTCAATTTATTATATACTAGCTGTCCCCCGCGGCTCCGTTTTTTTTAATGTATTAAATAAATGTAAAATTGTAAGTAGGTGTGTACATTACAGAAACGCTTTTTCAAAAATATTTGTAACTACGACACGCACGCCATCTACTGTAACGTGTAACGTGTACATTAGATATATGAATACGAATAGTATATCTAATGGGATGGGATTTATCATCAGTAACATACCTGGAACTATAACATACTATATACCACCCTCAGTGCTCACTAACACTATATAAGAAAGTAATGAAATTTTAAACTATACATTATCGAACAATATGTGTTAAATTGTTTATTATATAGATATAACATGCCCATATTGTCAATATAATTGTGTTATTCTTATACGTTGCTATAATCACTGAGTTATGTAGATGAAAACGCGGTAAATAAAACAAAATGACCGCCAAATTGACTAAAATGATAATATAATTCAAATTACCTACATTTATTCTTGGAGTCCCTTACAGCGCACGTCTCACGCGCTTGTTTACAGTAAACAAATTATTTTTGATTAATTTCACACGAACGAATACACAAGTTATGCACGAATGTTCATTACTTCAGAGTGTAAAACAAAGTCCTCTGGTCTGTCTGTTTATCTGTTCGCGATAAAGTCAAAAACTACAGAACGGATTTTCATGCCGTTTTCACCAGTAGGTAGAACGGTTCATGGAGAAGGTTTCGGTATAAATTGTCAAGGTTTTCTTTTTATTATCAGGACGGGACAACGTCTGCCGAGCCCGCTGGCTTAAAATAAAATAGCTCATTAGCTAGTTATCTGCCAGTGAAAGTCCCGTGAAAATCAGTTCAAGCATTCCGGATATTCTATTGCGGCCGATGGCGAATAAAAAACCTAAATTACTTTTTATGAGGTCTGCTATCTACCAGTGAATATCCTGTGATAATCGGTCCAGCCATTTTAGAAATAGCAATGCGGACGAAGCTGCGGACAAATAAAATAGAATATGTCAATCGCTATAATTTCGGCTATCTGCCAGTAAAATTCCCATTAAAATAAGTCCAGCCGTTTTGGAGATTATCCGGAACAAACAAACAAAATATAATAATATAAAAATATCGACCAAATATCAAATTTTTTTTTTTGTTATTTGTAGCTATATCCATTCACCAAAAAGTTATTATTTATTTTTACACACACTTTCTTTCTATAATATGTAATAGATTGCAAATAAAAAATTGGAAACAAAACTAACGTAGAATAAACTTTTTGAATAGGAACACAAAATAATCTTTGAAAATGTTTGCGATAGAAACTTACCACGTTACCATGGCAACGTATATAATACTAACGCTAACACGAAGCGAAAGCAATCAAAACGAAAAAAATGCCCGATTTTGAAACATTCTTCATTGGCGCTCCACTCTTATTGCCCGTAGCGTGATGATAATAGGTCTATACCTATGAAATTGCCGTTCTGCAGTACTGGCCATTTCAAATCAAAATAATTTTTGTTTGGCTAAGAATTCTAATTTCAAATTAATTTTATTTTAAAAACATGGAATTCTTTTTCCAAAAGTAGTCATTTGTTTATTGGTTAGTGTTACATTTTCATCGCATTTCAATCTTTTTTGTCATCATGGATACGTTAAAAATTCGAGTAATTATGGGATATGAGTACCGTCGTGGCAGCAACGCGGCACAAGCGGCACGCAACATCAACGACGTTTACGGAGCTAACACTACAAACCAACGCACCACCTGTTATTGGTTTGCTCGCTTCCGTTCTGGGAATTTCGACCTGAAAAATGAACCTCGCGGTCGTCCGAAGACTTTGGTCGACAATGACGAATTAAAGGCGATTGTGGAAGCTGATGATACACAATCTACGGCTGAATTAGCAGCAGCTTTCGACGTTAGCGTCAAAACAATATTGGTCCATTTGCGTCAAATTGGCAAGGTAAAAAAGCTTGACAAATGGGTGCCCCACGAACTCAATGATCGCCAGCGCGAAGTACGTGTCGAGACGTGCCTTGCACTGCTCAACAGACACACAAATGAAGGAATTTTGAACCGCATTGTTACCTGCGATGAAAAATGGATTCTGTTTGATAACCGCAAGTGCTCAGCAAGTTGGTTGGATCCTGGTTCAGCACCTAAACAATGCCCTAAACGAAAACTTACCCCTAGAAAAGTGATGGTCACTGTTTGGTGGTCTAGCGCCGGTGTGATTCATCACAGCTTCTTACCAAACGGGGTGAGCATTACTGCAGATGTGTACTGTGAAGAACTGGACACAATGATGGAGAAGCTGGCACATCTCCAACCAGCATTGGTCAATCGCTCGTCTCCGCTGCTCCTGCACGACAACGCGCGACCTTATACTGCACAGCAGACGGTCTCCAAGTTGCAAGAACTGGGGTTGGAAGTTCTCCGTCATCCGCCCTACTCACCAGACCTTGCGCCTACAGACTACTACCTTTTCCAGAATTTGGATAACTCCTTGGCGGGAAAAAAATTCAATACCCGAGAGGCAGTACGAAATGCCTTTGAAGAATTTGTTGCCTCCCATCCAGCTGATTTATTTAAGAAGGGCATCAATAAACTGCCACTGCGTTGGCAAAGATGCATTGATTGCATGGGTGATTACTTCGATTAATACAAATAAAAAATACATGAAAAAATTCGTTTACATTTTTTCATACAAAACGGCAATTTCATATGTAAACACCTAATATATAGCCTAAAGCCTTCCTCGGTAAATGAGCTATCTAAAACCGAAAGATTTTTTCAAATCGGACCAGTAGTTCCTGAGATTAGCGCGTTCAACCAACCAAACAAACTCTTCAGCTTTATATATTAGTATAGATATATAAATAAAAGATAATTCTGATTTTCTCACATTTTTACACTGTGTTTTGCTTAGAAAAAATTATGTGATTTTGTCGAAACCCATCTCTCTCTCCCACATGCGATTTAGTGACATTCGGATTGACCCTCCTCTAAATCGTTAACGTTATTAATGGATGGACCCTTAGGGTTGGAGCGTGTTGATCGTTCGTCAAGATACGATCTTTACCGAATAGTGAATGCCTATATCAGTGCGGTATCTTGTGTCTTTCATCACTTGTTTAAGCTTACCTAACTGCGTTTACAGGAAAATAAAATGTATACAATTAAATGCGAGTGGTACACAGCTAATCATTTATACAAATTAAGAATGGTAAAATGATTAAATAATCAAAAATATTAATTTCAAAGTTTATAATCAACATAATATATTAATTGGGTATTCCAGCTCAGTTTTATACGTTCGCGGCAACACAACATGCAAATATGCTAATAGATGGTGCTTATTTATACGGTTTTGTCTTTACGGTCGATCGGTGGACGGGCTGCAAGATCTCATATAAAACCAATCCTAAATCACAGAGCTGCCACTTACTACAACTCCACTGTGATCACGCGATTGTAAAAGAAATAACGAGGAAGTGCATTTGATGATAATACTGTATTTCTTTGGTTTACGAGTCTACGGTTATGTTTAATCTATGGTGATTATATTAATTGTACCGCGATTATGTTAAGTAGGAATACTAACGTCTGTTGATTCTTGATAATAGAGGGTAAAGTTTGTTTATCATATAATATTGGCAGCGTAATGATTACTGCTTTTCGTTTAATGCTGGAAATGTTGTGGTTTTGATATTGTTGATTGATCTTAAGCCTTACTTCCCAAAGTGGTCCAGGAGGACCCCCAGGGATCCACGGGAGACTCGGTGGGGGTCTACGTTGGCGTGACAAAAAAATGCGGGTTCACAATTCGTAAGCGGAGGTCCACAAAAATTTATCTGAGTTTGATAGTGAATAACTAAAATATTGGCTTATCTTCTACCTATCAATGTAGACAGATAATACTTTAAGAAGCTCAGTGACTGTTATTTGTAAAAAAACTTGCATAAAAACATGCAGGGTGTCCACCGCAACCAGCTAAATTTTGAAAGTGGTCTATGAGAAAAAAGTTTGGGTACCTCTGATCTAAAGTTTCCTTTCGAATGCAACAACATACTTTAAAATTAACCAAATCAGTGAATTATTAACAACTAGCTATAAATAATGGATACACACACGTAACATTTTTAAACTCTTGAATTAATGATAACACTGTTATAAGCGGACAAGCGCCCGAGCCATGCTACGTGTTACGTCACTGTCTCACTACACTGACAGTGCGGCTCTTTTCGGTAATGCCCGGTTTCGAAATTCCAAATAAACGAAATTATAATTACGTACCAGTTTCTTCTTCTAACGCTACACTGAACACCATTTTTTTTTCAAGAATAATATAACAAGGACTATGATTATTGAAGGACTATGTTTTTTGAATATTATATTGACCAAATTTTTTGTCTAAAAATAACGATATAATTAGTACCTTGTTCCTAGGTGTTCTTTAATTTCTTATTTGATTTGTACATGGAAATATGGGATATAAAAATATCTCATCTAGTTCCATTACTTCCATTATCCAGGATTGAAACGGAAGAATATCTTTGTATGGACTAAATACTACCTGCATTTACTATTTATTACAGACAAAATTGTTAGAAATCTATACACTATAATAATATTACAATCTCTCTTTACCTCCAGAGAAACTGACTTAAGAGAAGAAATTATGGTCCCATAATAAGCACATATGAATATAACTGTTACAACCACTATACAATACGATAGGTTAAACACATCTTGAAGTTTATGGTGATTGTATGTAATAAAACATCTAAATAGGCCAATTAAAAAAAAACGGTTGACCGTATTAAAGTGATTGTAAACACAACTTTCACTTAAATTAATCATTACTTGTCTCAAATTGACGAAGCCAGGATATAAACCGAAAAGTTTCTATTTCGACCGTAAATCTATTAGATTTAAAGCGCATTATACATTACACGTTGTATCGAGATGGAATGCAATCAGTCCGTGAAAGGCGGTGCCGATGGGATCACAATCAATATTTTAAAGAATCTAGATAGCCCGTTAGTATTTCTAAGAACCGGTGTTCGTAAGGAATCCATTTCGTTTCGTCTGCAACCGGAAACGTGTTTCGTGACGGGCCGAAACGTTTGTCGGCTCATTGTGCCGATAGAATGACTGCGATTGTTGTAATAGATGTTATAGTTTTTTTCAAACTAGGATGCTTTTTATCATAAACTAGGCTTAGCAGCCACCAACGCTAGATTTCGGTAGACCGTGCTTTCAATAATCATTGTTATTACAGGCTATCGTTTAAAATGAAGCCGAATGGTGTCGTGCAATTTTATCTTGACCTTTGACTAGTTTATTAGAACTGCGTTTACTGTATCACCTCATGGTAAACGCTTGCTTGTAGCTTAAATCTCATCTTGTATAAGTTAAATTACGTCAATTAATCGCACTGGACTCTGAACCTTTTTAGTTTATTAAGCGCCACACAAAAGGAGTCCATGACCAAAATACTAGATTTTATGTTGTTCCTGCGTACATTATAATACTGGTATAGGTACGTGGTACACCGACGATGGTGATTGTACATAAGAGAGACTCAACTACAATAGACAGATGTACAAACCTCGTTAATATATTTGGCCGCTCTGAATATGGCCGTAAGTTCCGGCTTGCGCATCATATGGTCGAGAATTTAATACCATTATAGGAATCTAAAATTGGCATTTATTTATCCTTAAGTTATCTGTATGTTATAATATAATACGTATTTATTGTAGTCCGGTGAAGCTGTTAAGACCTTGCTAGGTCAATAGCGTAATCAGTTCGAGAAAAAAAAAACGTTTTTATACTTAATTTATGTTCTGCGTATCTATGTTCAGAGCGGTCAAAAATTTGACGAGAATGTATGCTAAAGTATCGGCTGTATCCGTAATAAGACTATTTACCAAAGATCGAGATTACGAACTCAGCTCATAGAAATGAATTAATCGGTTATAAACAGCTGATGAAGCGATATTTATTGCTTTAGACGATTTTTCAAGTGAGAACCACGTCACAGTAACCGAAGTGTAGCCTCTAGCTAAATTGAGTTGCAATTTACGTAAAGCAACCGATAGATAATCTGCTTACATATAAATAAAATGATAGTAGTTTATAGTCGTGCGCGTAACATGCAAAAACTACTGTAAAGATATCGATAAAATCTTTTAATTTCTACGTTTTAGATACTTAGTCCTTATCTAAAGAAACTATCACGGTATCATAATAAATATAAAAGTTGGGCAAACGGTGTAACGCGTATGCACTGGAGGGAGAGAAACTAAACGGATAACATTGTTCACAAACAAATGATGTAGACAAAGTATATTATGACTTATTTTTTTTTTGTTTTTCATCTTTACATAAAATCTATTTTTTAAGATAATAACATAATAAACGAAATCACGGCTATCAGCTAGTACGTAACATAAAAAGCAATGCCATGTATTGCTCGAGTCTCATGTTCAGGAGTGAACCGATGATAATGCTAAAACAATTTCAGTGGCCGCAAAAAACGAGAACAAAAAAGTGGCAGAGATATAAAGTTGGAGGTATAATGTAAATAATAAATTTAATTCAATAAATACACTTTAATATAAGTGGCTTAGTGTAGAGGATGTATAATCAAATGAATTCTGGAAATACCGTTCCAATCGGAGCGAGTTGCTTGATTTCTCGGCAGCGAGTGATTTTGGCGCGGCAAAGAGCTTTCCGGCTTGGCCTTTTTGCAAAAAGTATTAACTTTTTTTCTCGACGCACCACGCCCAGTGCCTCGCGTGTAGTGAACAAAATACATAATTATAGGTGTGTATACAAACTGCAGATGTATTACTTTGATTAAATATGACTTCATAAAGTGACCGTAGGCCTTTCACCGAGGCAAGCATGTTATATTAAGCATTGAATATATTGCGTACATTCACTATTAATGCTTTTTCTCAAGTGCAGGATCGGACAAAACATGTTAATGTATTATACACTAGCTGTGAATTACAAGTACGATATGCACGCTCCTTACAGTAACATGTAACGTATACATCATTACATAGTATAAAACAAAGTCCCCTGCCGCGTCTGTCTGTCTGTCTGTTCGCGATAAACTCAAAAACTACTGAACGGATTTTCATGCGGTTTTGACAGTTGATATAGTGATTAATGAAGAACGTTTTAGTATATAATTTGTCAAGGTTTTTTTTTATAATCAGGGCGGGACAATGTTTGCCGGGCCCGCTAGTTAGATATATAAATACTAACAGTGAGTCAAATGAGGTTTATTATCAGCAACATATTTGGAACCTTAACCCACCATATAACTAGCTCAGTGCTCACTTACACGGTATAAGATTACCTAATGAAACAATGACTTAACGATAGATAACGATATAATATGCTCATAGTGTCAATAAGTAATACGTTTATGGTCTAATATCTTATTAGAAAGACCCCATCTATCTTCAAAATTACTATTATTAATTATAATGTTGTATTGTAAGCAATGAATGAGCTGACGTCTTGAAATCTATATTAATATTATAAAGAGGTAAAGTTTGTGAGTTTGTGACGTTGTGGCGTTGTGGCGTTGTAAGGGGTAATCTCAGGAACTACTGGTCCGATTTGAATAATTCTTTCAGTGTTATATAGTTCATTCATCGAAAATGGTTATAGGCTATATATCATCACGCTAAGGCCAATAGGAGCGGAGCACAGATGAAAAATGTTTCAAAATCGAGATGTTTTTTTCTTTTTGAGAGCTTCTGCTGCGTGTCAGCGTTAGCCCAGAGTAGTAACTATTACTACGCGGACGAAGTCGCGGGCAGGGGCTAGTCTTACATAAATATAAATCAAGATGTAAAACTTTATAGCTGTCTAAGCAGTTTTTAATATTCGACAATTTCAATAGTGATCATTGAGCTCAATACAATATTCTTCTATGTTACTATGATTACTAAGTTATGTAGACGAAAGCGCGGTAAATAAAACAAAATGGCCGCCAAAAAGACAATATCATTCAAATTACATACATAGATACAGATATATGAATTTCAATTATATTTATTCTCGGAGTCCAATACAACGCATGTCTTACGCACATGTTTACAGTGAACAACATATTTTTGCTAAATTTCATGCGGACGAAGTCGCGGGTAACAATAGAATAACCTAAATTACTTCCTATAAGGTTAGCTATCTGTCAGTGAAAGTCCCGTGAAAATCGGTCCAACCGTTTTGGAGATAGCATTGCAGACGAAGCCGCGGTTAACAGCTAGTCTAATTTAAAGTAACCTAAGTAACCCGCTGTAATTTTTGCTATGTGTCAGTGAAATTCCCGTCAAAATGGGTCCAGCCGTTTCGGAGATTACCTGGAACAAACAGACAGACGACCGCCAAAAATTTTAAAAATTGCATTTTTGTTGTCAGTTGCGTGTATACTCTCACACTCAATCAGTAAAAAAAAATTATTTTGATATTACATACAAATACTTCATTTTTAATATATGTATAGATATAGCTAACGTTTCCGCTTCTACATCACCATCATCATCATCATCGGGGCTCGAATCTGCGAACATCGGGTTCATATTCCAGCAGTTAAACCACTAGACCACCACGAGTTAAGTGACATAAACGCTTTCTATTCAAGAAGTCAATCAAATTACTGATCAATATTGTAACGACAGTAAAATCATTTGCAACATACTGTGAAATTCTGTTGTTACTATATGGTACGATAACACTATGTCATTTGTATACACTAAAGTATACGATAATGTTTCGTGTGAAAAGTTCTGTTATAGCTCATTACGTTGTAAGTGGTTCACAAAAACAGCATCGAATGCGCTGCGGACTCATTAAACCTATATATACGAAATCCCGTCACCGTCGTACCACCTTCCCGGAACCAGCACGTTCTGTTCACACAGTACACCTTATAGCAGTATTCTGATGTATCACTGAACTGAAATCATAATTTCGAACTCTTCAAATCTTAAAGATAAGCTAAAAACTAATGTCGTAGTAACTTGCCTTAGCTATAAGTGGATTGCAGTACTAAGTCCGGTATGCATTTGGCAATAATGTAATTTTATAATTTCTTATAATAATTACTTTTGTTGTAGTTTCTTGTGTATTTCGATGTCATATAAGTTACGTTTCTGTTATTGGTTGCGCCGCTTTATGTATGTTTGAAAATTCCCGCATTATGGATTAAATCGCGTCACTTTGAATTTTGACCAATTAATGCGATCAGGTCACGCCATCTAGTCTTCCCCAATCACATTTCCCTTTAACTATGGCACATGCTTATTCGCCGCGAGCGCGACGCTTGCGCCGCCAATAGTTTCGATTGCCACCGCCAGTGTTCGACGCGCGGCGGCCATTGCGTTATGGAACTTCGTCCGCTATCGTCGTGTAGTTTACGCGGCTCGCAGTGTCCTTGCCGAGCCTCGCCGCATGCTGGCATATTGAGTTTTTGCAAGCTCGAGTGAGAAATAAACGCATCGCTACATACGTGCCGACATTTATTATGAACAATAAGTGTTGTGTGAGAGAAAAACGGTGGAAAGAAACGAGGAACACCTAGCCGGCTAGCCACGTGGAGACTGTATCGCCGCAAGGTATGTGCCAGGTTTCCATCCTGCCCTTCTCTCCTTAATCGTAACTGATCGCAATAGTTGAATATCAATATAGCACCCCCGCAAATACAGTCCACTTAAATTGAACAAAGATAACCCCGCACGCCCCCTCCGGCTCGTCGACCATCGCATCGGCGCCGCCATTTTATTTGGTCCAGTCGAGCCGGATTATACCACCAGTTATTTTCTTTTATTCTTTCAACTGAAATATATTGAAAAGTGAGTATTCAAGATAGGTAAATGCATAATTAACTTTTGTGAATATTTTTAACTAATAGAACCTGAAAATATGAATCCTTTGTTCTTATTTGAGGAACTATGTAACCTAAAGTATCTTCAGGTTGGTTTTCGTTTTGTTTAACCATTATACTGTTATAAAGAATAGTCGTTTTACCCAATTATTTATTTCTTTTATTATTATTTTACAGGTTTCCGTGTGTATGTTTATTTCCTTAGCACATTGCCTGCACTACGTAGCCTAAATGGTTTGCCGGATTTTAACATTTAATATATTCGTCTTAATGTGTGAGCAGTGTGAGTACTAAAATATTCATAAATGGTGTATGTGAATAAAAAAAGAAAGTAAAAATAAAATCAAGTATTTACATATCAACAGGCAATTGTATTACCTGTTTGTTTATTCATATGAATAACAAAGGATTTTATAGTCGTTTTTCTTTATTAATCATTCTAATTGTACATTATTTTTCTACTTATAACTTTTTAATCCTGTCTTTTTTATTGTATAACTAACTGTACCCGCAGCTCCGCACGCGTTTTTTTTAACAGTATTAACGAACTATAAAATTGTGAGACCATGTACAATTATAGAAATGCTCTTTAAAAGCAATTGTAAGTACGACATGCACGCGACTTACTGTAACATGTAACGTGTACATTAGATATATAATTACTAACAGCGTGCCTAATGAGGTTTGTCATCAGCAACATATTTGGAACCTTAACCCACAATATAACTACCTCAGTGCTCACTTACACTGTGTAAGGAACTATTGAAACAATAACTTAAAATATTATTATAAAGATTTACATTTACATTACATTTAATATACATTGCCATCATAGTTAAGATTCTGTGACTATACAAAAAATAAACGCTTGTCTGTTCCGCAAGAAATTGAATTATGGAACTCTTTACGTAATACGTTTATAATCTAAGATCCTATTAGGAAGACCTCTATATCATTAAAGTTATTAATAATTATAATGTCGAATTATAAATAATAAGCTGATAATTATTTCTCTTATTAAAAATAAAGAATGACTTGAAATCTTGCTAAATTTATGCAGACAAAGTCGCGGGTAACAGCTAGTCTAAAATAGAATAACCTCAATTACATTTTATAAGGCTCGCTATCTACCAGTGAAAGTTCCGTGAAAATAGGTCTAACCATTTCGGAGAAAGCACTGTGGGCTAAGCCACGGTTAACAGCTAGTATAAACTAAAATTGCCTAAATTATTTTTTGTAAAGTCAGCTATCTGCCAATGAAAATTTCGTCAAAACCGGTCTAACCGTTTTGGAGGTAGCACTGCGGACAAAGCCACGATAACCAGGTAATATAAACCAAAATTGATTAAATTACTTTTTGTAAAGTCAGCTATCTGCCAGTGAAAGTCCCGTGAAAATCAGTCTAACCGTTTTGGGGATAACACTGCAGACAAAGCCGCGGTTAATAGCTAGTCTAATTTAGAGTAGCCTAAGTAACCCGCTGTAATTTCAGCTATCTGCAAGTGAAATTCCCGTCAAAACCGGTCCAGCCGTTTCGGAGATTAGCCGGAACAAACAAACAGACAGACAGACCGACAAAAATTTTAAAAATAGCATTTTTGTTATCAGTATACACTATACTTTCGTATCCTATCAGTAAAAAATTTATATTTTGATATTACATACAGACACTTCATTTTTATTATATGTATAGATGACAACTTTCTTTCGATATATGTAATGTAAGTATTGTATCCAAATGGTGTGGAATTCTGAATTACCTATGTAGTGACAAAAAAGTCTGGATAACAAATTATAACAGTAATAAAATCTATAATTGATCTCACAACGGGAGCAGAATTGATGTACTGTACACTCGTACACAGTACAATAACCGGTCGTGCGAACTAAATTTATAACCCAGCAAAATTAAATCAACTTATAACGCGTGTTGTGACCAATACGTTTCTCCGTTGAACAAATCGACAAGTTTATCCTGTTAAATCGCGGCGTACCTGTGAACGCATTTCGGTGATATACGACGAGAACTCTTTGATTTATTCGAGCTATAAACCCGAATACAGGTTTTTGGAGTTCCGCATTACGGAGTTATCGATGTTTGATCAAGAGCAGTGACTCTTTTTTTAATTCAAGTTATATTTGATTAAATTTGAGACGAAGGATGACACAATACTCGCTAATACTGTCCGAGTGTCGGGTTTATTACGTTGTGCAAGAGGAGCCTACTAAGCCTTAAGATTTGGGACCTAAGTCTAGGATTAAGAGGCCCTACGCTTATGAAAGCTCATCTCCACTGAAAATTTACTAAGTAATTGGAAATTAATGTGATTATAATTTACAAAAACAAGACTTGTTGTTATGTGACTTTGATTTTATACACCAGAGGCTATTTTCGATGCAATTGTTTAGTACTATACTTTACAATAACCTGATAAATTTAGCCGAGACATCAAAGAATATTCATTAATAACTCGGAATTATTCAAAACTTTAGCCAATTCAAGAAAATAAGAGAAAATTATCTGCAGAAAGAAGATCGGTCTAAAATACTCGTAAGTGTGGTATTAATTTCTGAAGGTTACTTACTTACTATATGATTAAATTTTTTTTACAATAATAAAAGAAAAAATGTTAAATCTTAATTTAATTTTATCATTACCACAACACACTTAACCTCTCTAAATGGTAATACTAATTAGATTAGAGAAACCAAAAAGGTTGCCTAGATTTGAAAAACAGAATAACAGGAAAAGAACATACTTTATATGATAAATAAATAAAATTAGAACCATTTTTATGACGTAAATGAATGCTAGTAAAAAACGTTGTGATAAATAAAACTAAAATGTATCTATTTTGCCAAAATAAAACTATATACGGAACTCAAAAATAAAATTTCACTCTTGACCTCATTTTAACGATCATTGAAAATTGCACTGATCCAATTAATAATAATGATAATAATGGGGCGGCCAAAAACAACGTAGCGAGTTGCAATTTTGGACCCGAAATCGGCGCAAATTCCACCGCCCGCAGCCGCAGCGGGTCAACGGTCTGCCGACTGGTTCCGAATTATTTGCCCAAAAACGCCCTTCGTCGACCGAGGGTTGTCTTGCAAGCATATATTTAGGACATTGGCACTTTAGTATTATCATATAAATATACAACTATTCGAAGATATTGTTTACATGCATTGTTGCATACAGACAGAAACACAGTTATAATTCCGATCTTCACCATTTTCTAATAGCTGAACGTCCTGCTTTCACTCATGTTTAATAAAAAATAATAATGCCTCGAATTCTTTCTAAGTCGCAAGCTACAAGTCTGATCCAAGTGTAATGGTATCTCGCTGACATAGGCGTTCACAATTCGGCCCTCATCGATGATACTCGAATCTCGTTGGGTGTTTAAGCTCCCTAGACCGTCACTACTTGCACCGTGCTACACACCCCGCCCGCCCTATGCCTTCATACTCGCTAAGTGTACATTCTAACGGTAATTGCTCTGCTCCCAATCGTCGAAGCGTAATATTAGACAGATTTTAACTTCTCTCTATGTGTAGAATATAAAATGTATTTTTTTTATCTGAGTTTTTTTAGAGATTGTAGCCCAATTGTGGCCCAAACGTAGATTTAAGTTTCAAATTCATTACACGCAATCCACATGCGTTTTTGAATTTAGTAAGGTCCTATAGGGCCGCTTTACATATTTGATCTTATGAGGAGGTTAGAAGTCATGAACTTTTAATTAGTTGTAAATATTTCTTCTATCTACGATATAGTAAAACTGTAGAACAGTAATTTCTCTAACTCTAAAATCTCTATCTGTCTGTTTGTACACGCTAATTTCTAAAATTACTAAATATATTTTCATGACCTTTTCACTGGTGACTTGAACACAACTCGAGACACAAGGGTTGTCAAGACAAAAGATGACGTTTTATGAAACGATTTTCAGACCCATCGTATTTTGTGTTGTAAGTGAGGATTTCATATGGGCATGTCTATGTGGCTTTCTCCTGTACTAGTAAATCAAGCAAGGTCCATGTGCCTAACTATACTTATTTAAATATTTCACTAAGAAGTTTTATAAAAATCCAAAATGAATTAAAAGTAACTTACGAAGTCGCTGGCTTAACTAATCTATATATGTATATAATAAGAAGGTAAATCTAACGTGTCTATACTTTTTAGATTTCTGTGAAAAAAATTGTTGTAGATGTCATGGAATAAGTAATAAAATACATTTCAATCATATTTAGAAATGTCTGTCTGTCTGTTTCTATGAACACGCTATTACTGCTAAAGTATTCTGTTTACGATAAAACCTCACCAAGAAAATATAGCATATCCTTGAGTATCATTTAGTCTTGGTTCACTTTATCAAAAGTCATTGTAATTTTAATGATGACGCGACTTAAGTTCGAGGGAAAAGTAGATAAGTAAATGGACTTAATACATTCCCATGATTTTTTTAGTCACTGTTTTTTTACATTAGGTTCCACGCGGATGGAGTCACGGGCACAGCTAGTATAGTATAGTATAGTAGCTGAAAAAATATCCTACTAACTGTTAACTGTTATCAGATTGCTCTCAAGTCTTATATAAATAAAAGCAAATTACGAGATAAATATCACCAAGTCTTACGTCCGTCGGTCGTCCATTGAAAGCCACCCATGACGCTGTACGCAATTAACAGATTTCGTATCGAACCGGATGTAAATTATAATTTAAACACAATTCAACCGTAAAATACCGTGATATCGATGAAATGTGCCGTACGATGACGGTTTTATTAAAGGAGCAAAAACCAATTTCGAATATGATGCTGTTACAGTGGCGTAGTTAGTTAGACTTGTAGGGGCCCGGTACCCCGAATTTGTCGGTTCGAGGGCGCGGGCGGGGTTAATGCTGAATTATATCATAAACGTTCTTTACAATACGTACGACTTAAGAGCTACTGGAACTGATAACATCATCGTTCTTGTCAATCGTTCATTTGAAGCGATAATGGTTAGTGTGGTTGGTCACGGCGGAATGAACCGGAGCTTACTGTGGAGCAAAACATCGTGACGAAACCATAGCATATGTGTAGGAATATTTCTAAGTCTACCTGGTTAACTACCACCCATAAGTTGAAAATCTATCGCCAGGTGTGTACTGGCAGCTGCACTTGAGAGCCAGTCTTCTCTACGTTTAGCGTGTTTACAATGTTAGACCACATCGTCATTTAACGTCAGGTGAGGTAGTGGTGGCATGGGGGCCATAGACACGGGCATGTCCGTCGCTCTGGGCAGTTAAACTGCACAGGCCCATGTATGTGGTGGAGGTGCATTGTACCGATGCGACTCCCACAGTTCGTCAGGGGGTGTTTAACACCCACTCGCCCTTGAGGGGTTTATCATCTTAACCCCTCAGGCCGCAGTTGGGGCCCCTTAGCAAGGGAGAACACCTGTCGAAGGAGCAGACGTAGTGTCGATTAGACATTCCCTGCTCCCCGGCCAAAAGTTGTAATAAGGTACCATGGAGTTTTAGTCCGTGCGACTCGGGCATATCCATCCTCTACTGCCCGGCGGGATGGATATCCGTTAGGGATTTACCCATGGGGAAAAAAGGTGAAGTAGTGGTGAAACATTAAAAACTATATAGTATTTAAAAAATCATGATGTGAACGTTGATGTAAACGTGAGCCTCACGTTGAAAAGGATCTGATGATGCGGGTAACATTTCATAAGTTTTCGTTAACACGATTTGAGACCCCTGACGCTAGGGGGCTTCAGTCAAATATCGAGGTAACTACGACCCTGTGTTATATTTTTAATTTATCTTACAATACTTTATATATTATGATAAAAACGTTAACAATCACGATTTATTTTCAGTAACTTATTAATTTTATGAATAAAAAAGTGAATATAAATGAAACGAAATTTTGTGCAAATTTGATTTTGGTGATATAACGTGAAATTTCGTGATAATATGTATGTTATCCTATTCTATTCCTAAAGACCACGAGACGAAGCTGAACAAGTATTACGACTAAGTAAACGAGTTGACTAAAACAGTTCTATAGTTATTCTATATGCCGTAGAAGTTTGAACGAGAGATATACCAGCAAACTCTCTATAACCTACTAAAAGACCTTGGTCTGTCCAGAACTCCAGCAAGTTCTATACTAGAACGAGCATGTAAAGCTGCATTAGCAGGTTCATATCAGATTTGGATAGGCAGGGAGAGAAACACGAGTAGTTAAGGTGAGTGTCGATGTACGTCGAAAAGGGGTCCCTTAAACCTACACCCGTGTCGGAGTTTTTTTCGCTGCTACGCGATGGACCCGGCACCTGCACGGTCAAACCATAGAATGCTCATCTCATTTTGGTTAGAATTACTGGTTAGCAGGATACAGCAATTGCGACCACCCTACACCGGGTGTAACAACCACATAGTGGCATGTTTTGTGATGTCGCGTAGTCAAGAATCAAGCGAGGTAATAAGACTCTGTCTTTAAGCCCGTCACATTGGCTCTCTTTTAGTTTGATTTATTCCGCGATCAGCTATCCAGCAGTTGAGAGATTTATACGCTGTCTTGATAAGACAACCGATAAGTAACAGATTATACTCTGCTTAATATATCGTCAGTGACGTCACTTAGACGTCACACGATAGAAATGAAAACTCATAAATGAATATGCAAACTTTAAACCTTTTAACGTTTATCCTAACTAATATTATATAGACATAAACGTGCTTGATGTCGAGTAGAGCCGAGTTAACCCGACTCAGCGTCACCAACTCCATCGTGACGGTTCACTGTCCTTTACTTATTCACTTCAAAAAACTGAAATTGAAAAGTACAAACAACTAAAACCGAGTAGGTAGCTATCCTAGAGCTATTTGTTCATTACAATGGAACTTATCACAGCGTGTAAATTGCGGCCACAAACCGCAGCGGTCGGTCGCCGCTCGGCGCAGTCCGTGGGAACGACCGGTATTGCTCACGTCTCGTATCACTTGCAGGCACACGCTTCTTCCTTGTTTCATAACAGCGACCCACGTTATTTCAATATTATCTATAGAATAATCATAGTGTTTTTCGTAATTAATAAAATAATAATCACTTTATGGGTCACTGAAATTCATACAACAAAGAAAATACACAATTAAAAGAAAAATATATTTGATAAACTGATATTACTTCACGACAAATAGTTACAACTTTGAAAAACGATTTAAAATTTTGTAATAACACACAAATATACAAGAAATAACTATAATTTAACTCACAGTTCTCACTGCATTAATATTATTTTGAACGTTATTAGAAGCTTTATATTGAGTGTAGCATATCCGTTTCCGTTGACTTCTCTTTCCACCTTATATAGCTATTCTTGTCGCATAAGAGGTGTATTAATAATGTTTTAATAATTGTCACATACTATTGTTATTAATTAAAACAGTGGTTTCTTGGGAATTTACTATTTAACTCTATATTTTGTAATTTTCGTGTCATTTTACGTAATATATTTCGGTTATTATTATTCGGTTGTTATTAATACTAGTGGTCGCCCAATAGTCGAAATTCGGTCATAATTCATTTTGACATTGAATATGACCAAAGAGAATAGTAATTATTTCAGTGATTTCATAAATTCAAAAATATATTAGAAGGAAGAAGAGAAATATATTATTTAACAATTAATTATTAATGTATAACATCGTATATTATTAATTTACTTATTATAAAATTAACGTACAATTTGATCAGTTAATTTCAAAGGGTATGTAAGGTATGGAACGTAAGTTTAAAATGGAGGATGGCGAAATGTCATTTTCATTTACATGTGTGTAGGTATATGTTGTGTATCATTCAAGCAATAGTGTGTGTAATGTATATTTTAATTAAATTAATGTATTTGTAATGCATTTTATATTAAATAAATAGTTTTGTGCACTTCTCCTCCATATAAACTTTAACTATGCCAAATTTCACGTTCAACTGTTCGCACGATTCTCTTAAAAAGGGGTACGAAGTTTTCCCTTCACGTATTAATATATAGATAAGTGAAGTGAAGTGGTTGGAAAAGAATACTACGCAGCATGAATTCTGAGATGCCACAAAAAATCTCTGCAAAGTTTTAAAAAGGGGGCAACCATTCTGGTAGAACATTAAAATTATCGTAAGACTTATAATACTCGTATGATAACTGTAATCATTGGAAGATTGTTTGTCAAAAAAAAGTAATTCAAAAGATGAATACAACAAAGACACGCATGCAAGAAGTCTATATATATATATATACATATATATATATATATATATATATATATATATATTATAGTTATATTTTGCAACTAGGAGACAGTTACTCAGGTTATGATGCAAATAAAATAGCTTATATCGATTGCATCCGAAACGACAAATGTCTGTTAAATATAAAATATAGTTTTCTTCGTTCACAAACTTCCTTAACTACCTGTACATTATGTGTCACAATACACAAGATTATTTCACAAATGAAAACGGTAATTTTCTTACCACGCGATAATCAAGCGACGGTAGTATACAAAAGTCGGCCGTTGTGAAATAAACAAGTTTTTAAACATCCCGATGGTGGAAAAAATAAATATATATGGACCACAAAATTTCACCTGTCTCAGTCGTGTCAGATGCGCGTTAATGACTACAGCAGGGATGTGTTGCGTTTTCGGCCTTTAGAATATAATTTATTATTATTAAATTCAAAAATTTTTGTTTGACGCTGTCTTAAATTGAAATCTTATACTTGGACGTTCATGATCAAACAATAAAACTTTATAAAATTGGGTACACTCTAAGTCCATGACCACAGATCTTTGTATCTTCCAAACTTGATGTTGTTATTGATGAAGTGCTGTTACAAAAATTGGTAGAGCAAACTGTAATAGAATCCTACATTCTGATACAACGAATCAGGTTATTAGGAATTAGGTAATTCAAGTGCCGTGTACTACAATTGAACTCATTAGTTTTGTTTCGTAAATGTTTTGCGATAGTTAAAACACCCTTGTAAGGAACAACAACATTTTTATAGAACCTTATGGGGACAATTAAATTAATTATTTTGTGATTACGAAATCTCGGATTAAAGTTGCTGATTCCAGCTTCATTGGCTGGTAAGTTTTTTACCGCGACTTCAGTTATGTTTATTAAAAATACCACTTAATTCAAAAAGAGACAATAAGAAGAATTTACCGTTACATTATATACCTGTAAGATTAATTGCCAGATTTTCGAGTTCAAAGTGTTTCCCACATTACTCTGCGTGCCCGAGGGACAGTCTCATTTGATCTGGAGCGACGCCTTGGCAGCCATTTTGCTTTTTTTAAGCAGTTCCGTACGAGTTTCGGCAGTCAGTTACCGCTCGTATTAAACACCTTTCATTGAAATATGTGTGAATTGAAACGGCTCGTCTTTGGCTAAATCGAATTCGTATAATTATTATGCTTAAAATCTTCTATACATAAAATAAGAACGTAAATCTAACGTGTCTCAACTTTTTAGATTTTTGTGAAAAAAATTGCATTTGTATTGGAATAAATAATAAAATATATTTTAATCATTTTTAGAAATGTTTGTCTGTCTGTCTGCTTTTTGAATAAAACCTTAGTAAGAAAACCATAAAGCATATCCTCGAGTAACATTCAGTTTTGGTTTCGTTAAAATCGGTTCACTCTATGAAAAGTTATTGTAATTTTAATGACGACGCGATTGAAATATGAGAGAAAAGTTTGTAAGTAAATGGACTTAATATATTCAGATTATTTTATTAGTCACTGTTTTTTTACATTGGATTCCACGCGGCCAGAGTCGCGGGCACTGCTAGCAATATACTTATATATAAATGCAAATAGTATATAACAGAAATATTAAAGTGAATTATATATTAGTCAATCGAGATCCAGGAAATGAACCTGTGAACTGCAAAATATAATACAAATTCAAAAAAATTCATATCATTAAGCAGAAGAAGAATGTATATTTACTACACCTAAAATTTATTATGTATCTATGTTTCAAATAGAATTGTTTTCATATTGTCTTTAACACACACATTAATTCTAGAAGTTTTAATTTATTTTGATTTAATCGTTTGAGTCAGCTATTATCTTTGTCACTTCCAGGGAGCGCATACGCTTGATGCATCTCAGTCCGAATAATACACTTCGCAATTTTGTGCGAATCGTAATTGCAGAGAGCGCTTTCGACCGAAATGTTTATGTTAAGTTGTTAAATGTTTTCTTAAAATAATGACTGGGTTGTCGTAATTGGTTCCGAAATAAGGGAAATCGGTTGATTTTCGTCTCGCGTGCGTGTCCGCGTGCGCGATTTTCATACTGTTATTTGGTCTGCTTATTATTACTTCAATTGTCGACTGTTTAAATGCTTTTGTAGAGGGCAAACATGTTTTGTTTCTAGCGTAGCGTTTACTTTACAACATGTATTATGTACGTACATATGTCCGCAAAAACTTCGAAAAGATGGATTTCGTAAAAGCCCGATTAAATACTAGTAACTGTGACAAACTGTTCATCCCATATATTAGACTTATCAAAATCAGTAAAAGTATTTTAGGTAGTAGTGTTAGGTTTTACAACAAAGTCCTAAAGCGTATTACCGATTTGCCGGACTGTAAGTTTAAGCATCACGTCAAGCAGGTTTGTGCATCCACTAAATCCGATTGTAACGTGTAATGTATTTTAAATCTATATTGTATGTTGAAGAGATAAACTAAATCGAGTTTCTTGCCGGTTCTTCTCGATGATTGGATTGCTTTCCGAAATCTTTAAAATTGTTTTTCTGTTATGATATCTGTACATACATACATTTACATCGATTTAGTAAAAAGCTGTTACTTTCAAAACTACAAATGGACACTTCAATTTTATTTATTTAATATTAGTTAATATATCATACATACATATGTATAATTACCTTTAATAATTATTTATTTTGATACGAAAATAAATCGCGAGAACAATAATATGACGTAATAGCAATAACTACATATATTAATCTACATAAACTGAGTATTATAAACATACTATTTTCGTGTAACTAACGGTTTATGATTTATGCAAAGCACGCCGACATAGCTGTCAAATGGCAAGATTTTCTCCAAGTACTTGACCCTCACTTTTATAGTTCGGCCAATTTCAACAATGTCTCTGTAAATTATTAGCTATGTATTACTTTCATTAAAATTCGTTTAGTAGTTCTTACGTAGAAGACAACAAAAACAGTCGTTTATACTCAAGAAATTTCTTATTTATAACCTTCCATTTACTAGGTGACTAAATATCACGCGCTATAACTAGGTGGTTATTAATAGGAAATATATTAAGTAACTAATAAAGAAATGGTTTAAATAAATTACATATTTATTTGTGTATTTTAATAGACAAAAACAAAACAAAAACAATTTTTGCTCTCTTTGCCTCTACATATACTTTAAAAGAAAATCATCGTCTTCGTGTAAAAGTTCTCATATATCATTGTTCTAGGCATCCTTTAATGAAATTATTACCTAAGAGATATTATTTTAAACTAAACACATAAATAAATATACGAATAAAAGACCAATAAGAGTCGGACATAACTTTTCATCCACGCGTCATACTAGGTGCGGTTTTAGATACCTAAACGCACCTTACGCACCTTGAGGCAACCGCAGGACCAAATGAATTGCACTGATCACAACTGTATTATCTTATTTGATTGACTCGTCTTCATTGTCTACGAAATATTGCATGTTTTCAACCACTGGGATGTGTTATACCCCCCTTATACGGAGGGTTAATATTGTTAGGATAATGCTCGCATTTTGACTTAGGAATTTCCATGCTCTTCTCTCAAACAAATAAGTGCAATAAAAAGGCAAAATACCTGCGAAATCCAACGAAAATCTTAGTTTCACTTTAATTAGCCATTCGATACCATATCACTTTGAATACGTAAAATATGTAATTCTAGCGTCGTTATGAACAATTACAGCGGAATTTGTTCTTACTTGTATGGTGATTTAGTTTTTTTATCTATACATATAATAAAAATGAAGTGTCTGTATGTAATATCAAAATATTTTTTTTTACTGATTGGGTACGAAAGTATACACGCTACTGATAACAAAAACGCAATTTTTAAAATTTTTGTCGGTCTGTCTGTCTGTCTGTTTGTTCCGGCTAATCTCCGAAACGGTTGGACCTATTTTGACGGGAATTACACTCGCAGATAGCTGAAATTACAGTGGGTTACTTAGGCTACTCTAAATTAAACTAGCTATTAACCGCGGCGTTGTCTGCAATGTTATCTCCAAAACGGTTGGACCGATTTTCACAGGACTTTCACCGGCAGATAGCTGACCTTATAAAAAGTGATTTAATTTATTTTGATTTAGACTAGCTGTTAATCGTGGCTTCGCCCGCAGTACTATTTTCAAAACGGTTAGACTAATCTTCACAAAACTTTCATTAACAGATATCTGACCTTATAAAAAGTAATTCTAACAATTTTAGTTTATACTAGCTGTTAACCGTTAACCGTTTTGCCCACAGTGCTTTCTCCAAAACGGTTAGACCAAATTTTACGAGACTTTCACTGGCAGATAGCTGACTTTACAAAAAGTAATTTAGACAATTTTAGTTTATAGTAGCTGTTAACCGTGGCTTCGCCCGCTGTGCTATCACCAAAACGGTTAGACCTATTTTCACGGGATTTTCACTGGTAGATAGCGAGCCTTATAAAAAGTAATTGAGGTTATTCTATTTTAGACAAGCTGTTACCCGCGACTTTGTCTGCATAAATTTAGCAAGATTTCAAGTCATTTTTTATTTTTAATAAGTGATAATTATCAGCTTATTGTTTACAATTCGACATTATAATTATTAATAACTTTAATGATATAGAGGTCTTCCTAATGGGATCTTAGATTATAAACGTATTATGTAAAGAATTACATAATTCAATTTCTTGCGGAACAGACAAGCGTTTATTTTTTGTATAGTCGCAGAATCGTAATTATAATGACAATATATATTAAATGTAATGTAAATGTAAATCTTTATAATAATATTTTATGTTATTGTTTCATTAGTTCCTTATACAGTGTAAGTGAACACTGAAGTAGTTAGTTATATTGTGGGTTAAGGTTCCAAATATGTTGCTGATTACAAACCTCATGTGGCACGCTGTTAGTATTTATATATCTAATGTACACGTTACATGTTACTATAAGTGGCGTGCATATCGTACTTACAATTGCTTTTAAAGAGCATTTCTATAATTGTACATAGTCTCACAATTTTCTAATTTTTTAACACGATTTAAAAAAAGCGCATGCGGAACTGCGAGTACAGCTAGTTGATAATATAATTTTAACCTGTTCTTATTAAAACGAATTAAGGAATGTTGCTTGTTTGAACTAGTATAGACTTTTATAGAGTGTGAAACGGTGAAATATCGAGTAAAATCATGGGACACTGCTAGTACTGAACAGAACTCGTGATTTGACCGGTGGAATATCAATCCGATGTTCGCAGGTTCGACCCCCGGCATGTATCAACGAATTTTTCGGAATTCGCGTACATTTACAAATAGAAATTGGTAACGCTAACGGTGAAAAAAAAACATAGTGAGGAAATCTGAACTTGAGAAATGTTCTTGTAGTAGTGGTGGTGGTGATTATACCCATACCTTCCTTCGAGAAAACGCCTATGGCCCCGGCCTCTTACAGGATGATAATGGTTTTGATAGCTACTATTGTAAAGCAAAAACGTGTCATATTTGACGGTGTCCAGGGAACAATACAGTTTCCGGCAGTTGAAATGGACAGGTTCATGTGGTGGGGGTCAGAGGGTGTCTAACATCCACCCCTCCTTATGGAGTTTACCATCTTGATTCCAAAGACCGCAGTCGGAGCCCCTTAGGAGGGGACAACACCTGTCGGAGGAGCAGACGTAGTGTCGATTAGGCAGTCCCTGCTCCCCTGGCTAAAAGGTGTAAGAAGGTACCATGGGATTTTAGTCCTGTGAGTCGGACATAACTCATCCTCAGCTTCCCGGCGGGATGAAATTTACCCATAAAAAATAGGGTATAGTCCAAAATCCGACAGATGTTATCTTACCCAAAAGTAAAAGAAACACTGTAAGAATAGTTCCGATAGAAACTACGCGGGTTTCGTCTGTAGAAAATATAATACAATCAGAGGCGTAATTGGCTTCTGTTAGAATTTATTAAAAATATTATATAATTTACCTTACCAATTACGTAGAATTATGCAAAAATAGCCACTTCGTTCCTAACGAGTTACTCTTAGTAGGGCTATTGTCCGAACGAGAGGTTGTTTGAAGTATAAATATTCAAATATTAAACTTTTAATTACCGGAAAACGATATTTTTTTTAATTTAAATAAAAAAAAATGTGACAAGAAAAATTTTATCGACGTAAAGTTATGTTAATGGTTGCTTCGTAGATATACATTTTAATGATATCTGTAGAACGCCCCTATGATAATGCACTATAGCAACAACGGAATACGAGTGTATAGGAACGTTCCATATAAACACCTCATTAATTTTATGGTGAAATTAAACTTTGTGTGATTTTCGAGTGGAAAATTTTAATTAGACGTCTTAATTTATTTCCTCGGTGTAGATATTTAAGTGTTGAAACATGCTACAGGAAATGCGTTCTCGACGATATGGAATGTAAGGGCTTCGTACCGCTACATAACCTTTACGTCACCTGACGTAATTAATATAAGACAAAGTATAAAATTTCTGAACACGATTCCACGTACGCCCGCGTTTGTAACGGGTTTTAAATAATTATCTGTCGATCAAGGAAGTTTATTAAGATGTCAGTCTGAAACCTCAACGGACGGCGCGTCGCTCCATGTGTTTTTGAATCAATAGTCACCATTAATTATTGTAATAAAAATCATTTTATTAACTTCGGTTGCGGCTTTTTTAATAACGTTTTTTAAATTGACTTAATAACAGAGACAGAGAACTTAAAACAATTGAATAACTGTGTCCTATTTTGAATTTTTAAATAAATTTTATAATTTGTAAATTGACATTAATAATATTAGACTGGTTTTCACATTATTGGCACTCCGGGTAATAATTATATACATTTTAATATAGTTTAATAATGAATCGAACATATGATGGGTGTCTCACTTATTCTTATATGTATGAATAGTTTTTTTCCTACAAACTTTTGGTTCGCACCGTTTTTCTGTTTTCGTCTATTTTATTACTTGTGTTAAATTCATTTTAAATGAGAGCAACTATTGTTATTATTTTACTAAATTTATACCGAATTTTTTACTGAGATTATTACATATATGGCGGTTTCATCTTTTATAACTATTTTAAAATTATAATATGTATTGTATGTCTGCTGAGACAAAAACCTTTTCACCACATGCAACACTTGTCTCTCTTGTTTTTTATTTATGTATGTTCTTGTAAGTATGTGTTGTATGTATTGAATATATATACGAAAACCTTACATCACTGCGACAACATTACACATATCACCTCCACACACGTGCACGCATACACGCTTACACATGCAAGTGGAAGGGTTTTATTTTTTCCCTTATCAAACTGAAATAGTTTAGAAAATTATCCGATACGAAATATATATAAGAGTTGTTGAGGTATGTATGCTTGGTACACATATATGTTTCAACAACTCATATATGTATGAATAGTTAGCTTAGCTTAGGTTAGCTGAGATAGGTCGCGAATTGCATGTATCAGGCAACAGCCCAAGCCGAGGTGTGTCGTGCATCCTTGAGCTAGTTGTCAAATAAAGTCGGCTGAGTGCCTTAAGCGCTCGCCTTAGTAGGCCGATGAAGCTGTTAAGAACTTGCTAGGTCAATAGCGTTGTCCGTTCGAAAAAAAAATGAATAAATATATCTTTCTTTCTTCTTTTCTTTCTAACGTCCAGCGCCGGAGTGTCCACAGCTCAATGGATTTTTTTTTATATCATAGGAAGCAAACGGACTGGTGGGTCACCTGATGTTAAGTGATCACCACCGTCCATAGACACTTGCAATACCAGGGGAGTCGCAAGTGCGTTGCCAGCCTGAGTTGGAGGGGGGAGGAAAGGAAGGGGAGAAGAGGAAGGGGAGAAGAGGTAGGGGAAGGGAGGTGGGCCTCCGGTGCTCTCACTGACCGAACGAAACTTAGCAATGCAAGCACTGTTACTTCACGTCAGTTTTCTGTGAGAGGGTGGTACTACCCCGGGCGAGGCGATTATTTATGCTGAAACCAGTAATAACTTCAGCGTGGCTCTACCACCTACACAATGGCCTAAACTAATAAAAAACGGATGAACCTTCTAATTGCGTCGGCGATCACGTCGGTATAATAAACACAGGTGTTGGTGTGTCTGAATATTGCAATTATAGCATGTGAAACGCTATCGTGGTTTTGACTCCTTCTGCCCTTTATTTACAGGATCACCAACGATTTGAAAGTAAATTCTTGGAATTCATGGACTGTCTGGACGCGCGATCTTTCCCTTGCCCCATAGCCCTTGTTTATCATGTATGAATAGTTTCGCTAGTTTAGATTCGTGTTTTTGCATGCAAGGTAACAGCCCAAGCCGAGGTTCGGCTAATTTGGCACACTTGAGCTTTTTGCCAAGCGGCTGAATGCCTTAAGTGCTCGACTTAGTAGTCCCGGTGGAGCTGTAATGATACGTCCGCTAAAAAAAATCGCTGTATATAGCTTTATACAAACTCAAACGTAGTCGCGGGCTGCCGCGAGTACTAAACCACTTAGCCATTATATTATCGCTTCATTATATGACCTATGACGGTGTATAATCAATCCAGAGTTACAGTTATATCTCTATAAAAATATTAAAAAGTCAATTCTGATGCATCAGCGGTCGTTGAACCCTACCAGTGAAACGAATCAAATTTCACATAATTAGATAACACGTTATGTTTTTTATTTGATTACAATAAAACTTTATTGATTATATGGCGACTTTTAATTTTATGATTTAGTAATTATTTTTATCGAATCTAGACTATATTTAGATCAACTTTGCATTTTATCATTTCACAATTAGTTCATGCTATATATAATAAAACTGCTATTGGTCGTTTTATAGAAGAAAACTTAATTATCGTTGCATATTATCATCAAACAAAGTCGGCTAACACGTCTGTTTGTTCGCGATAAACTCAAAAACTACTGAGCGGATTTTCATGCGGTTTTCACCAGAACATAAAGTGATTCCTGAGAAATGTTTAGGTATATAATTTGTCAAGGTTTCTTTTATTATCACGGCGGGACAACGTCCGCCGGGCCCGCTTATATTTTATAAAGGATGCATAGTTTAAGTGTTAAAATTATATTGAACTAGCTATATCCCGTGTTTTCACTTGCATCTAACTTTAAAAATCTTGTTTTGCTATTAACGGAATTAGGTAAACATAATTAATGCCATACTAAGCACGAATGTTTCATACGGAACTGATGACACGACTTAAGCACGCGCCATGGTATCTTGTGGATATAGACATTCACTTTTCGAACCATCTTGGCGATCGGTTGTCGTCGGGTCGCCTACCCACCCCGGACATTTATTTTCCTATTTATATTATCTCGGATTCGGATGAATCATTAGTTCGTTAGTTACTGGAAATAATATAAAACGTCTTACAAAGTATCTGCAACACACTCTTACGTGTGTTGTTTCGTTCGAATCATTCGTGGCCGTTCGCTAAACTATCCAAAATACCAACTTAGTTCAACGAAACTCAGGCGATGTGTCACTGGACAAGTCACCGGACAAGATAAGAAAGCCTAAACTAATTGTATTCATAAGTTGTCCACCGTTAGAAAGGTAGTACAATTCGCAATCGAATAACGCTTCAGGCTTTTAGCCGTTCTCTTTTACTATACTAGCGGTCGTCAAGTGGGCAATATTCGACCATAATATGTGGTACAGAGATTTTTTTCGTGTGCCCAGTCTATAAATATTATTACGTGTATTTCTTTTCCACTAATTCTCTGAATAGTAACTGTGTTCAGTATTATAGAAATATTGTGAATTGTAGATATACGAGAGTGAAGTAAGTGAAGATTTATTATAGGTGGTAGAGCTTTTTTTTCTCGTACTGACTACGCTATCTATCAAGGTCTTAACAGCTTCACCGGACTACTGGGTGGCAGAGCCGTGCTGACGCTATTACTAATTTCAGGATGAATGGGTCGGCTCGCCCGGGATACTTTTTTATATTATAGGAGGCAAACGAACAGGCTTGTCATATGATGGTAAGTGATCACCGCCGTTCATAGACACTAACAACACCAGGGGGGTCGCAAGTGCGTTGCCGGCCTGTGTTTGAGGGAGGGGCAGTGGGGAGTCGGGGAGGGGGCGAGGAGGTGGGCATCCGGCGCTCTCACTGACCGAACGAAACGCAACAATGCAAGCACTGTTACTTCACATCAGTTTTCTATGAGAGGGTGGTACCACCCCAGACGATCCGACCCATTCATGCTGAAACCAATAACAGCTTCAGCGTGGCTCTACCACCTACAAAACTACTACTACCACCCGACCTACAGAAAACCGACGTGAAGTAACAGTGCTTGCATTGTTGCGTTTCGTTCGGTCAGTGAGAGCGCCGGAGGACCACCTCCCTTCCCCTCTCCTCTCCCTTCTTCCTCCCCTTCCTCCAAACATGGCTAGCAACGCACTTTCGACTCTCCTAATGTTGTTAGTATCTATCGACGGTGATGACCACTTAACATCAGATGACCTACCAGTTCGTTTGCCTGCTATGACACAAAAAAAAGATGTATGACGAATAGAGACTTATGAATTAAGACTTCGATTCGTTAATGGCATGGAATAACTTTTTATTTTATTTTATTTATATATACCAGATTATAATGAAAAAAAAAGATCAAAGTCATAATAAATATTTTATTAAATTTAGGCTCTAAGAAGATGCTTACGAACGCCAAAACTACCACAGGTTCGGGAAACAACCTAGTCATCGAGAAGAACCGGCAAGAAACTCGATCGGGTTTATCCTTTTAATATATATTTCTTTAATATATATTTCTTTAATACATATTCCTTTTAATATATATTTATACATACAAAGTAGTCCGGTGAAACTGTTAAGACCTAGGTCAAAAGCGTAGTCAGTTCGAGAAAAAAAAACAAACAAAATTGATGTATCTAATGTTTGTCCGACTTTATGTCCGAAATGGCCCAGACAATTTTCATGAGGACTTTATTGAAATATGTAGGACATTTCAGAGTATATCGAAGCCTTGGCTATATTGAATCATTACACTTTTCCCTAGGAGCTAAATAGAAATGACAAAAAATGACAATTTATAATCATTTCTATCGAAACAATAAAAACAATTTCACGAGAACGGAGTGCGGGCATCAGCTTGTATATATCTATCTATACATATAATAAGAATGTAAATCTAACGAGTCTGTACATTTTACGTTCTTGTAAAAAAAATGTTGCAGATGTCTATAGTAATAAGATACATTTCAATCAATTTTAGAAATGTGTGTCTGTCTGTTTGTATGAATACACATCACTACTAAACTAACGCGTTCATGATAAAATCACTTCAAGAAAATCATAAAACATATCTTCGAGTAACATGTCAGTAACAAGTCTTTGTTTCATTAAAGTCTGTTCGGTCTATCAAAAGTTATTGTACTTTTAATGACGACGCGATTTAAGCACGAGAGAAAAATAGATAAGTAAACGGACGTAATACATTGAGCTTACTTTATTATTCGCTGTTTTTTTACATCAGGTTTCACGCGGTCGAAGTCGCGGGCACAGCTAGTATAAAATAAATAATCTTTACCTACGTGACGTTTATACGGAATGAAAATGAAACAAAGATACATATATAAAAAATTGAACATCGTATCTTTTAGACCCGCGGTATATCTACTAAGAAAACTTGGTGAAAATAAACTTTTGACACAACAAGGGGATGAAAGGGAGATGAAACTCTACTGGGAATTATATTAACACTAACGATAAAGATATATTTATCTAGGTTACAAATAACAAATGATGTGTTTATTTTGGGTTTTTTGTAAACAATGTTTGTAAAAATCAATGGAATAATAATTAATGTTGTTACTAAAAAAAATTGAAATCGCTGTTATATGCTAGTTCAGCATAAAGTAGTTGTAACATTTATAAATTCAAACTTACGAAATAATACTGCTTGTAATTTGCTGAGTATGTGTAGGTAGGTACAATATATTCAACCTGATTAAATTTGCAAAATATTGTTGTTTGTCATTTATTTACATAATTGACGTAGATATTATTTTTGGCTAATCTCATTAATAAATCTAACGTCAACAGATTTATTAGCAAGACAGGTAAATTAATACAACAAAATATAGTTTGGATAAAAGTATCATAACAATTTTAATAACATTATATATTGACCGGCTTTTGTAAATCTTTCTGGTAGTACCACAGGTTAACACGTTAAAACACATAGCACATTCATCGTGATAATGAAAAAAAAAACGGAAGACTCAAGATTACGTTATTTTCATATCAACCGTAGAACGTAAGTTTAGACAAAAGGCATACACACATTCAATACGTATTATTATTTATCACCTAACAACTTTTCGATCACCCACCTTTTTTTATGGCTGTCATAGCGAAAATTTTGAAATTGGACGTGAAGTATATCAAATTCTTACTGACTCAACCTTATGATGTTTTACGCACACCTTTTGGCCGGGGAGAGAGGACTGCCTATGCATTTCAACCCTTCGACAACGACAACATAAGAATAGTAAGAAAACATATTGCACCGTTGATTAAAAAATCGAGGCAATCAATCATAAGGACTGCCGAAAATGTATATAACATTTTTATTATATAAAATTTATAATTAATATATGATAGTCTGAGCAATTTCAATACATAATATTTATCTTAGAGGTACACAGGACCCTATACTACGCGTCGCTAAAATGACGCGAGCCGCGCAAGCACGACACGATCCGATCGGCCATGCTTCCTGTCATGACGCGAAATTATAAATATACCTCCTGAGAAAAATATTGCTCAATGCAGCATCTAAAGAAGTTTTCACTTCAAAAAATAAATAACTCGAAAATCAATTTTGGGCAAAATGCGTTTAAAGATTTTCACCACGTTTATACGTTCGACTTAAATTTATCGTAAAAAATAAAGAAAGCGCTTATAAAGCAGAGCAATTATTTTGTAATTTGGTCGTTGTAGAAAATTTAACCATTATTGTAGCAGAAAGACGTTAAATAAGTATTAAAAAAAAGTTCGTAGTTAAAACACTAAAAAAAATTATTAAATAACTTCAACGCAGATGAAGTAAGCATGACGCACCACGATAATTAGTATAAAACTGCGTACATTTCTTAAAAATGACATAAATCTGAGACAATTCGTTTTTAAAATAAATTAAAGTAAATAGCATAATATAATTATAAGAAACATCGACTTGTTTCATTTTACTATCAATTGTCTTCGGAGAATAAGTCTTTGACACGTTTCGAATCAAAAAGAGAACAACAATCATCTATGTCAGTAGTTTTGATCGCATTGAAGTGACTGTTGAACTAAACTTATTCTTCTCGTAACGTTATTTTCGTTTCTGGTAAAAAAAACGTAAATTTTGAGTTATTTCTTCCCACGCGTGGTCACACAATAAGGACTATTCCAACGGTTTTCAGTTCCGTAACGCACGATTTTCATGAGACACTCGTTAATTTTGGTGAAATCGTACTTTTTGTCTCAGAAATCTGCGTACACGTGTCCGTATCGTTAGCACCTCACGTGTCATTAACACGTCTCGAATATTGAGAGATTCTACGCATGTATTATATTTTGTTTCTAATTTTGTACGAACTTTTTTTGCTTGTTTCAGTACACGTTTACATTGTTAGTTTTTCTTGTGAGTAGGAGAATACGTCATAGAGAAATGAAAAAACTTCAGCTTTAGTAAACTGCGTGTGACCACTATTATGAGTGACAACAGTACCTATATGTTTTCAAAACCTGAAAGATTCTGAGGTAAATATAACGGACGTCCATTTTATTAATATTCAAAACCAAAATCACTTTATCCAATTTAGTCCCTGAGAAGGCGCTTATAAACTTCAGAACTACCACCGGTTCGGACAAACAAGCCAGTCGTCGTGAAGAATCGGCAAGAAACTCGATATGTGATAGTACGTTACTTTTTCTTTCTCGCTGCGTTATACTTACTATTTATTAAATATCGTGAAGAAACCTGAACTGAACATATAACTGGATTTATCGGAGTTTGAAATCGGCAATACATCGCGTCACAAGATGGCGTGGAGATTATGCCCATGCCTTTGGGATGCGACCTATGGCCCTGCAGTATCTTACAGGCTGATGACGTTAATTACTAATAATAAAAAATGCGAATGTAAGTTTGTTTATTACGTATGAATCATGGTAATCATCATGAAATTGTGTAGTCAATTGTCAAGTCAATTGTGTAATCTCAGAAGTATAGAAAATATCATAAGAAATCTTTCATCCAAAAAAATACTATTCCCGAGTGATAGATCAAATGTACATTAGCGCGGGTGAAGCCGCGAGCAAAAGCTAGTTATTCAATATATCTTTCTTTTCCTGTAAGTCGATCCGTCGTAGTAATGTTTCCTAAATTGTAATTAAAGTGTATTTTAGCAACAAAGAAGTTCAAAAATTTTTCATTGGTAGTTAATTGATAAACCTGTTCATTTGATTCGGATTTCTGAGTACATTTACAAATTTCACTCGACTACGATCATATTTGTCAGAAGGGATTCGTATAACTCTACAATCTGGTTCACTTTGGGGATTTATGAAGATAGTAATAATGTCTACTATATTTAGCACTACATTAGTTATTTTTAACGCAAGGTAAATTTGGATATGAACCAATTAAAATCAGTTCTCGGAACTACATCTTTTAACGTCGGTTATAGATAAGTAAAAACTACAGTATACACTTAATATCTGGACTGCATGTTGGTTTGCAGTTACATAACATTAAAAATATCATCATTACATAGTATAAAACAAAGTCCCCTACCGCGTCTGTCTGTCTGTTCGTTCGCGATAAACTCAAAAACTACTGAACGGATCTTCATGCGGTTTTCACCAGTGGATAAAGTGATTCATGAGGAACGTTTTGGTATATAATTTATCAGGGACATTTTATAATCAGGGCGGGACAACGTCTGTCGGGCTCGGTAGTATATGTGTATTCAGTAATTTTACAAATGCTTATAGTAAAGAGAGAAACCGGTTTAGTAGGCCGAAATTTTTATGTTGTTTTTTTAACAGAGAAGGAATTATCAGAATGTGTTTAAACTTAAAGAATATTTAACTAGTATTTTCAAGTTAACGTAGTAATTTTTTCAAGTAATTTCTGTCAGAAATATTGGAGTTAGAGATTGTTGTCTAAGAACGGTCGTCGTCAAAGCTTACTGCTGGCGGGAAATCTGGAAGTCACAATTTATATCATAAATCATCAGATATGTATTTTTTCCCATTAGCAATATATTTTCGAAGAATATGAATAAAACTCTGATCAACAGATATTAAAAAGCAAAGTTTTGAGCAGTTTGTACAAAATGGCATGTCGTTTAACCTTTTTTGCATTAAAAAATAATATTTTAAATAATAATGTCATCGCAGAGTTTACTTAATTGGAATGTAATTACATGAAGAATATTAAAACAAAATTTCAGAACTATGAGTCAATAACTTTTCGAGCTACAATTCCCACCAGTTGCAAAAAAAAGTCGCCTTAACAATGAATATACCGCCGATAAATTTGCCAAAATCATCCTTTACTTCTATTAACACTGGTGATAATTCTTCGCTATTAACAATCCCATCAGCGTTTATAGCCTTTTTGTTTTATGCCCGAATATGTACGAAAAAACGTGTTAATCGTTGATTAGAGTGTACCGTGAAACTGGTTGTGTATGACGTCTCGATTTCCTAGAAACAGACCGCACGGTGCCAATTGGCAAACCCGTTGAATACATTGACCACTTTCTATAGCGTTACCGAGTCACGCACGGGAGCGGCATTTCGTGAACTGGTTTTGGACAAACTCTGGAGGGCAGGTTTCGATCGATCAGCTTGCTGAATATTTTTAATATTATTCTCTATCTATTTCCGGTTATAATAAGGAAATTTAGAATTCGTTTACAAGCGATATTTATTTACTACACTGCTATAAAAGACTTGAGTTGGATTTCTATAATGGATTTTGATTGGAGTGATTACAATTAGACTGCAAGTTGGAAATGTAACGCTATTCTTCGGTTGGAGCTATTAGCCTTTGTGACCTTTTCTATGTTTAACTCGTTACTATTGCGATGGTAACATATCAAAGTTACAACGACAGTGATACATGCGAGTTGTCAGCATAACATTTATCGAATGTGTTGATAGTTGCCGCTAAACGTTTTAAAGTATAACACTGCAAATTGGGAGAGAAAAGGATATTTATATATAAATAAAAACCAATTGCCAAATGTATGTAAGCACATTATCGCAAAACGACACTTATATGGCTAATTGTTTTTTTGTTGTATTTATAGTTTTCAGTACAAAGGTTTTATGAAAGAAAATGTTAGAAATAACGTACCGGGAAGTGGTAAATTTGAATTAAAAAATCTCTTTTTCGACAGATTGACTTTCACCTGTTATTTTAAGTTATTACAGGATCATGTTGTAAAGAGATGATTTTGTCTCATTCGTTTCATAAGTACACCCATACGAAGCCGGGGCTAGCATACGATAAATCTTAGCCATATCCAATATGGTGTTCCTAAAGAACAACAAGGTTATTTTATAGGAATTCTTTTGTATAAACTACCATTGGGTTATCGAAATTAGGCCATGTCGTGATATCCAGTGTTAAAGTATTAGTCATCAGCAACATCATCAGCCTGTAAGTAACCCACTGCACGGCTATAGACCTCTTCTCGGAGGGAAGTATGGGCATAATCACCACACCCGCCCACGACGTATTGGTGGTTTTAAACTGTCACCCGATAGTGTTACGAAGTTAAATTAGGAAATGTACGCGTATTTCGAAAAATTCGTTGGTACCTGTCAGGGTTTAAACTTGCGGACATAGTGGGTAAATATTTCACCAGTCAAACATCTAGAGCACCACAACTCTTGAAGTCAAAGTTTAAAGCATATTAATAATAGATGTAAATTTATGGATTTCGCAATTTGCAAACCACGAGTAACGGAATGTAGAACGTTTGCTTCGTATTCCGTTGATGCAACGTGTTGTACATGAAATATGCAGACGTGATAATTTATAATTAAACAAAAATCTAGGTAATTTTAGTACATTGCACTTAATATTTGTGTTACCAGAATGGAGAAATTAATTTGGAATGTTGTTGTCTTTTGTTTTAAGTTATTTTCTTTGGGACACTTTTATTCTTCACTTCTATTTTAGTTCCATTATTATAGTGGAATTTCTTATGGCACGGTAGGGAAAAATTTGCGTAATGCGTTAAACGTGAGGTAAGTATGTATTTGTATGTATAATGTCTGTCTAGGTGTAGTAGTATACCAAAGTAAGTTAATGTATAGTTAAACATTTCCAGCACGGAACTACGTATAGTATAGTGTTTATGAGCATTCTAACATATATACAATTTAATATATGGTATATAAGCCAAAGATGGGTCATTTTCTCCGCGTGTATAGACTGATACAAGCACCGCTTTTTTTTTTTTAAAGTGATATGAATTCCTAATAGAATAAAATAATGTAAATTACGGGTTAGCTTAAAACTTGTGTAAGAAATTTTGAGGGGTGCCCAGACTTCAATAATTTAATGGTTTTGATAGCTGATTTGGTTTGATCATAGTAAATTATTCTTGTCAGCCGTTTCACTTCTGACATAGTGGAAGTGTGAATTGTAGGCAAATGTGTTGATGGTTGCCTCATGATATTTCGCCATCCGTCTAGATCAGGGGTTGACAACCTTTTGAGTCGGAAGAGGCAATAAATACAATTTACAAAATTTTAAAGTTTATACAGAGCCACAAAAAAATTTTTTTTCAACAATAAATAGTACTCGCATAAAAAAGTTTTTTGATATAAACAAGTAACCTATACATTCATATGAAAAATATCTATTTATTCATATATAAGAAGTGATTTTTAAATGTTTTTTAAAAAATATATATATATTTGCGTATGGAACTAAAGAGCCACAGCGTCGCAACCAAATAGCCGCATGTGGCTCGCGAGTCGCAGGTTGCCGACATCTGGTCTAGATGGTCTGGTCGGTCTGGTCTGGTCTGGTAGTCTGGTCTAGGTCTGGTCGGCTGTTAGTTTAGTACACTGATGTAATAAGCCACAGAGGACTAAATTAACCTGAACTGTCCATCGCAAGGTTAACTTCCCACATAGTCTTGCTATTTAGGACCGATGGTTTCAAAGATGACGATGATGTTGAAGTACTGTCGAGTCATACGATCCAATAAATTTAAAAACGAATACTATCGTACGATATATTTAACATAATAATAATCCCAAAATTTTAATTGTGTTTTTATTTAAGAGAAAAAAAATTGTGGCATTGGCAAATGACCTTGCAACGGCAAATTAATAAATAAATAGTTATTTTCCCAGTTCTTTTAAAAAAGAAATATTTTCGCTTTACAAAATGTAGGAATGCAAATACTTTCTCCTTTTTATGATAGTAATAGATTTTATAAACTACTAGCGGGCCAGGCGGACGTTGTCCTGCTTTGATAATAAAAAAAAGTCCTAAAATTCACCAGCAGCGCCATCTACTGTGTCCAATTGTGAATCTAAACCATTCTCGGATTCACTCGAACACGCACACAAAATTTCACCAAAATCGATCCAGCCGATTAGGCGGAGTTCAGTGACATACACTCGTACAGAAGAAATTTATATATAAAGATTACTATTTTATACTAACATTTGCTCGCGGAATCGCTCGCTTTAATGTGGATTTGGAAAATGAAATACAACCCATGCTACTCGCTGATAATGTAGCTTTCTATAGGTGAAAGAAGTTTTAAAATCGATTAAGTATTTAATTAAGTATATTCATATTAAAAAAACCTTTTTTTTTCTTTATCATAGTAGATTAGATAATCAGTGTGTTTCTTCTGCATTAATCATTCTTTTACCACGTATATAATTCTGCCGACAGGAAACATATTTGCTTAAATTAAAGTGCTGAATCGTACAAGTCTGTAAGGTATTCCGTGCCTAACTAAAAATGCTTATACGGCTTTACTAATTTCATGAAGTTTAGGAGTTTGTACTACGCACTAATCTTTGAAAATATTGACCAGACTTCAATTTTTTGTTTTATTCAAGCACGGTTAAATGACTGCTCTATGTCTGATGGTAAGCAGGGTGTAATCCAAAATGAAAGGCGATCACAGAAAGACTGCCTATCGTCGGTCGCCACAGTAATGTCGGCCTGTGTAAACGTCTCTTAGTCTATTCAATTCGTTACTTAAATTTTAATTAATCCAAGAATATATGTTCCTCGAGGATATACTTCATGATTTTCTTGGTGAGGTTTTGTCGTGAACGCAGTACTTTAGCAGTAATGCGTGTTCATACAAACAGACAGACAGACATTTCTAAAAATGATTTGAATGTTATTTATTACTTATTCCAAGACACCTACAACAATATTCCTCACAAAAATCTAAAAAGTACAGACACATTTGCATTCTTATTATATGCATGTGTATATAAATTCGTTAATTTATGATCGGGGTATTTAAAATTTGATATTTATTTATTAGTCTCGTTATAAAATAAATGATGCGATCTTACGATCACCGAAACATCGAAGTTAATATATATTAAAAGGCAATACACTCAGAAAAACATAAAAAATATGCAATATATTAACATTTTCTCGCCACTAACGTTTATTATTATCGTAGTTCTGAGTAAATTTATTCGCAAACTATTTCATCGTTATCTAATCTCACGATTCGTTGAACTTGACTTAGCAACACCGGGTTTATTTTGTAACGTACTGTTTGTTGTTAATGTAAACACAATGGTGGACTCTGATCGTAACATAACACTGTGTCAATGACACGCCGTGCGCAGTTTCAACAGCTTTCCAATACAGAGGAAACCGCAGTATCGAAACTGGTGAATGACGATTGAGCAAACATTCAAATGAAACTGTTTTATAGCCTTGTTGTTAGCACGCTAGTAACAATAATATCGGCGGGTAACAATATTATCGCTCAGTCTCGTTCATAACCTAACTAATATTAATGTGATTGTGAGTTTGTTTGTAACACTTTCAAGCGTTAACAACATGATATAACCGATTATAATGAAATTTTGCGTATACGTCAGAAGATGTACATATAAGGATATACGGTACGTTTTATTCAGGAAAAGGTATTATTCTCGAGGAATATATTATATTTAAAACAACGGAAGTGAAGCTGCGGTCAAAAGCTAGTTAATATTATAAACGAGAAGATTCTACCAATAGTTAGTCATTAGTGTGTTACTCTTTCACACAAAAACTACTAAACGAATATTAACGAAATGTTACAGTTATACAGTATATATGTCAAAAAGACACATTCTAACCATAATAATAGCATAAGTACGAAAATGAGTTTTTTGTTTGTTACGCTTACAGAAACCTGATCCTTAGGAATCTACATTCATCACGAAGCCACGAGCAAAAGCTGGTGGGCTATAGAAATGTGAAAATTTATAAAAATATTGCTTAAAATGACCTAAATATAGCAAGTAATAAGTGTCGAGAATATTGAAAAAAATCCGACCACCTGAAAGCGTAAACAAGTCGTCGGAAATATTAATGAAAAGCAAAAACGCTGAAACTTATTCAGTTATATTAATTAATGAGCCGTTTGTTAATTTGAGTATTTGTGCGTAAATGATTTATTTTTATCCTTCATCTCTTTTTGGTATCGCATACGCCATACTTACATATTCTATAACACATAATTATTGCGAATTCTAATGACAAGAAAATAAATCCGTCATCATGTTTAGGCCGGAAAGCGTGCCAAATAAACAGACAGGTACTTACGCTTCAAAAATAATACTCTATTTCTACGTAATCTAGTAGAAGTATGTGTTCTATGAGGATCACATTTAAGCGCTCGGCTGCATTTCTTAAACTGCACTCTTAAGGCTCAAAATGGCGGTTCATGGTTTTGAATATTTAGCCACGTTTACAAAATGAACGATTTGATCGCAGACTCCTTCTCCATTATGCCCAAAAGATCGAATAAGATAAGATAATTCTACATTACATAATTTGTTATTGTTTAAGTTTTCCTAATTATGTAAAAAATTCGGTATATTTTAAACTTATGCCTTCAACAATCTGTGCTGGACATTATAAAGTCTACATTCGTTTGTATAAAGCAGTACTGTTTTGTAGGTGGTAGAGCCACGTTGAAGCTTACTGGTTTCAGCATGAATGCGTCGGCTCGCCCGGGGTACTAACACCCTTTCATAGAAAACCGACGTGAATTAACAGTGCTTGCATTATTGCGTTTTGTTCAGTCAGTGAGAGAGCCGGACGCCTACTTCCCTTTTCCCCTTCCCCGTCCCCTCTCTGCCCTTCCCCCAAACACAGGCTGACAACGCACTTGCGATTCTCCTGATGTTGTGAGTGTCTATGGACGGTGATGATCACTTAACATCAGGTGACCCGCCTGTTCGTTTGCGTCCTAAGATATAAAAAAAGAGCTTTAACCCTTAAGGTTTTGGACAGTCTTGGGGTTAATATTCAACTGTTTTTCTTGTTTTTAAATTACTTGTTAATACACATGGTAATTTCAAATGGTATGTTATTATTATGTTTCGGAAGATGCAGCCCTTTAGATGTACGACGAATAGATTTACCAATAGGGTCCTATTACCTTCAAAGTGCAAAAAATTGAACTGAATATTTTGGAGGTTCGTTCAATAAAAACCACGTAAGAAGGACAGTTCAACAAATATCTACAGCATAGTACATATAATTTACACTGTTCGGTGTTGAAAGAGAACTGATCGGTTCTGGTCGGAAGGCGTAGTTTTTACATTCTAAGTTTGTCAACGTATCTCGTTAACAATTTATAGTCCGTTGGTTAGAGATTTCATTTTCTAAGTCAGACATTGCAGTTGGAAATCTGAAAATTGCGGTCAAGTTTCTTAGAGGGATCATTATAAAGTTAACTATTATGTTGACTTTGATAAATTAATGGTGGTCTCTTAAAACGACCTGAATTTTGATCGTACACTGAGTATCGGCTTACAATGTAGCAAAGCATTGCAACTAGCAACAGCCTAGTGATGGAACCATCAAATTGTAATTAAAACTCTGTCGTCAAGTAATTACAATAAAATCAAAAATACTGTATTCATTTTAGGCCCTAAGAAAACGCTTATGAACGTCAAAACTACCGCCGGTTCAGAAAACAACCCAAACATCGACAATAACCGGCTTTTTGTTGCAGTTAGACGTAGTAGTGTTCAATCAATTCCAGGCGAAAGTGCAAAGTAGCGTCCACTATAATAGCTATAAAAAATTGCCAATAATAAATACTTTTTAAGTAAATGATACATTGATATTACTTCTCTATTAAGGTTTATTATATATACCATAAGTACCTACACTTAAAATCAAACCTTTCTAGACGTAAACACAGCTTACATTGTTGTACAAAACAACAAAATAAAATAAAATAAAAAACAAGATAGAAAAACAGAAATGGCGCGTATGTGGGAAAATATAGTATAAAAAAATAATTTAAATAAAATTGTCAATTTTACTTGAATATTTGAATTGAAAAAATCAAATATTTGATTACAAATAAAAGGAGAAACTAATACTATCAGTAAAATACCTTAAAACGAAAAAAAAAACTTTTAAGAGAATAAAATAATTTCAAGATTAATATTGCTTTAATTTGGTTTTCAATGAGACTTGAGGACTACAAAGAAACTATCTACGATCTAGAGATCTACGAGTATATTTTAAATGTTATTGTTAAGATTGTTAAATGGAACGATATTCGGTTAATTCCAAATATTTGACATCGATATTCCAACTCATAACTGTATACCTAGAAAACGTCTTATCACGTTCGTTCCGGACCTCCAACAGTGTCTAGTGATAATACTATATTTTATAAGTCGTGATAATACTATATTTTATAAGTCGTGATAAGAAAGCAATGTGAAAGTGATCGGTGATACATACGTTTACATGCTGTAAGATCAGGGAACTAGTCCATACAACAAGCAGTGCTGTCGAATATACTTATTTATTTGCTGCCCACCTAGTTAGTGTACGAAGGAGATGAGACCAAATCTTCCCTATAATAGTATTGTACAGTATGACAATGTAATGAAATAGAATGGCAGTTAAACAACTGAACGTCACTCTGTTAATTCTCTCTATATTTTTGAAGATCCTCCTACTGTTTTCTGTCCCACTCACTCACATTTTTATATGGAGATTTTTGGACACAAATGTTTTTTTTATTATAGTAGGCAAACGAACGAACCAGGCACCTGGGGTCACCTGACGTTAAGTGATCACCACCGTCCATAGACACTTACAACACCAGGGGAGTCGCAAGTGCGTTGCCAGCCTCTGGTTGGGGGAGGGGGAGGGGGAGGGGAGGTGGGCCTCCGGCGCGTTCACTGACCTAACGAAACGCAACAATGCAAGCACTGTTACTTCACGTCTGTTTTCTATGAGAGGGTGGTACTACCCCGGTTGAACCGACCCATTCGTGCTGAAACCAATAACAGCTTCAACGTGGCTCTACCACCTACTACATATATAATATATATTTCAACAGACATAGATAAGTTACCTTCGTTTTTAGAGGGGGGTCATTTCCATACGTTACCATTGTTCACATTATGATCCACCCTATAATAGCCTTTATACCCGCTTAACATGGTACTTGAACTTCTGGCATTGAATCTGGCAACTACTTACATAGTACCTACTACTGCGTTTATTCGTATTCGTTACTCGTGATTCTTTGATTATTTTGTCTACTTATGAATTGTTCAAGCAAGAATTTTACTATGTACAATTTTGACTAGTTTAATAAGAACATTATAGTTTACCCTTTTTAGCCTTTCTTTATGCTAGCGGTCCCGGCGGACGTTGTCTCGCCCTGATAATAAAAAACCTTCACAAATTATATACCAAAACCTTCCTCGTGAATCACTGTATGGACTATTGTAAACTGCATGAAAAGCGTTAAGTAGTTTGTGAGTTTATCGCGAACAGACAGACAGAGAGACGTGGCAAAGGACTTTGTTTTATACAATGTAATGATAATGATAATGAAGATAGTTTAACGTACAGGATTTTACCACATGTTTAGTAGTGATCTGGCTGAATATGATTACGTTGTAGTGAGTGTTTTTTATATTGTTTGAACTTAGCCTCATTCAATGATAAAGAACAATGTAATCCAAGATAGTAGCTCGCTTAATTTGAAGAGTACTGGCTCTCAAGTGCAAAACAAAAAGCATTAATACTTAAGCGGTTGCCATTAATTACGTGAGGCATTTTTGAGGATTTTTGCATCGTTTCCTTTCCGGTACAATATCGTGAGATTTGTCTCCAGACCACTAGCTCCTCTTCTAATCTCATGTGAGATCATTTAAAATTTGTATTTTGAGTATAAATACTTTTGATTTATTCAAAAAACACAATTTGCTTTGTTATTTTTTTACTATTATTTGTTATTTTTTTTACTATTATTATTATATTACATTTCGATTTATCAATACGAAAGAACTTTACGTCTATTTGTAGATTTTAATATATAGAAGAATTGTGTCAAATTTCGCTATATTTTACTCTAGCAACGTGTTTTACTTGAAATTAACCTGATCTCATTTTCACACAATTTTTTGCCCGAAAAAATTACGCGATATTTGCCGAAAGCCTCTCTCTCCCCCACGTTAGATTTAGTGAGATTCGGCTAGACCCCTAAGATGCTTGGCGACAGATTTCAAATTGTGGGTGATAGTTATGCAGATGGGTATCAGGGAATGCTATACTACTATACTGCCATGCTAAGGATTTATTCTGATGATGTGATCAAAAATTTAGTCTCATCAACCCACCTCGAATCCATCGAAGATGTTACCATTCAGCTTATCTTACAAGTGGTATAATGTAAATGCAATATAATGTGCCTTTCAATCACGCTTAAACAGCTGGACAGATTTTTATAACATTGACAATGACATGAATGCGCAGTAGCCGTTTTTGATAAATGATAAAATATTATAACATACTGTCACTTGAAGTTTAGTTTATTATGAAGTATTAATACTGAAAAAAAAAATCGTAAATATCATAAAATTACGTTAGTACTTTAAACCTGCATAATTTCATCGAAAAATCAATTAAAATAGAGATTGGCGATTCGCAATGCATTGCAAATATTGCTATATCCTCTAGTTTAGAAAGTCGTTTCCATTCTAAAGTATAAAAAAAAAAACAATTAATCTCACGAGAATAACGCAATCACTTTAATTAATAATTCATTGAATATAAATACATTTCTTGTTTGCATTCGAGTCAACTACTTAACCTACTTTAATCGATCGATGTATTTGTGTTCCTGTCATAAGAATAAACAAGTGAAAACGACCTCGGACGACGTTCCACGGTGTCATCGATCGACAAATCTGCCGAATCGATCCATCATTCTTAGACAGTTCCAACAGTTTTAGCCGATGTCTAAGTCAGACAAATTATCCATATCCGTTATTCCGTAATGAAAGGTACAGAATTTCATCACAGTTTAAAACTAGAGGAGCCACTGACACGTCTAGTATCACATGACAGTTCATTGACCTCGAAACGTGGAAAAAAATTGGCACGTGTTGTACAGTGCGTATCGACGACCCTTTAATATTTCAGGGTACTGTTGTCGCAATATTTCTAAAGTAAAAACGCCTACATTTATGACCAGTGATGCTTGGTTAATCTTCTCTGTGCTATAAAATATCGTCAGATTTCAATGGCTAATAATTATTAAAGTTTTCGGCGGGATATTAGTATGTCATGTATTTTGTAATGTTGGTGGTTTGTTACGTAATATAGTTTGGTTATTGTGGACAAGTGAAGTGGATGAGAATGAATACCACGGAGCATGAATTCTGAGATACCACAAAAACTCACTGTAAAGTTCTAACAAGTGGGCAACCATCTTAAACATTGAAATTATCACAAGACACTTGTAATATTATTACCTACTCGACAATGGCAGTAATAATCTAGAAGATTATTAAATAACGGTATAATAACTAGAGAAATAACGGTTGAGGTCATAGATAGAGCATGTCTATACATTTTTGTTGTGCAACAATTGTTTTGCCCGTGACGTCATAGGACTAGAGTAAAGGGCTACGCGTGATTGTTGTCAATAAGTTTCGTATAAAAATATAATTTAGTGTAACGTAAGAACGCGTTTACCTAGAACTTTAATTCGGGTATCATTTTAAAGAGCCGGAAAAGCACTACTAGGACTGAAACTATAAGAATATTAGCTGAAATATATGTAATAATTAGTTTTAAATTGAAAATTGGGATCAACATTAAAGATATCGTCTCATCTGAATCGGATACATACACGAAATCATAGGCAATGCAAATCAGAGGAAAGCTCGCATCACGTAAATTGGTTCAGTAGTTTTTCAGTCTTAAACACAGTGACGGATGTCTATTTTTCTATCTAGACAGACAGATGTTACCTTTTATAATATGCAATGAAGAATTAATCATGAAACTTTGGGTTTTCTGAACAGTTTATTATGTACTGAACCGTTATAACGCTAGACGATACTGTCTTCACTATTTTTATTTTAACACTAGAACTTTACAGTTTGGCTCGTGTTAAGAAAGTGATATATGAAAATTCCTTAGCGATTGATTAGTGTCGGTTATGATGAATGAATGGAATCTTGTCAGAAATAATATCACCTAAAAAAATTACATATTTTATGTCATAACTTTATTTATATAACTCTAGTTGTGAGTGTATTCGATTCCTGTACAGGACAGACTATAGATCGATCAGTAATCTGTTTCCTATTTAATTTTTTTTCAGATTTCTACAAAATTTAATGTACCAATATACATTTGATCACATCGCAAGAGCATTGCCATATATTTTAGAAAACTGTCTGTTTCAGATACTATTAGATGAATACTACTGAAAGAACACACAAGTTATTCTTCGTTAACACATCCACACAGATAGAAATCAGAGGAGGAAGCTCACTGAAGCTCATCAAAACGATTTAAGGACTTGTGATCCTCAGCATTGAAGTTACCAGTAGGGAGGGGGCAGTATGGGATTGTGATGCCCGTAGCAATATGAAAGAAACAAAGAAAACGTATTGATTATAGCAAATTCACGGACAATACAATAGTGAATAAAATAGACAATACAAAGGAGATTAAACGTAAGAAGATTTTAAAATTATACCATTGTATTGTTACAACGACGCACAATTCGGCATGAGCTGGCTGCCACATTTGCAAGTGACTCCAGTGCTGATTTTCAATTGTGGCCAAGTGGGTTTAAACACTATAATAATAATAACACTATAAAAGTAAAGTTTATAATATTAGGTCTTTACCTATGAAATTGCCGTTTTGTATGGAAAAATTTAAACGAATTTGTTCATGTATTTTTTATTTGTATTAATCGAAGTAATCACCCATGCAATCAATGCATCTTTGCCAACGGAGTGGCAGTTTATTGATGCCCTTCTTAAAGAAATCAGCTGGACGGGAGGCAACAAATTATTCAAAGGCATTTTGTACTGCCTCTCGGGTATTGAATTTTTTTCCCGCCAAGGAGTTATCCAAATTCTGGAAAAAGTAGTAGTCTGTAGGCGCAAGGTCTGGTGAGTAGGGCGGATGACGGAGAACTTCCAACCCCAGTTCTTGCAACTTGGAGACCGTCTGCTGTGCAGTATGAGGTCACGCGTTGTCGTGCAGGAGCAGCGGAGACGAGCGATTGACCAATGCTGGTTGGAGATGTGCCAGGTTCTCCATCATTATGTTCAGTTCTTCACAGTACACATTTGCAGTAATGCTCACCCCGTTTGGTAAGAAGCTGTGATGAATCACACCGGCGCTAGACCACCAAACAGTGACCATCACTTTTCTAGGGGTAAGTTTTCGTTTAGGGCATTGTTTAGGTGCTGAACCAGGATCCAACCAACTTGCTGAGCGCTTGCGGTTATCACACAGAATTCATTTTTCATCGCAGGTAATAATGCGGTTCAAAATTCCTTCATTTGTATGTCTGTGCAAGGCACGTCTCGACGCGTACTTCGCACTGGCGATCATTGAGTTCGTGGGGCACCCATTTGTCAAGCTTTTTTACCTTGCCAATTTGACACAAATGGACCAATATTGTTTTAACACTAACGTCGAAAGCTGCTGCTAATTCAGCCGTAGATTGTGTATCATCAGCTTCCATAATCGCTTTTAATTCGTCATTGTCGACCAAAGTCTTCGGACGACCGCGAGGTTCATTTTTCAGGTCGAAATTCCCAGAACGGAAGCGAGCAAACCAACAACAGGTGGTGCGTTGGTTTGTAGTGTTAGCTCCGTAAACGTCGTTGATGTTGCGTGCCGCTTGTGCCGCGTTGCTGCCACGACGGTACTCATATTCCATAATTACTCGAATTTTTAACGTATCCATGATGACAAATAAGATTGAAATGCGATGAAAATGTAAGACTAATCAATAAACAAATGACTACTTCTGGAAAAAGAATGCCATGTTTTTAAAATAAAATTAATTTGAAATTAGAATTCTTAGCCAAACAAAAATTATTTTGATTTGAAATGGCCAGTACTGCAGAACGGCAATTTCATAGGTAAAGACCTATTATATATATGTATATAAGTATGAGGACAATCACCGTCGCAAGCTATGGACATAACAGCGATCGTGTAAGTAGGTAGGTGGTAGAGCCACGCTGAAGCTATTACTGGTTTCAACATGAATGGGTTGGCTCGTCCGGGATAGTAACACCCGATTCACAGAAAACCAACGTGAAGTAACAGTGCTCGCACTGTTGCATTTCGTTCGGTCAGTGAGAGCGCCGGATACCCACATCCCCTACTCTTCCCTGCTCCCTCACTACCCCCTCTCCCAAACACAGTATAGCAACGCATTTTCGTCTCCCCTGGTGTTGCAAGTGTCTATGGACCGTGGTAATCACTTAACATCAGGTGACCCACCTGTTCGTTTGCCTCCTATGATATAAAAAAAAACATATTTACCCTAAGATTCCGCTGCAAAATTCCTACGTTCATCTGGTATATAAATCAACAATTTTTTTTTTATTTCGAACTGACTACTCTATTGACCAAGCAAGGCCTTAACAGCTTCACCGGACTACTAAGTCGAGCGCTTAAGGCACTCAGCTGATTTTATTTTGACAACTAGCTCAAGGGTGCGCGGCACACCTTGGCTTTGGCTGTTGCCTGACACATGCAATTCGCGACCTGTCTGAACTAACCTAAGCTAACTATTCATACCTACATGAGTTGTTGAAACATATATGTGTACCAAGCATACATACTTCAACAACTCTTATATATATTTCGTATCGGATAATATTCTAAACTATTTCAGTTTGATAAGGGGCAAAAAAAAATAAAACCCTTCCACTTGTATGTGTAAGCGTGTATACGTGCACGTGTGTGGAGGTGATATGTGTAATGTTGTCGCAGTGATGTAAGATTTTGTGTCACTGTATCGCGCGAGCAGCGTACTCAAGGGCTCCACGCCGAGGGAATGGACCTAGGCTTGAGCCGCTGCCGAGGGGGGGCTAGTCTGGTGTGCGGGAGCGAAATTTACCCCCAGACCACGGCGGCGTGATCTGTGGTTACGCGGGCGTGGGCGTGAACACGCTCTGTTTGGAGAGACTGGCTGGTACTGATCGTTCACTGCCGTTATTTCATCGGGAGGGTCGGTAAAAATATGTCGCGGACGTCTTTTACAACGCGCAGCGTTTGGTACGGGTTCGTATTTTGTGGCGTATACCAATTACGGACTGGGATGATTCGCGGCTTTTTCAAAATAACTAATCGTAAGTGATTTTACGTATGCCCAGATAGAAGGCATCTCTAGGTCCCTAGATCAACTCTCCGGACGTACCACGGGGCACCAGTTACTTTACGTAAAACGCGGTTTTGAGGAACCTGCAACTTATGAAAATTATCTTTCGACATGCGCAAAAATGGGACAGCTATATGTCATCACGGGACGGATACACGTCTTATACAAAGTGAGCTTGTGTCTGAGGGACATCTTACTCCTATGACAAAGCAACGGATGGAGGCGACCCAAGACCATAGCGGCTTTGTTTCGCACTCTATCTATATGTGACCGTTTGACTGGAAAAAACAATGTTTTGGCCGGGTCTATTAAGATTTGCCCGATAGTATTTTTAATTAAATGAATATTCATTGACTTTTGGTAAAAAAAATTGATGTCCCAGTTATTAAATTATTTACTACAGATAATTTATTCCATAGACATATGTGTAGACAACTCAATAAAAGATATTTGCCATCGTTCACTAGTACGCAACCTCTTCACAACCAGGTTTTTTTTTTCGAACTGACTACGCTATTGACCTTGACCGGAATATTCGTACCTAAATGGTATTCCACCGATTAAATTACTAGACCACTTCTGCCATATATAAACTAATATTTATTTCTGTAATGCACGTAATTGCTGTCTAAAACGGATGAACTTATGAAATTGATGTAAAGTGCAGTAAGAGTGCGCGACAGGCAACTGTGCATTTATCGCTAATAGATATTTTTAGTCTTATTTGCAAGGACTCGGTGAGATATAGCATCCTGTCGAAACGACTGGAGCGTCAGCAGAGAGGGCTTAAATAATCTAAATATTCGTATCTTAAATGTGTTGTTTGAATTTGTCTGAGATTATTTTTTTGCTTTCCATCTACTACTAACTCGTCTAGGTGGCGCTACAGTAATACTATAAAGAAACAAAATATGTGAAAATGTTTGTACGACATAAGTCCGGAACTGTTCATATAATTTTCAAAAATTATTTACAGACAGCAAGTCACCTTTTCCTATTGTACGTATAGTTAATTACGAAAGAAGTAACGGGCGGTCGTTAGTTTTCAAAAATAAAAATGCGCTCAGATGATAAATTTTTACACATGTATCACTAATTATGAACGGAAATTACTCTATTTTGTTATTATTTCCAGTAACATAGACTTTTTATATAAGTAATGTATATTTTACGCAAACACGATGTTTTGCAATGAAATTTTAAACATGTAACAAAATCAGCTAAATTAATATAATGCAACTAACTTAACACTTTTAAAATGAAATTAGTTGATATAACAAAACCAATGGAATGACCTAAATGGTTTGTTTATTATATATCCATATGCTATGATAAGCATTATTTTGCAGTCATTACGCGTGCCGGCGTGTGGGAAAACTGTGCGGACGTCATCGCTTATTTTACGCTACTATGCATATGTGCTGAAATTTTGTTCTCTTTTCCGATTCACATTTGCAAGTTATATAAGTAGCACTCGCATCCGGCGTATACGCACTTTATTTAATGCGATCAATTATTAGTATTTCTGTTTTTTTTTCACATCCCAATTACTTTTTACTTTCCTACAAGAAACTAAACACTTTAATAAAACCTTACAGCAACGTAGCTTATATGTCAGAATTACATAGGTCAACGTACTTTTAGAAGTTTTTTTTTTCTCGAACTGATTACGCTATTGACCTAGCAAGGTCTTAACAGCTTCACCGGACTACTAAGGCGAGCGCTTAAGGCACTAAGCCGATTTTATTTGACAACTAACTCAAGGGTGCACGGCACACCTCGGCTTGAGCCATTGCCTGATACATGCAATTCGCGACCTATCTGAGCTAACCATTTTTTTTTGAACGTGAAGAGAAAATCCATCATGGACTGTCAGGCCCCCGGGGGAGGGCCTGAGCTTAGTCGACCGTCAACTGCGTGCTGGGACGCAGCTGGCGGTGCCTTTCGGCGACGTTAACCGACTAAAACTCCACGGCAAACCGTACGCCGCACTATGGGAGTGTCGCGGGGGAGCGTGAGCAAGCACCGCGACACTCCCGGCTGAGGCAGCCCGGATGCGAGACTGCCTGCCAGCCCGCCGAGCCCGTGCAATGGGAGGTCAGGGCCCCCGCCCCTTCCCCCCTGGGTTCAGCCGGCTACAGAGAGGAAATCCCCTCAGTCGCCGTTCCGCCATTGATTTTTGTAACGAGGTTTTCTCCTCATCCACTATAGCCTCCCCGAGGTCCACTCCGTCCTAAGCTACCCTATCTCCCCTCCTCCCATCCCTCGATCCTAACCCTACCCACCTACCTACACAACCCTATACCCACCTATTCCCTATACTTGCCTACCGACAAAGTAGGTAGGCAAGCTAGAGATTACCTAACCAGCTTCCCCCCATTCGCCCACCCTACAAACCCTAACCCTACCAAGCCTACCTACCTACACCCTACGCCCGCCTAACCCCTAATCTTGCCTACTTACATGGTAAGTAGGCAGGCCAGAGGTTTCCTATCCTGTTCCCCCCCCCCATATCTACGTAGCCTACGTGGGAGGTTCCCTCAGGGTGGCCTCTGCTGGAACTCGGCACCTCCTCTCCTTCTCCTGCGTCTGGTTCTACGGCGACCGTTGTCTGCAACCGCAGCGTCTCTTTCGCGCGCTCTCTCTGCTGTCTCTTTCTGCAGCAGGACACATTCACCAAACGCAACAACTGCATTCCACGAAGACTCTCCACCAACCATGGCCTTGACCACAGCCGGGAAGAGATCATCGCCAACTACAGCCACCAATGCTCGTCGCTCGTTCACACACGCAGGGCATTGCGCCAATGTGTGCAGGGCGGTGTCTGTTTCCTCCTCGCAGTGATGGCATTTGGGCGACGTTTCTTTACTCGCAATCTGAAAGAGGAATTTGCCGAAGCAGCCGTGGCCTGATAATATCTGTACCACCCTGAAAGTTAGAGGGCCATGACTACGATGGACCCATTCGGCAAATACTGGGCGAATCGCCTCAATGGTCATGAAGCCTGCTAACCTAAGCTAAGCTAACTATTCATACATATATGAGTTGTTACATTTATGTGTACTAAGCATACATATCTCAATAACTCTTATATATATTTCGTATCGGATAATTTTCTAAACTATTTCAGTTTGATAAGGGAAAAGAAATAAAACCCTTCCACTTGCATGTGTAAGCGTGTATGGGTGCACGTGTGTGGAGGTGATATGTGTAATGTTGTCGCAGTGATGTAAGATTTTGTGTCACTGTATCGCGCGGACAGCGTACTCAAGGGCTCCACGCCGAGGGAACGGACCTAGGCTTGAGCCGCTGCCGAGGGGGACCTAGTCTGGTGTGCGGGAGCGAAATTTACCCCCAGACCACGGCGGCGTTATCTGTGGTTACGCGGGCGTGGGCGTGAACACGCTCTGTTTGTAGAGACAGGCTGGTACTGATCGTTCGCTGCCGTTATATCGTCGGGAGGATCGGTAAGAATATATCGCGGACGTCTTATGTGGCGCGCAGCGTTAGGTATGGTTTCGTATTTTGCGGCGGATACCACTAACGGACTGGGATGATTCACGGCTTTTTCAAAATAACAAATCGTAAGTGATTTTACGTACGCCCAGATAGAAGGCATCTCTAGGTCCCTATGGAGATCGACTCTCCGGACTTACCACGGGGCACTGGTCACTTTACGTAAAACGCGGTTTTCAAGAACCTGCAACTTATGAAAATTTTCTTTCGACATATGCGCAAAAACGGGACTGCTATATGTCATCACGGGACGTATACACGTCTTATACAAAGTGAGCTCGTGTCTGAGGGGCATCTTACTCCTATGACAAAGCAACGGGCATACTTTTAGAAGACTTAGTTTAAATAGGCGAATATAGCGTCAAGTATGTTTGAGAAAATTCTGCCATTTTAAAGCCATCTCAGAAATCAGAATTCGCTACGAAAAGAAATCACGAATAACAAATGTTCCAGAATACTTTCCTTTACATGCAACCTGAATTTTATACAGATAAAAACGTTCTATCTACTCACGATATAAATACACTAGAGTTGTTATATCAGATGATTAAAATACATATAAAAAACCGCGTAAAATCCAACCTAAAACGAATGAGGCGTAATAATATAATGATAAGTTAATTATTTCCTCAATCATGACCTCGCCAACAAAGTTTTGATAACAGCTTATCGGCTTGAAACGTGCATGCTCACAAGTGATTCTTTCTCGTGTCACGCAGCGATTGTAAGGGAGACAATTTATTTTGAACTGAAAACATCTCAAACATCTGTTGAGCGGTATTTTTGACAGGCGATAAATTTATAGTTTCGTGTCGTGACATGCTACGTAAGCATGAGCTGCCGTATTGCGCTTGCGCGGCTTGCGTCAGACTAGCGACGTGTAGTATAAGAGCCTGCATACATGTAATATCGAAATTTTTCAGCTCCTAATACGTTTCATTGATTAATAAACTTTATAAAAATGTATATAATTATTACTCCGAGTGCCAATAGATGTGAAAAGCAGACGAATGTTAATAATTGTAATAAACAAATTATGAAATTTAAATAATTCACACTATGATTAATTTAAAAATTCATAGAGAACAGTTATTCCATTGTTTTGAGTTTTCATTTCTGTCGGTATTCCTTATGACTGCCTCAACTTTTTTATAAATATAATATTACACCTATAAACCTTTCGGGAGTAATTCACTAAATTAAAAACCATATTAATATCTGTTGTAAAGTTCAGAAGGCACACATAGACTTATGCCGACAGTGACTAGGATATGAAAAAATATAATTATCATTCTAGTAGTGTAATGCTAATAAAATGACGTATGTAAATGATAGTTTCATTGTGAATGATAAATTAAAAAATATTTTTCGCGCAAAAAAGACAAGTTTATTGAACAATTTATTGAAGTGAAATTTCTTATGGAAGAGCTTTGATATTCTGATCTATAACATTTTTGTGTAATGAAAAGTGGTGGTGGTTAACACAGTATCTGGTAGAGTGTTGAAAACACCGGTTCTCGTTCGATCACCGGAGTTAAGCAACGTCGGGCACGGTCACTACTTGGACGGGTGACCGCCTGGGAACACCGCATGACGTTGGAATTATGTTAAATTTTTTAAATTAAAATGTTTCCTATAAAACAAAAGTTTAATTTATTTCGTGTATCACGACAACACATCCTGTTTTTTATATAAATTATACGTGTTTATAAAACGGACAATAAGTTTCTACAAAACATTCAATTCTCTAACTATTCTAATACTGTAACTATTAAATCAAAATGAAATAAGAAAATTCTGTAATCCACATCAAATATAGGGTTTTATTTATATTCTATGAATTAACCTTGTCATCGTAATCTTCCTGGGTTATAATGTTTTTCTCGAACTGACCACGCTATTGACCTGGGAAGGTTTTTACAGCTTCACCGGACTACCGGGTTTATTGTCAAATAATGGTGTGCCCAGTTAAGTAGTTTTTGAGTTTATTAGACAGACAGACAGACATGGCAGAGGAGTTTGTTTTATAATATGTAGTAATAAAATAAAATTTACTCAGATATATACTACAACATTTTTGAAGGGATTTGACTACATTCACTGTGAAATGACGCTCAAATGAAAATATAGCAGGAATTATATATTATAACAATTAAATACATAAATGGATAATGTTCCTTGTATCAGAAGGATATAAAATTATAACAGAATAACTAAATGAAATATCACAAAGCGCTAAACTTTAATTTTTCACACGTGATTTATAATCCTCAATTACTTATATTTACTAAACTGTGTCCTGTTCATATATAAATTTGTATTACTTTGTGTATATATGTAATTCATTTGAATATGTATTTTATCACTTAGTTTATAACGTTTAAAGTCCACTGTGATAAATGTTATCGTGTTATCTTATCATTAAATGTGATTAACCTATTTTAGCGTCTGTATACATAACGTTTGCGTTTAGAAATGTTTGTATTTTGTGGAATCACTCAAAAAACAGTAAACCCGGCCGAGATTCTTTTTCCGCGTGTAAATTAGGATTCAACGATGTTGTACAATTTCTTTTATAACTGCGACACATTAATAATTGTTTATAGTTTAGACATAAAGATAAATAGCTAAACATTTATTCATAGCTATCAGCTTTCTAACAAAAGAGAAAAAAGTAGATTTATCTTCTCAATATATATATATAGTTCGTCCGTATAGAATAGTTACTTTGGGCTAACGCTAACACGCAGCGGAAGCTCTCAAAAGGAAAACAAACCCTAATTATGAAACATTCTTCATTGATCCTCTGCTCCTATTAGTATTAACGTATGATATATATTCCTTCCTCGATATATATATTTTTTATTGTAGCTCGGCACAATGACTGCGCTGTGGTAAGCACAGTACAATCCAAAAACAATGGCGACCACCAAGAGACACACTATCCATCAGTGGTCGCCGCTATCATACCGGCCTGCGTAAGTGTCTCTTCACGTTGCACTTGAAGGACCCCATATCATAGGAAGGAGGAAACACACTGGCCGGTAGATTGTTCCACAGCTTCACGATACGGCAAAGATAAGACGTTGCGAGCTTCTTAGTTCGAGCATAGGATTTACCGTAAAACTGTAGCCACGAAGACCAACGCGCGTGATGCGCTTATGAAAAGGAGAGGAGGGGATCAAATTGAATAACTCTTCAGGACACTCGCCATGATACAGACGGCAAAACACGTTCAGTCATGTCTCTGCGCAACTGAAGCGGCAAATGACTAACACTGAAGCAGTTATTCAAATCGTACAAGTAGTTCCTGAGATTAGCGCGTTCAAGCAAGCAAACTCTTCAGCTTTATAATATTAGTTAAGTATAGGTTCTTCTGTCCGTGTGTACGTGACTGAACTTCTCCTAAACAGCTTTACAGAATTTGATGAATTTTTTTGTGTGTGGATTCAAGAATGGTTTAGATTCACTATTGGGCCAGATAGGTGGTGCTGCGATTGAATTTTATGATTTTTTTTTTATTACCAAGGCAGGACAACGTCTGCCGATCCTGCTAATATCATATATATCTCACATTATTTAAGTGTCTAAATGATGTTGGCTCAGTGCTTCGTATGTTCAGATACCGCATCGATTGACCTAGTAGGTTCGAAGCTTTGCGAATTGTTTATTTTTTCGAACTGACTACGTTATGGGCTCAGCAAGGCCTTAAGAGGTTTACCGGACTACCTTTGCGAATAGGGCGAAGCGTTCAGTGAAAGAAAACATTGTGATAAAAACAAATGATTTTGATTTGAAATGGCCAGTACTGCAGAACGGCAATTTCATAGGTAAAGACCTATTATATATATGTATATAAGTATGAGGACGATCACCGTCGCAAGCTATGGACATAACAGCGATCGTGTAGGTAGGTAGGTGGTAGAGCCACGCTGAAGCTATTACTGGTTTCAACATGAATGGGTTGGCTCGTCCGGGATAGTACCACCCTCTCACAGAAAACCGACGTGAAGTAACAGTGCTTGCATTGTTGCGTTTCGTTCGGTCACTGAGAGCGCCGGAGGCCCACCTCCCCTTCCCTATCTTCTCCCCTATCTTTCCGGCATCCACAGGTCCTAATACTCAATTTATTCAATTATCTACTTTGAGAAGCCTAAAAAATATGTAACGTAAAATTCCGACACGAAATAGACATGAAGATTTTATTTAAAATAAAAAGCCAACACCTGTTGAGAAAATTTTGAAAACTAAAGAGAATATGAAGTAATCTCTACATCACTGTTAAATGATCGATGAGCAATGACGGCAGTCGTTAATACCGAGAAGCAATAAATATAATAAATGGGGAATTATGGAAAGGATTAGAAAACGGAATGCGGCGTTATCTGAAGGTAGGTTGGCGCCTCACCACGCCGCGGCGCCGCGGCCAAACCCCTTATCATGATTTCCTAGATACGTGTACGGACATATGTCTATATTTCATACAGTAAAAAAATATATTCATGACTTCTTTTGTTATTAATTTTTGAAACAGAAAAGGGAGTCATAATAGTTTTTTATTATCACAATATTAGGTCTTTACCTATGAAATTGCCTTTTTGTATGAAAAAATTTAAACGAATTTTTTCATATATCTTTTATTTGTATTAATCGAAGTAATCACCCATGCAATCAATGCATCTTTGCCAACGCAGTGACAGTTTATTGATGCCCTTCTTAAAGAAATCAGCTGGACGGGAGGCAACAAATTCTTCAAAGGCATTTTGTACTGCCTCTCGGGTATTGAATTTTTTTCCCGCCAAGGAGTTATCCAAATTCTGGAAAAAGTAGTAGTCTGTAGGCGCAAGGTCTGGTGAGTAGGGCGGATGACGGAGAACTTCCAACCCCAGTTCTTGCAACTTGGAGACCGTCTGCTGTGCAGTATGAGGTCGCGCGTTGTCGTGCAGGAGCAGCGGAGACGAGCGATTGACCAATACTGGTTGGAGATGTGCCGGCTTCTCCATCATTGTGTTCAGTTCTTCACAGTACACATCTGCAGTAATGCTCACCCCGTTTGGTAAAAAGCTGTGATGAATCACACCGGCGCTAGACCACCAAACAGTGACCATCACTTTTCTAGGGGTAAGTTTTCGTTTAGGGCATTGTTTAGGTGCTGAACCAGAATCCAACCAACTTGCTGAGCACTTGCGGTTATCAAACAGAATCCATTTTTCATCGCAGGTAACAATGCGGTTCAAAATTCCTTCATTTGTGTGTCTGTTGAGCAGTGCAAGGCATGTCTCGACGCGTACTTCGCGCTGGCCATCATTGAGTTCGTGGGGCATCCATTTGTCAAGCTTTTTTACCTTGCCAATTTGACGCAAATGGACCAATATTGTTTTGATGCTAACGTCGAAAGCTGCTGCTAATTCAGCCGTAGATTGCATATCATCAGCTTCCACAATCGCCTTTAATTCGTCATTGTCGACCAAAGTCTTCGGACGACCGCGAGGTTTATTTTTCAGGTCGAAATTCCCAGAACGGAAGCGAGCAAACCAATAACAGGTGGTGCGTTGGTTTGTAGTGTTAGCTCCGTAAACGTCGTTGATGTTGCTGCCGCCTGTGCCGCGTTGCTGCCACGACGGTACTCATATTTCATAATTACTCGAATTTTTAACGTATCCATGATGACAAAAAAGTTTGAAATGCGATGAAAATGTAACACTAATCAATAAACAAATGACTACTTTTGGAAAAAGTATTCCATGTTTTTAAAATAAAATTAATTTGAAATTAGAATTCTTAGCCAAACAAAAATTATTTTGATTTGAAATGGCCAGTACTGCAGAACGGCAATTTCATAGGTAAAGACCTATTATTTTTCTTCCTGGGTCGTCCAGCACCTGAAGGAAGTGGGGTCGAATTTAGCGGATGCGCATTTCGGCTTCCGGACGAGGCGTTTCACCCGGACGCCTTATGCCTTCTGAAGTCGCTGTCCACGGAGACGACCTCCCAAGGGGAAAGGGTTTTGGCAGTATCCCTGGACATCGACGACGCCTTCTATAGCCTGCCGCACGGAGTTATACGAGAGGCACTCGGGTACTGCGGAGAGGGGTTCCATAGAGATCGCCCTTGGGGTGGCTCTACAAGGTAGACTAATATAGAATTATCCCTTGCCGCCCCAACAGTTACGGTGGCTACAACGTGGAGTTTTAGTCCATGCGAGTCGGATATAAGCCACCCTCTCCTCCGGGAGGGTGGCGTATCCATAAGAGATTTCCCCACGTTACGAGACGTTACAAGATATTACGTTACGTTACTTCACATAGGAAAGAAATATTTTAGAGAACTTTCTACCATCTGTCACTCCATGTTTCGTAGTCCAGTGATGTTATTAGGACCTTCCTAGGCCAATAGCGTAGTTAGTTTGAGAATAAAAATCATTCCATATTTCAGGCTCACTAAGACTAGTAACAGCTTTTAAGGTGTTTTAGGTTAGGTATACATTATTTTATAGGGTTAGGGCTTTATAACAAACTTCCAAAAGACAATCAATACCGATTTGCCGGATAGTGAGTTCAAGCATTATGTTCAGCGGGATTTAATGTCTAAAGGCTATTATAAGATGGAACAATATATGAACAATGTCTGGAAAAACGGCCCTCTCTGTGCATCCACCAAAAACGAATGTAACTTAATGTTTGTAAAAATACGTATCATGAAAAGATAAGCCAGATCGAGCTTCTTACAGGTTCTTCTAGATGACTGGGGTTTTTTCCGAACCGGTGTTTCTTACATTCATAAGCGCCTTCTCAGGTCCTAAATTAAATAAAGTATTCTTTATTTAATTATATTTTTACAGTAACAAGGCATAGTAATTCGATTTTGCTTGAATAATACACAGTACACCCTAAAAACGATGACAGTCAACGAGATCTCGGCAATTTATCACCGGTGGTTCACATCATTCCGGCTTACAAGACACAAGACAAGGCAAAATGGATACATAGCGGTCTTGATTTAATTAGTTATAATTTTTGTATCCCACCTAGCAAAGGAACTGTCATTAGAGTCGTCAGTAATCTAAATATAGTTGCAGGAACACATAAATACATGCTCGTCATTACGACTGAGTACAGCAAACAACCATACGGCTCATCTGGTGGTAAATGGTTACCGTTGCCCATGACAACTGCAACTCCAGACGTATCTATTTTCGAAAAGATCCATGCTGTAACCATCAAAGAACGCCGTATTGGATAACTCATTTCATAACGAGCACATAATACAGATTCTGGATTACCTTACAGTTGTCGCTCTTAGGTTTTAGGGTATGTGGATGAGCAACTAGTCATATTTCTACTTTGCTAATAGAAGCTAAGTACTAAACAACTATCATTCAAAAAATTTCTCACAAAATTTGTTTGCCACACTGGTACAAGTAGCTAATATTATTACGGCGTTATATCGCCTTATGTATACGGAGTTGCTCTACTGCGAAATTATGTCAGCGATGTGAAAACTATGTGATTGCTTATCGCGCACGTTGCGATAATACGGGCTCACACTACAGAAGGAACTGATTCAATGGAATGACGCTTATATACAGTGCAAAATGTATGGCATATTTTCATAACGTGCATTTATTTTAGACTTCTTTGAAATATGTGTCTGATATTAGATATAAAGCCGACTTATGTTTTACAACAGATTTCCAAAGCATATAACCGATTTGCCGAAGTGTAAGTTTAAGCGCCAAGTCAAGGGTGTTTTTGTGTCAAAAAGCTATATAGTTATAGGTTGGATCAATCCAATCCGATCTAGTTTTTTTATATGTTCAACAGGTATGCGCTTGGCCACAATCTCACCCGATGGTAAGTGACGTTGAGGCCGACGATGTATCGCCCTTACCCACTAGATGCCTGTTCACTCAACTCTTGAAGACTCCCAAGTTATAAGATGACGGGAAAACAGACGTCGGGAGTGAATTCCACTCCTTAGTCCTTAGCCGTACGTGTAATAAATGTGGAAGCAAATCGCTTTATACGAATTACGGGAATATTAACCACGTAAGGATGGAAGCCCTCATGGCGTCTAGTCGTCCTCTGATGGAATGGGGACGGTGGAATTATATTATGTAATTCCTGTGCAGTACATATATGCGTTTGTACCGCTCATATGGTGACATGGTTAGCTCGTATGGTTAGCTCGCTTATTACAAATCATTTTAAAAAGAAATATTTATTATTCGCGCATTGGGCCGTACATAGTCCAGGTTTAATGCTTGCTAACTACCTACCTATCTACATAAAAGTAATGAGTCCTTCTCATCACAGATTTTGCGCAATTTCAAAATAATATTTGTAACCGTGGTATTATTTAATAGGTAATAAAAAATAATTTTGGCGAAGCCCTGATGAATATTTTACGAAACTCCTAGGTTCCACGGAACCCAGTCTGGGAATACCTGCTTTAGAGGCCCGTCCGGCCAATATTATTAGTAAGGTCAGAACACAAATTAGTAATTCTTACTATCGCTCAAATAATGGCAAATAAAATGTAGTTAGTAATCACATTAGTTCTATCCGATTTAACGTAACAATGACCGCTATAAAAAAAATGAAAAATACGAAAACAAATGAATAAATCAGAGATGTGCTTATTTGCTTTGTTTCTGTCTTTGTGTGTCTGACCTATTTATTTGAAATACATGTATCTAAAACGAAAATATATATTTTGTTCACATTATTTTGTATTTTATTCGAAATCCTTTAGAATATATATTTGGTATATCTGTGGGAAACACTACTCCTGATTCAATTAATGAGCCAATCCATTTTACAGATCACGACTGTTTAATTACGTGTCATAGCAACACTGAATAAACTAGCAATATATAGAATCGTGAATGTTACTGACACATTCATAATCCTGTCGAGCTTTGGCCAATATTAGCTCGAACGTTCGGCCAACGCTGTTTTGTCGATACACAGGTTGGACAAATAATTACGGGGTCAACGTTCAAGCCACGCGTGGAGCTAGCCTAGTAGAAACTTAGTTGGCGACTTGAGGAAACTTATTTCATCATAGCATTATCCAACAAATGCGTATGAAGTGTCAGCATACAGTTGTGCATAATATCGATAAAATATTATCGGCGTTTATAATGATATGATAAAATTGAGGACATCATATTATCGATATCAGAAAATATATAAGATGTTAAATTTATCCATTAAGTTCAATATCGGTTACATTTTGAATCTATACATATAATATGAATGTAAATGTAACGTGTATGTACTTTTTAGGTTTTTGTAAACAATATCGTTGCAGGTGTGAAGGAATGATTAATAAAATACATTTTAATCATATTTAGAAATGTGTGTGTGCGAATACGCATCACTGCTAAAGTATTACGTTCATGATAAACCCTTTTTAAGTAAAACAATAAAGCACATCTTCGAGTAATATTTAATCTTTGTTTCATCAAAATTTATTAAAATTTAAATGACAACGCGACTTAAGTACGAGAGAAAAGTAGATAGCGATTAGATTTAATACATTTAGATGACATTACTAGTCACTGGTTTGGACATCAAGTTACACGCGGACGAAGTCGCGGGCACTGTCAGTTATATATGAAGCTTTTAACCTAATTTATACGAAACAGCTATGATCCTCCATATATTTTCGCCACTGGAACGTCTTTACTCAAAAATCTGATTATATAACATCGTAGAAATTAATATTTTTAGCGTCTATAAACAGTTTGATGTTATCTATTTCACAGTAATATTTGGCTTATCAAGATTAGAAAGTATTTCGATAATATATAATTAACAAAGTTGATATATCGATTTTCGATATTTACGTGGCACCGATCGAAATATCGACAGTTTACTATTTTGCTTCCCTAGTTATGAAGTTTTTCTACTTACAGCAGTCCATTCCTATTTCACGCCTATTCTCAAATAGGATCACAGGCAGATAGGTTAATATACTATAGAGTTAAAGCATAGTACCACGCTATTTTTTATTACTATCATTGTTAACTGATTACTGTAGACGGTCGTAACCAAATCTATTGAAGCTTTCGAATTTTTTAATTTCAATTATTAAATATTTTCAGTGTTATGACTATCTCAATTTTAAATAGTTATAGATCTCAATAAATACTTGTACTTCAAAAAACTCTTCATGTAAATGATCACCATTTTTTTAAAATCGAAATATGCTGTATCGCCTAATTACTAATACAGAATACTAAGTTCTGACCGCGACTTCGCCCGCGTGGTATAATTAACTTTGAGCTAACGCTAACTTTAACTCGCGACTTCGTTTACGTAGAAGGTGAAAATATTTTTAAATAATACAAACGTTAACTCCCGATTTTGAAACTTTATTCATTAGTGCTCCGCTCCTATTGGTCTTGGCGTGATGATATACGGCTTATTGTCTCGATAAATGAGCTATCTAACACTGAAATGTTTTTTCTAATCCGAACAGTAATTCTTGAGTTTTATAATATCCGTATAGATACATACAAACTAACGACAATACAGCATAGCACCATTTAGTCTTTGTTTCATTAAAACTGTGGTTCGTTCTATCAAAAGTTATTGTACTTTTAATGATGACGCGACATAAGTACGGAGACGACGAGAAAAGTAGATAAGTAAATGGACTTAATACATTCAGATAATTTTATTAATCACTGTTTTGTAAATAAGATTCCTCTCGGACGAAGTCGCGGGCACAGCTAGTTATATATATAAAGAGTAGATAATTTAATGAGTCAAATAACATAACATACCGTAATATTTAATTGTATATAATATAGTAATAACAGTCACGTTTGTAAGCGTACGACATTGCGAAAAGCTGACGGAGCGAAACATCGGAATGTGCCTTTGAGAATTTCTAGAAACTTCGTTTTTCTCGATCAGCATATTCGTATACGATTGTTGTTTTAGCATAGTTTTAATTTTATTACAATTCAGCCATTTTATTATAATGATTACTAGTATTTGTTTCTATTAATTAATATTTGTAATAGACATTCGAGAGATGTATTTATTGGAATTAAAAAACAATTTGTACAATATGAAAAGGACTGATATCAGTTGCATTAGTTGCCTTGTGTCGCAGCCAATATCGTCCACCTCCAGAGTAACATATTTCATTCCTCATTCCGATATTATTAAAAATATTTTTTCCCCGACTACATAAAAGAGGCTAGAGTTTTCCGAATCTATGTTTGTCTATACTATTTCTTTACCACGTTCTATGGCTTAAAAGTTTGATGGATATAACATACGAGGTAAGATTATTCTTAAAGTAACATATAATATTCAAAGTTAAATCAAACATACTTTATTCAATTTAAGCCCTAAGAAGGCGCTTATGAATGTCAAAACTACTACCGTATCGGAAAACAACCCAATCATCGCGAAGAACCGGCAAGAAACTTGACCTGATTTATCTTTTTAGCGTACATACTTTTATAACACATTAAAATTACAATCGTTTTAGTGGATGCACAGAGAGGGGGCGTTAATTCCAAAAAACAATTGTTCACATATGGATCCACTCTATAGTAGACTTCTTTACTCTTTACTTTAGTTTAGTTACTTTACTTTAGTCTTCATTTTGACACTAAAATCTGATTGACATTATGCTTGAACCTACAGTCCGGCAAATCGGTAATGCGTTTTGGGACTTTTTTGTAAGGCCTAACACTATTACATAAAAAAATATTATTTGTCTTATTGAGTCGAGACATGGGATGACCACTTTGTCACAGTTTCTAGTATTTGATTCATGGCGATCTTTTACGAAATCTAGATATTCTAAGCTTTTGCGGACATACGATAAATTATCAAGAATGAAATGAATATATTATGTTTGTCACTAGTAAATAAAAAAGAGGTGTTTTGTTTATAATTAATGTGTTAATGATTTTGTTGATATTTCGTCGTTCGGAATTCTTAGACTAGATATTTAAACTCGTCCTCTGCTTGATTTTAGTTAGAACTAGTGGCCCGCTCCGGCTTCGCACGGGTATAAAATATATAGCCTATGTCATTCACTGAAAAAATGATTAAAATCGATCCAGTAGTTTTGATTTATTCATTACTGCCCGTGCGTTTGTTGCAATGTAAGCGGAAAAAATGTAATTATTTACAACATCACATTAGAAACCTCAAAAATAACAGTATTTCTCCACTATTTAATGGATGTTATTATAGATATAAACCTTCCTCTTTAATCACTCTATCTATTAAAAAAAACCGCATCAAAATCCGTTGCGTAGTTTTAAAGATTTAAGCATACATAGGGATGTAGGGACAGAGAAAGCGACTTTGTTTTATACTATGTAGTGATTAGATGACACATAGCTTAATATTAAATTAAGCATTTAAGCAATTAGTTAATACGTTTCCATTTTAATTCATATCCAAACTATAATTATTAGAATATTAATTATTGTTTAATAACTTTATATAGAAATGATTCACTCTATCACATAATATTACATTGTTATCTTTGTAATTGTTTTCTCGAATCGTTCGGTGACGAAATACAGTCAAATGAGGCCAATTAATTGTTCTACCTTTATGGTAATTACTAATGACCTGCTCTGATAAGTATAGTGTAGTAATGTGACGTCATAAGTATGTAAGAAAATTTGGATCCATCTTTGCCGCTTAAATTTCAAGATATTCCATGAAATTATTATAATTTTTTTGTATATCATAGGAGGCAAACGCTCAGATGGGTCACCTGATGTTAAGTGATCACCACCGTCCATAGACACTTGCAACACCAGGGGAGTCGCAAGTGCGTTGTCAGCCTGTCTTGGGGGAGAGGAGGAGTAAGGGAAGGGGGAAGGGGAGGGGTGGTGGTACTTCTGGCGTTCTCACTGACCGAACGAAACGCAACAATGCAAGCACTGTTACTTCACTGTACCAAGATTTATATACCGACATAACATGCGTACTTAACATACAGTCTCTTAGCACAATACAAACAACATAACATTTACAGGAAGTTTCTTAGGATGTATGGATATTTATCAGTCTTTCACGTAGAAACTACTAAACGGATTTTCATGATACTTTTTTCTGCCTCTTACTAAGGAATTTATAAGCACTTATAAGTAATAGTGTCGAGTAATGATATATGATTTATTTTCGATGTATCGATGTCTTAATTGATATTGTATATTATTCTAACATCAATGTAACAATGTAACATTAATGTATATATCAAATATGTTTGTATTATTAAATAAATAAAATAAATAAATAAATAAATAAAACTTTACAGTTGTATATATAGCTAATAGATCAGAATAGTACATAAGTTAACTATAAAAAAATTGTTTAAGTAGGTCAAAATATAGCTATAGCGGTTTTATAAGAAAAACAAAAATGAACACGTGTTTAAACCGAGTTTTACTAAACAGTTTCTAAAGTTTTAAACCTTATTGAACACATCTTTAGAATACTTTAATACAAAAGCGTATTCAATATTCGTAGTCCGGTGAAGCTGTTAAGACCTTGCTAGGTCAATATCGTAGTCAGTTCGAAAAAAAAATTAAAAGTATTGATTAAATCCGACTCTCACTCTCACGTGGGAGGGAGAGGGGGTTTTCGCAAATACCACGTAATTTTTTCCGAGACAAAAATAGTGTAAAAATGTGAGAACATCAGATTAATCTAAAGTAAAATATGTTTTTAGAATAAATATACCGAAATCTGAAACAACTCTTCTATATATTAAAATCCATGAATAGATGCAAAGTTATTTAGTATTGATATATCGAAATGTAATATCATAATAATTATAACCAAATTGTGTTTTTTTAAGTGAATCCAACGTATTTATACTCAAAATACAAGTTTTGAATGAGCTCGCGTGAGATTAGGGCAGGGGGGAGAGGGGTCGAGACAAATCAGACATCTCACCAAGGAGCGAAAGGGGGTTTAAAAATCCTCAAAAACGCCTCACGTTATTAATGGACGACCGCTGATCGGTGCCTCTGTCTCTGTTCTTGTGAAAATGAATCAGGTCTATGGTGGGAAGTATGTATGTGGTTTATTTGAATTTATTGCGGATTGTCTCTTTTAAACTGTAATCTTACTATATTATTGTAATTTTACTTACAGAAAAGGTGACCTCTAGTTTTGCTACCGTAACATTTCTAGACATTTCAATAATAATAATTTATTGAAATGTAGACGAAGTACTTACTATTTTAGGTATTAGATAATGTTAAGCTATTTAGTTGATGTCGCGTAAACCATATCGATTAACTTTCTCGGAAAACTGATAATAACTTATTTTCGTCGATATAGTTCCGAACAAATGTCAGCGAAAATAGACATTACGTACGCGCCATAATTACCTGTGATGCTTTGTTTATACCAAAATTTGATAACGTATAAATAGTCAGTATACTCGTATGGAGATGGTAAATGTTTTAGAAGTTGAATAAAATTATAGTGAACTTCTTTAATCGTTTTTATATTGCGAATAACATCAATTATATTGTCCATACCTATGACAGCAATATATCTAAGAGAACCCCGACTGAGATTAGTAATAATAAGAGACGATTACTAAGGCACCCCATTTTATCCCACCCACCGGCACGTCGTCACTACACACAGAATGAAAACATTATGAAGATTCTATAGCGATACCCCTGACAGTCAACATCGCTGTGTGTGCTACAATAATTTAGACGAAAAATCAGAAGCGGCACTACAAATGTCCAAAATAAGTCGGCTTCAGAGTGCGACTATCAAAGAACTGCCGCCCAAGTGGTGACCACATGCTACCTAGGTATAATCACATCAAGTCTCTACGACAACCCCAACTGAAATTAGTAATAATAAAAGCGGATTACTAAGACACTCTATTTCATTCCACAAGCACATCGTCACTACACATGGAATGTAAATCTTGTAACAAAATCTCGCTACGATACGTATTTTACCTTGTCATCTTCTATGAATCTCGGTATGATGACGGTTAATCTAAATAGATAGGTCTGCATGGTTTCTGATGTTCTTGATTAGCATCGCTCTTATCCAGCTGTGCAGACTTTCTAACTGTGGTATATAAAAGCAACTGCAATCCTTCATAAAGGCAACTAGCATACTAGGACAAACTGCATATTAGTTGTTGGTCAATATTTCAAGATAGTACACTTCTATACCTATTACAGCGACGAACAAACTAATAGTTCAGGAGTCGTCGCTATCATGTATAGGTGAGGTGTTCACAGCTTCAAGATATAGTAAAAGACTGAGAACAATATTTCTTCTGAGGACGCTCTAAGGTTCTCTTAAAAAAAATGTTTTAAATTCTAGAACTTGCGGTACTGCTACGGAATAGAGAAAGAAATTAGAGCAGATAACTGTTTTTACCCTTTCCTTCCTAAGTAGAGTCATTACAACATGTTTCAATCTTCTTTGTTACCAACTCAGCGTTCTAATTTTTTATACACACACACACAATCATATTCCTATACTCTTCCATTTTCGTGTCAAATGTTATTTTGGGTATATACCTCTGATTCCTCCTCATGAGTATGGCACCAATATCTCGCTAATCTATTACTCTTCAACCTCGCTGTCACTAACAATGTCAATATTGACATAATTTTCAATTGTTAACAGTTCGTGTAGCCTGTTGATTATGTCCAAGTGGAAGTTTGTATTAATTTGTTGATTGAAATATTAAAATCATTAGGAATATGTCGATATACATATATATTTCAAAGCTTGACAAAGTAAAACTGCGGAAGGCTTACTTTTTTCCGTATGTAATTCAGTTTCCATGAAATGTATTGATATTAATTTTTTTATACTTTAACGGTGTTATTACAAAAAAGTTAAATACGTATTAAATACTTGCTTTAAAAAGGTTCCCTACCACGATGTCATAGTATTATAGGACGTGGCAGCGTGAATATCGCTACTTTCAGAAAGTTGAAAGAGGTATATAATTGACAAATCTGACACTCCGTTTGTGTTGACTTGTAAACGCTATGGCAGCAAGTTTACGATTTCCCTGAATATTGAACTGCGCGGCATATTCCTGTAATACAAAACAGAACACGTGCAAATAATATAAATAATGAATAAATGAACCGACAACACAAATAATTTTGGAGTTATAAAGTAAAATTTATTTTAGGAAACGAAAATAACATTGGGGCAATAAAATAATCGAAACAATAAGCTAGGATAATAACAATTTGGCACATTATGTGTAAAGTTTGTCGGTAAGATTGTGTTTGCACCTAAGTAACATATGGTCGCCACTATTTTCTCGAACTGACTACGCTATTGACCTAGCAAGGTCTTAACAGCTTCACCGGACTACAATGGTCGCCACCTGGGCGGCAAGTCTTTAATAGTCATGCTCTTAAATCGACTAATCTCAAACATTTGTAGTGCTGCTTCTGATTTTTTGTCTGAATTATTGTAGTACACACAGCAAAGCGGCAACATTGATTGTCAGCGGTGTGTCGCTACAGTATCATCATAATGTTTTCCTTAACCGAGAGCTGATATGAACATTGTATGTGACTAGATCGTAATCACTATAGACCAGGTGTAACAACCAGCATAGAGGCACGATTAGTCGTGTCGCGATCCGGTATTAGTTGACGCACATCCAGTAACCAAGGTTACCACAATTCACGTGGTCATAAACACATTAAAGTGACTCTCTTATATTCCGCCGGGAATTACTCGACCATATCGAACGCCCCGAGTTATAAAAGACGTCCGTGTATCATCTTTACCGATCCTCCCAACAAGATAACGACAGCGAACGATCAGTACACGTCCGTCTCTCTAGACAGTACGTGTGTGCGCCCGCGTAATCACGAATCACGCCACCGTGGTCTAGGGGTAAATTTCGCTCCCGCGCACTTGCCGCGCCCCTCTTCGGCAGCGGCTCAAGCCTAGGTCTGATCCCCCACTAGTTGAACAATACAACATAGATCACCCTCACATACGTGCACACATACACATATGGTGGAAAGGTTTTTAAGAGAAATAGAGGAAAGGAGGAGAGTGACGAGGGAAGAGATGGTGGAGAGGTGGAGGCGGGACCTGGCGGACGCGCGGTACGGTCGATACACGATAGACGCCGTCCGCCCGGTCCTGCCGGAATGGTACCAGAGGAGATGGGGCTCCCTGACGTTCCGTCTGATGCAGGTGCTGACCGGGCACGGGTGCTTCGGTTGGTACCTGCACCGGATAGCACGCAGGGAGCCGACCGCCGTATGCCATCAGTACGGCGTTGACACGGACATCGCGCAGCATACTCTATCTGAGTGTGCTGCGTGGGAGGAGCAGCGTCGCACGTTGGCTGCGGCGTCCGTCTGGTGCAGGTGCTGACCGGGCACGGGTGCTTCGGTTGGTACCTGCACCGGATAGCACGCAGGGAGCCGACCGCCGTAAGCCATCAGTGCGGCGTTGACACGGACATCGCGCAGCATACTCTATCTGAGTGTGCTGCGTGGGAGGAGCAGCGTCGCACGTTGGCTGCGGCGGTGGGACAGGATCTCTCGCTGCCGAGCATAGTTGTGGCCATGCTCGGTAGCGAGGATGTGTAGAATGTTGTGGCCTCCTTCTGCGAGGAGGTCGTCTCGCAGAAGGAGGCGGCGGAGAGGATCCGTGAGTAGGACCCTCAAAGTGGCCGTCTCCGCCAACGGAGGACGGGCAGGAGGAGGCGTCAGTTTGACCGCCTCCTCCCTCTGTAACCGGACCAGGGAAGATGGGTCGGGGGGCCCATCTTCCCATTGCACAGGTCCGGTGGACGGAGGAGACGGCCGGTGTGTACACGGCTGTCTCCCAACAGGACGGGGCCCGGCGGTGGCGCTTTTACTGCTGGGCCAACCGCTGGGGCGGCACGATGAAGTCTATAGAGATCTCGTGCCGCCCCAACTATAGCGGAAGACGTCCGTGCGAGTCGGACATAACCCACTCTCTCCCCCGAGAGGGTGGTGTATCCATAAGGATTTCCCCACGCTAAAAAAAAAAAAAAAAGTCAGACACAAAATACATGTTTGGAGTCTTGAGGCTCACATACTGGTACACATTTGTGTCGCAGGAATTTTTATATGAATACCTAGCTTAGTTTAGATTCGACAGATTCACGAATTTGCATTCAAGGCAATAAATAGCCCAAGATGAGGTTTGGTCACTCTGACACTCTTGAGCTTGTTGCCATGCGGTGAAGTGCCTTGAGCGCTCGCCTTAGTAGCCCGGTGAAGCTGTGAAAGCCCGTTAGGCCAATAGCGTAGTCAGTTCGAAAAAAAGGATCAGCCATTATACCTGGAGATAGCAAGACGCCTGTAACCGTATATGACAGCAATAACTAATTATGCAAAGTATATTAGTTCATCATCAAATACAATGACTTCAATTTCTTTTGCTACGGGAAAAACAATAGCAAAATTGTGGTGACACAAAAAATTTGTAAATATTTTTTTATATCGCTCTATATAACTTGATATCGTTTAAATGAGAAAGTAAATTATTAATACGTGATGATTCGTGAATATAATTACGGCTAATGTAATTACGTGGTGACATGTTTTATCATCAGGTATCGATATTATTAAACAGCTGATTTGTACATTCTAGGCTTGGCGTTATAATGATGATAAGAGTAAGAATTCGTCATTTAGATAACGCTGGTCTGTCAATTGTGACTCTTTGGAATAATACGATATTTTAGTATTTATTGCATAGATCTCTTTATAGTAGTTGGGCATTAATTACATTTGGAACATGATATAGCCAGCTTTCTTGTTTCTCTTCAATTTGTTGTAGTTTGATCTTCATGATTTGTGTAATTTTGCAAAATTACTTTCCTTCCATATATGGATACTTTTAAACATACCAGTAAATAGTTGCTTATCGCTCTGTTTTATTTTTGTGTAATTCTAACTAGTAGACACTACTTCGTTTTTAGCAAAAATGCTTTGATATTTCGTGAGAAATATGCACGTTATTTGGATGAATGATATAGGTAATCTTGTTTATTATTAGTTAAGTCTTATAACACTTTTACCAACTTCTATATTTTTTTTATCATTTCTCCTCAGCATCCACGGAAAGGTCTAATAATATGTAGCCTATACGCTGGTCTGAAAAGTTCTCAATCCGTTAATAAAAATCTCGCTTAAATCTGATCAACCGTTTTGGAGATAAGCCCATACAAACATCAAACCCTTCAAATTTTGTTTACATATATTAAAACAACATCACGGCTAAATATATCCGGAATAACACTGAGACTCCTCATTACGCCCTCTTTATTTCGAACGTATAAAAGGCTTGTATATCACATTAAAATACGCCCTAAACTTAGTAATTTTATAGTTTAAATATCATAAAAGAATCCTTTTTCCTGGTACTGTTTTGGCAAACGCATCGGCCTGCTCGTTAAGTCGCTGCCCGCGACCGTATGTGATATTTTTAATTCATGAATCAAAAACGTAGGCTGAATGCGACTGCCGCCGTTGCAAAAGCGTCGGCGTACGTAAAAAAAAACGAGGAAAACATGGCCGCTTCCGGACGCTAAACAGATTTTTGCAAGTGGAACGTGAGGAGAATTATTATCGTAAATTTATAATAATTTACGATGTGAAATCAGCAAGAGTGACGTATTTAATTATTTGTTGTATGCGTATGTCATATATATTGGGTGTTAATGATCTGATATAGTATGCAGAGAGTCATTGTATGCGATAGCTGATAGCTTCTACGATTATGTTAATGTGTACAACTACTTGAGACGACACTCCATGCGTTATAAACAATTTTTGCATATACATATTTTTAACCGTGCACGATAGTCGGACTGCATTGTAACTGATGGCTATCACAATACAATCTTGTTAGGTATATAGGTATATATATATACTCAGTCGCGAGCTCTGTGCCTCGTCAAGTACACGTATGTTTGTATAGCTTGTGTTGGCTCTGTACTCTATTTATGATTAAACGTAGTTATGTCGCATTATATTGACTTTTTATTCAACATCCCAACAAATCTGAAAACAAAGGCTATCATTAAAAGATCAACAAAATCGTAAAAAAAACCGCCACACACCAATGTGCGCAACTATGGAAGTCTAAATGAGCATAATTGCGTTGATTTTTTTTTGGCAATATTTAATTCTATTTTACTGAGAAGATTACAATATCTATATAAATAAAATGATAAATACCTGCCGTTTTGTGCGCGTCACGTAAAAAATACAGGATCGATTGTGATCATTTTTAATTTTTTTTTATTTCCTAGATCCCAAGTATTGTTGTCTATTCAATACCTTCACTTAGTATAAACTTATTAAAGTTTTAAAAAACTAGGATTTTTGTAAGTATTAAGCATTCAGTTAAGTGTTAAGTGAGGCAGGCGGTGAGGTGTGCATACGTGAGAGGGGAAGTAAACGGATAACATTGTTTATAAAGAAATTTTGTAAGCAAAGTATAGCTTTGCTTTTCATCATTTTTATGTTTTTCCTCTGTACAAAAAATAAATTGTTAAAATCTATACTATAATAAAACTGTAGCAAGGTCAAATCTGTACATTAAATATTTTTTGAAAATTTTGATCGGGGTAGACTTTGTTATCGATATAGAAGCCAAAAAAAATCTTTTTACAATTTTTGTCTGTCTGTCTGTCTGTCTGTCTGTCTGTCTTTCTGTCCCTGTGAACACGCATCACGCTGAAAGCACTGAACCGATTTTAACGAAACTTGACACAATAATAACTAATATTCCAAGGTTACATTTAGGATACTTTTTGTCCCATAGTACGCAAGGGATTCTCCAGGATCTGCCTATTTGTCTGTCCCTTTGAACACGTACCACTCTGAAAGTACTGAACCAATTTTGACGAAATTTGGCACAGTGATAACTAATATTACAAGGTTACATCTAGAATACTTTTTATCTCATAAAACGCAAGGGATTCTCCAGGATAACGGACGAAAGCCAAAAATTTGTAGTTAATGAAATTTTTGACGGAGTTTGGTAAATTTTCATTGTGCTATATATAGCAGACAGATTAGCTAAAAAGATAAGCTATATTTCCCTAAGCTACTTTTAAAAAAATACCAAAAAGAAAGTTCGCCGGGATTCGAACCGTCGGCTCCGGCGGACCATATAACGTCCAGTACGTTATAACTGAGCTACGGCTATATGACATTTCTATGCGTAATTATCGACCACATATGAAAAAAATATGTGTAAACGAAACTGTCACTTATATGTTGTTACATTTATTTTATTGTATAAAAAATGTTTGCTAAACAAAGGTGACAAGATTTTTTCCTAAAACATAAACCTAGATAATAGTTACATTGCATTGTAGAAGATGAATCTAAACTAGAGTTCTATCAGTACGTGTGTTGTTTTGATATTTGATAAAATTAGTTTTCTAAATGTTGTTGAGTCTTGAAGTAGTTGGGTTCAGGTTTGTGAATCTAAGATTAAAATAAATCAGTTGAGGTGTATGCAGTTATTTTTTTTTTCTCGAACTGACCACGCTATTGACCTAGCAAGGTCTTAACAGCTTCACCGGACTACTGTTTGCAGTTACTATGTTGTATTTATACTAATATTATAATGAGTGATAAAGTTTTGTTTTCGAGGAATGCTTGGTACCTACTACTGGTCCGATTTCAAAAATTCTTTCACTGTTAGAAAGGTATATTATCGCAAGTTCAGTATCTCAGTAAAAAAGGTAGTTTGTATGTCAAAAGTAAAATAAATGTGACCAAATTAAAATTGAATGCAGATTTCACGTATACTTTACAAATTCTTATAAAACAAACAACTAAAACAAAATGGAAATTTAATGTAGATAAAGTTCAACTTTTACAGTATGTTACGTGATGAAGTTACAAGGGGTACTGGGAAGACATTTATCGGCAATATTTGTAAGTTAGTTTTGATCTTCACTTTGATGACACTACTTTAGGTAATGCTGCGAACAGATTCTAGGCTTATTTTAAAAGATTTCTCACATACCAACTGGGTATATGTTTGAGTGAGTCCCTGGATTGTTTGGATTCACGATTGGAAGTGCTGGATAACGCTGCAATAGGGTTTTAGGTTTTTTAAGATTATTTGCGTTTAAAAATACAATTGAAACCGGTAATAACCGATTTGGTGCAGACGAAGTTGCACGGGTCAGCTAGTAATAAATAAGTCAGATGAAGTCGCGGGTATCAGCTAGTAATAAATAAAATACTTTTTTTGGAAACGGATAAATTAGTACAAAGGTATTTTTATTAGTATACTTGATTATTGGATTTATTTTGGCATTATGCTTAAATTAGCTTCTGCTCGCGGCTTCGCTCGCGTTTGTGTAGGTTTAATCCATGCCTTGGGAATAGTATATATTTTCTACATTTAAAAACAGTTAAAAAACCGTGACTAATAAAATCATCTGAATGTATTAAGTCTCATTACTATCTACTTTTCTCTCGTACTTAAGTCGCGTCGTCATTAAAATGACAACAACTTTTGACAGACCGAACCGATTCTAATCAAACAAAGACCAAATGTTACTCGAAGGTATGTTTTGTGATTTTCTTGAAAAGATTTTATCATAAACGCAGGACTTCAGCAGTAATGCGTGTTCAAACAGACAGATATTTCTAAAAAATGTTTGAAATGTATTTTATTATTTATTCCTAGACACTTTCAACATTTTTACTACGAAAATCTAAAAAGTACAGACACGTTAGATTTACATTCTTACTGGATGGACACGAAGACAGAGTTTTTTTTATAACTAGCGGGCCCGGCAGACGTTGTCCCGCCCTTCTTATAAAAAAAACCTTGATAAATTACATACTAAAATGAATCACTCTATCCACCGGTGAAAACCGCATGAAAATCCGTTCGGTAGTTTTTGAGTTTATCGCGAACAGACAGACAGACAGACGCGGTAGGGGACTTTGTTTTATACTATGTAATGGATACGTAAGGATGTTTGCTGGTCATTGCACCTGGGAGATGCGCTCGGCGTTCAAGACACGTGCGGGATACTGAATGAGAGGAAATCCGCCAATCTCCCGACAATGAATATTCGATATACTCCATTGTTACAATCCATCGCCTTACGATCTTTTACGCTATATCGTATATTTACAATCTTTAAGCGTCGTGAAATGTTTAGCCGGTCGTCTACCTCGTTGTATACGTATTGAGGTAAGCGCATATATTAGCGGTATTTATGGTATTCAATTCTTTATACAGTTTTTTTTTCATATTTGAGTTCAAATGAAAACGAAATTGATTTTTTTGTTGTTAATTTTACTCGACCCTAATCACAGGTAATGGAAAGTGCCGGTGTACTGTTTGTTCAGTAAATATTGCTTTACTCATCGTTTAAAAAACTCCACGTGTTGATTTCTGGAAAAATATACGCCGGCTGCCAATGTTGTTTGTTGTGGCATATTTGACCTACGGTGCAGGTAAGCTTACAGAAAGAGAGAAAGATAGTTTGATCTCGGACGCTAGAGGTTTTTAATGTAGTAAAAATTGTAAATTAACCAAAGCAAAAAATGCCAGGTAAGTTATTTGACATACTTTATTACTTCTTACTTTTATTTTATGTAGTCCTAATAAAAAATATGAGTCCAAATAATGCATTTTCTTTCCTTTATTTTATTAATAAACAAAACACTCAGTAAATAGTTAAAAATAAGTATTTTTGAACCACTTTCTAGGAACGTTAGCTGTACGTTTTGGCAAGGTAATAAACATTATTAAACTCAGATAAAGCTTTTATTTTTACATTATAGCTTCGACATATCGAACTTCAAGAGGTGCAAAAAAAAACAATTATGGAAATACTGATTACTTTTGAGTTTTACGGGTTTTCGGCTTATCGAGATTCTGTTGTATTTAGTAATTATTGAATATTTTGTATTTTATTGAAAATATACGTAAAACGATAATAATGAATCAAGGAAAATGTCTTGATTAACCTGATCATATGAGAAATGTATTCGTATTATGAACAACATACGTAGAAATATATACAAGTAAATGTGATTTCTCGAAGTTTGACATCGTCAATACGATACGTCAATACGACTTCAGAACGAAGCTTTTGTGTATATACACAATTTGTGTAAACAGATAGTTAATATATGTATATCAAATATATCAATAAATTTGGGCAAATTTCTGTGAATTCCCTTTTTATGAATTGTTACTAGTCTTTATTTTTTTACTATTAATGAACCTCTTTTCAAGATTTCAATTAAATATGGAATGAAATTGATTAAACAACTAGATAAATTAACTTAATAGAATTTATTATTTCGGGTTCGACAACAGGAGCTTTGACCCTACGTTTATTAAATTCATTAGTATCTCACACCGCCGCAATGTTTCTGACTCGGTGCGCAAATATCACAAGTATAATTTAAACGTTCTCCATAAGGCGAGTTTTTTTTTAAGATTTCATTTATGGTGTGCATTATGATGAGAAAATACAGCGTGGTTTTCTGCGAAAAAATCTCTGTGGACAATTCACACGAGTGCCGAGAGAATTTGTCCGTTCTTTTTCGTTTGTTTGAAAATAGTTTTTGGGAGAGACCGTTACTTGATTTCATTATCGTTACTGTGAAATTTCAATTTAAATACTGTGAAAGCACTGTCAAATCGACAAATCACTTGATATGTTATTAGTAAATTGACAAGAGTTTTAATAAGTACATAACCGTACAAGTGCTCTAGAATTGCAATATTTTAATATATATTTTTTATCTCGTTTCGTTATTCATATAATGTTAGACCCACAAAAAAACGCTGAAATAGAAAGTGAAAGGTGCAAGGGAGACAAAAAAAATTGGTTCTCTGTAAAGTCAGTTTTTGGACGATAATTTTACGTGATAACGCCGAACGCTTAGGCCGATCGCGCCTCTCTATCGCTTGTATCGCGCGCTCGTTTGCACGCCCAGCTCAGGCGGAACGTGACCATGAGTCATGCTTTTCGTGCGTGCAGCGGCGTTCATCGATATCTAAGACGTTATCACATCAAAAATAACGTCTGTATCTTTTTTGCAATGGATTATTTTATACCTGTGAATAATAGTATTCTAAAATTTAAATAAAACTTATTACAATCATTTATTAACTAGTTGATACCCGCGACTTTGTCTTTGTCGTTTAAGACGCGATAATTTTTTTAGTCAACAACCAAGTATTTTAATGATAAAAAATATTGATATTTACCCAATATTTTTTCAGACAACAACAGACCTCTATCAAATTATTTATCATCATTACATAGTATAAAACAAAGTTCCCTGCCGCGTCTGTCTGTCTGTCTGTTCGCGATAAACTCAAAAACTGTTGAACGGATTTTCATGCGGTTTTCACCAGAGGATAAAGTGATTCATGAGGAACGTTTTGGTATATAATTTGTCAAGGTTTTTTTTATAATCAATGCGGGACAATGTCTGCCGGGCCCGCTAGTATACTATAAAGTAAAAAAACTCTGGTTTTAGGATGAGAATGAAATACATTAGTAAGTAAGTAAGTAACTCACTCTTCTGTCGTAATAACTTTTGATAGGGTGAACCGATTTTAATGAAACAACGACTAAATGCTACTTGAAGATATGCTTCTAACCTTATGGTGTTTTATCATAACCGTAGTACTTTATCAGTGATATGTACTCAAACAAACAGATAGACAGACATTTCTAAAAATGATTGAAATGTGTTCCATTACTTATTCTTAATTATTGGCAATGATTTTGTTCGCAAAATCTGAAAAATACAGACAAGTTGAGCTTACATTCTTATTATATGTATAGATTAATATTCAATTTTTTTTTATATCATAGGAGGCAAACGAACAGGTGGGTCACCTGATGTAAGTGATCACCACCCTCCATAGACACTTGCAACACCAGGGGAGTCGCAAGTGCGTTGCCAGCCTGTGTAGGGAGGGGGGGAGGAAGAGAAGAGGAAAGTGGA
>AP028434.1:17003346-17158986 GCA_036509395.1 Antheraea yamamai | reverse complement strand
ATCATAGATTAATATGTGTCGGTATAACCCTATTTTCGAGTGTAGCTTCACTCTAAGAGCTAAGAGCCTATAGGATCTATGCAGTTTATTAATGGGATTGAATTGTAGCTTTTTTATACTACAAAATAATATTAATTACTGTTTATTCTGTATATAATATAACCCTATTATTTCCCGTATAAACTTTGCCACATGTTTTCATACATATTGGGGTAGAATTTGGAAATACTTAAAATTACGTTCATACCTCAATTATTTTCAATGTACAGTTGAACTGATAATTCACATACTTTGTAATAATTCGTACAGTGACACCAACGTGATCGAAGTGTACTTCCAAAGAAAGTAATGTAGCCGGTCAAGCAAACAACATTACTTGAATTTTTGTATTATTGGTTGTCGGTTACATAATACCTTCACTCCTTATATCGTCCTTGAGTGAATATAAATGTGATTGTTGGCTGAACAAACATGTCATATAGATTTCGCTGCAATAGATGTACGTACTACGTTCACATACTCGGGAGCAATGCCTCTCAACTATTGTATCGCTTTCTTCTCTTCATTTATCCTTTACGTCAATCTGAATATACATTTTTGAACTTCTTCAAGCGTATTGAACAGTGAATCGTAAAGCTTCGGTCGGTAACGTTGAATCGTGTGTACTCGGCTCCACTCATCATCTATAATAATAATAAATAAATAAATAATAATAAAAAAAAAAATAATAAATAAATAAATATTATGAAGAAGTAAAGTTTGTGACGTTGTGACGTTGTAGGAGGTAATCTCAGGAAGTACTAAACCGATTTTGAAAATTCATATATCATATATCATCACGCTAAGATCAATAGGAGCGGAGCAACAATGAAGAATGTTTTAAAATCGGGGTTTTTTTTCCTTTTGAGAGCTTCCGCTGCGTGTTAGCCCAAAATAACTATTCTACGTGTACGAAGTCGTGGGCAGAAGGTATTAATCTATACTAATATTATAAAGAGGTAAAGTTTGTGAGGTTGTAGGAGGTAATATCTGGGGAGTCGGAGAAAAAATGGTCGAACGAAAAAGTGTCTTACGAACGTTGGCTTAACGATGAGAGATATATGTATAATTGCGTTCTAGAAAAAAGTTGTTGCTTGATAATGCCTATTACCGCCTAACGAAACGGGCACGGGTCAGCTAGTAGTAGTGTTGCCCAAAATCTCTTGCAGTCTTGGTCTTGTACTTGCGTTTTTGCAAGACCAATACCAAGACCAAGACCTCCGATTTTTAGCAAGACCAATACCAAGACCAACCCCTGCAAGACTAGCGCAAGACGAGACTGGGCCTGCAAGACTCTTGCCGTCTTGCAATTAAATCGAATTTAAACCTTATTGACAATATTGATGCACGTTCTCTAGTATCGGTTTCAAGATCACGATTCTTTCTAACACACAAACAATTTTAAACAATTAAATGTATTTATATCTCAGAGAGTATAGTTTATTTAACAAAGCTTATAAACACACAATAGATGTTGAGTATGGGAACTATTTATGTTACGCGATATTTTGATTACCAATGGGTCGGCTGGCTATTATTATTGTTTATTTCATAATCTACTGACAAAGACGCCGCGCCGCTTTACTGATAGACTGTACGACAAGTGTATCACAGCATTCCCTATACTTTTTGATCGTTGCCGCTGAAAGTTAGCGGATGTCCCAAAGAATAAAATAAATTTCTAGATACTCATGACTGATGCAAATAAATATTGTGTTGTCTTCACAAGGAATATTGTAATCGTAAGAATAGGTAGATAATATAATAATTTATTGTGAAAACCCGAACTAATATTATAAACGTGATTACGAGTTTATTTGTTTGTTACGCTTTCACGCCGTAACTACTTGATCGATCAACATAAAATTTTGCCTACACGTTGTACTGAGTACAAAAAAGGACACAGCATACCTTTCATCAAGGAAAAATAGTATTATTGAGGGATTACCTAATTACCTCCCTAAATTCATGCGAGCGAAGCCGCGAGCAAAAGCTAGTAATAATACACATTATTACATTACCTTTATATTAAACTATACAAACATTTACTATGTATCGACTCCTATTGTAAATACACTATGTAGCTAGTAGATACATAAATACACAGCAGCATAGATCAGTTTAATTCAGTAATTAATATAGTTTAACTTCATCAAAAGAGGAACGTAATGAAAAAGCGTAGATACATTTTATTTTTAGGTAAGAAGATACAGTATAGCTGGTGACGTGTCTTTTTTTTAATCTTCCGAAGTCATCACCTTTTGTTTACTCAACTTTCGGCGTGTACACATAACTAGGAGTTTTATATTTTAACTAGCCATGTCCGCGACTCCGTCCGCATGGAACCTTATGTAAAAAAAAAACAGTGACAAATAAGATCCTCTGAATATATTAAGTCTATTTATTTATCTAATTTTCTCTCGTACTTAAGTCGCGTTGTCATTACAATTACAATAACTTTTGATAGAGTGACCCGATTTTAAAGAAACCAAGATTAAATGTTACTCCAGGCTATGCTTTATGCATTCCTTAGTGAGATTTTATCGTGAACGCAGTATTTTAGCAATGATGCGTATTCAAATAAACAGACAGATAGATAAACATTTGTAAAAATGATTGAAATGTATTTAATTACTAATTCCAAGACACCAGCAACAATTTTTTTCACAAAAATTTAAAAAGTACAGAATAGATTTAATTTATATCCATACTTCGCTTTGAGTTCAGAAAAATTATAATTGTTCTCAGATTAATAAGTTTACAATTTAACATGAGTGACGAAGTTTCAGTTAGTTCTAATCGGAGTAGTGGGATTTGTTGCCCCCGATCTAGACACTCTAAAATCAAAAAGTAAATTTAATGAGTTTTTCGAAATAATTTCTGCGACACAGATTTCTAAACTGTGCCAGAATAAAAAATATATACAGAGGCTTGAGGTTTAAGGCAGCATCTACTATCTGTCTACGAGACGGAATTGCATATTTTTGTTCCAGCAAATAGTCCTTGAAAAACTTGTTAATTATGAATTTAGTTAATTTGATTGGACTTTACTATAAGCTAAAAATCTACCTATCTCTTGGATTGTTCTAAGGTCTAACCTAGCGTGTTTAATAAAGAAAAATAGGTAATAGTAAAATTTGCAAGACTTGCAAGAGTCTTGCTGCAAGACCAAGACCAAGACCAAGACTCAAGACCAAGACTGAGGGTGCAATACCAAGACCAAGACCAAGACTGAGGGTGCAATACCAAGACCAAGATCAAGACCAAGCCAAGTCTCGTCTTGGTCTTGCATTTGGGCAACACGAGCTAGTAGATTATAAAGTGAATCAATATGTGAACAATGGTGATGTCTGGAATTGACTCCTCTATGTGCATCCACTAAAAACGATTGTAACCCGTAATGTATTTGAATTATATTTATTTTAATAGAAAAAACCTGTTCAAGTTTTTTGCCGGTTCTTCTCGATGACTTTTCTGAACCCGTGGTAGTTTTGTTGTTCATAAGCGCCTCCTTAGGGCCTAAACTGAATAAGGTATTTTTAATTTATTAAAACCTATAAATTTTAGATTAAGGTACGGTATACGTATTCTTTTGTATGGAAAATCCGCAGTAAACTACTTTAACTTGCATTCAATTATTATTTAATGAGTTATTTACGCATTCTTTAGAACGTACGGTACGGTATACATTCAATTTGTTCGTATAATTGAATCGAACTTTCATGGAAATTGCTTTTTTATTTGACTTTTCTTTTTAATACTTTTTTCTGTTAATATAGACTAGTTGAACGATATGAATAGAATACTTTTACAGTTTTTTTTCTAGAACGAATATGTAAAATTGTTTTGTAACACGTGTGGAGATTTACGTCGTTTTAACGCTGTTGCCATGTTAAGAGTTATGTTATCCGCATATAATTGTCTTGACTTTTGGTGTAATTTGTGACCGTTAATTATATTATTATTGTTGCAATAGGTTACATTAAAAAATCGACGGAGTTGCCTTTCTGTTTCCTTTTTCATATTTTGTACAGATTTATTTTAGAGTATCATAATTTAACATAAAAAATGTTTTTATTCGCATTCCTCAAATATCGCGTTTACGCTCGCGTACATCTTAAAGACTAATTAATACATTAATTCATACAAGAATATGCGTAAACTGTGTCCTTGTTTTTGCTGATTCCATCTGAAAATTTACATTCAAAATTCGTGGTGGTCGAGCGGTTTGATTGGTGAAATAACAATCTAATGTCCGTAGGTTCGAACCTCGGCATGCATCAACGTATTTTTCGGAATTCGCGTACATTTATTAATTTAAATTGGTAATACTCGGCCAACGGTAAAGGAAAACATCTTGAGGAAACCTGAACCGGAGAAATGTTCTTGTAGTGCCACCATATGAGAAAATATAGAACTGTGGATTTCTTGGAGTTTGAAATCGTCAAGATCAGACTAGACCCCCCTCGGCAGCGGCTCATGCCCTCAGTGTGGAACCCTAGAGTACTTACTCTGCTCGCGCGAATAAAATGACACAAAATTTATCCATCACTGCAACACCATTACACAGATCACTCCCATACACGCTTACACATGAAAGTGAAAGTGTTTTATTTTTTTCCCTTATCGAACTCGATTAGTTCAGTACACTTACTCGATACGAAATATATATACGAGTTATTGAGGTATACATGCTCGGTACACATATAAATTTCACTAACTCATATATGTATGAATATGTAGCTCAGTCAGATTCGCGTTTTTGTGTAACCTAGGCAACAGCCCAAGCCGAGGTGTGCCGTTACCCTTGAGCTAGTTGTCAAAATAAAATCGGCTGAGTGCCTTAAGCGCTCGCCTTAACAGTCCGATGAAGCTATTAAGGCCATGCTAGGCAAATAGCGTAATCATTTCGAAAAAAAAATTGACATCGCCAATACGTGGTGGGCTGGCGTGGTAATAAACCAATACGTTCCTTCGGGAAAAAGCCTATGTCCCTGTAGTGGGCCTCTTACAGGCTGATACACTGATGATGACATTCATATAACAAACATAATTATGTGAAAAACAATTTCCAAACATTTATTTATATTAATATATTAGTTGGACGCCATGGTCTCGTTGACGTATGCATGCACGCAGTTCGGCTCTTCTCGGGAAGGCACGATTCTTGTCGGACGATTATGCTGCCCTCGGCTCCCGACACCCCGCACCGGGCTACATGGTCCGCTCGCACTAATTCTTCGTTCCGCCTAACGTGCTGTCTGATGCAAATTTTATAATTGTTCTATTCTTAAGGGATATAGAAGGGATTAGACAAACAACCGCTTAAATTTTATATTACTAGTAAAGATGTGATTATATTCAGAACAGATTTATTAGCTACTAGCTGTGCACGCGACCTCATCCGCGTAGAAGATTGCGTAAAAAAAGCAGTGATTAATAAAATCATCTTAATGTATATTAAGTCCATTTACTTATCCACTTTTCTTTCATGTTTAAGTCGCGTCGTCATTAAAATTACAATAACTTGTGATAGAGTGAACAGATTTTAATGAAACAAAGACTAGACGTTACTCGAGGACATCCTTTATGATTTTTGAGGTTTTGATTGAGGTTTTCTTGTTTAGCAGTGATGCGTGCCTAAACATACAGACAGACAAACATTTCTAAAAATGATTGAAATGTATTTTATTACTTATTCCTGGACACCAGTAATTTTTTTTTTCACAAAAATCTAAAAAGTACAGACACGTCAGACTTACATTCGTATTATATGTATAGAAGATATAGATTTTGCTTTCTATTGAGTAACTGATTGTAAATATTTATTACGGTGTTCGCGCAATAAAATGTTTACCATCATAAATGAGTAATTTAAATTAATAAAGTTGAGTTGACATTTATGAAATTAAAACGTCTGTTAAGTTTAAATGCACTTTTTGGTTGCATCACGAGATTAAAATTGTTGTAATGTGAAAGTCTAGTTTGGGAATTTGTGACGTAAGTAGATATAGAAAGGAAATTGCTTCAGAAATTTCAAAGATATATTCGATTTGAATATTTTATGGTGTTTTACATTTTTAAACTCGTGGAGAGTAGTTTTTTTACTTAACGGATATCGGTGGTTTGATATTATAGTTTTACTGAGTGTTGCAACTCGTTACATAGCATCAAAAACAGTTAAAGTTGCGCAAAAAAAATTAATTGAATGCGAACTAGTTTTCTTCGAGTAAACAGTCTAATCGAAGCAAAAATTCATAATCATAGTTATTGCACAAGAGTTCAAATCAACCTAAAAACGAACTTGTATAATAATTTCGTTCTCAGCAAAATTATTTGTACGTAATAATTATTGCAAAAGAATAGATTCACATATCATAAGTAATAAAGTAGTGTATTAAATTATTCTTTTACAGTTATCTTTCCTACTGCAACTAAAAGCCCAATAATAATTACAAGATTATAGTTTATCTTGTGTGAGACTAGCATTTACCAGCGGCTCGCGTATATCTATCTACTAGCTTTTGCCTGCGACTTCAACTGTAAAACGAAGCGGAAGCTCTCAAAAGGAAAAAAAGGGTTTTGAAATATTCTTTATTGGTGCTCCGCTCGTATTGGTCTTAGCGTGATGATATAGCACATATTTTTCCTCGATAAATGAGCTATCTAACACTGAAAGAATTTTTCAAATCGGACCAGTAGTTCCTGAGATTGACGCGTTCAAGGAAACAAACTCTCCAGCTTTGTAATATTAAATATAGATAACTCTTGACAATGTATATGCATACTGATTGGGGTCTAGTTAAATGCAACTGCTGGGATACACTAATAGGTGCTTGACGACAAATTTTCAAATTAAAAGTTGTAACGAATCAGGCGTGTCTAGAAAACCTATCATTGTGATGTTTTCTATAATCCAAAATTTCGGCTCATTAGACGATCGAGGCCACGTTGATGGACGCGGTATTCAAATCTGCCTCTGAGCTACTATCATTGCTTCAAAAATTATAATGTTGTAAAATTATTTTGCCGAATTTGAATGAAAATCTGTTACATTTTACATATCGCGAACACTGTTATCGTGGCTGTATTTATTTCAACCTGAAATATGTTGATATTTATATTTGTAGGCCTCCTGTATTACTTTCTTGTTACTGGTGAAATGTACGTAGTCCGGTTAAGCTGTAAAGGCCCATCAGGTCAATAGCGTTAGTCGTTTGGGAAAACGGGGTGATAAAATCTATATTTTCATGTTTTTTTTAATACAAAGTCATCACTTGGTGAATTAAGCGAATTTCATATACTATGATATATATCAGTTTGAATTATAATTCATTTTATAACGTGTCCCAAATATTTTGGGTTCACATTGTCATATTAATTATTTTTCATGTGAAAAATAGCAGTGACTTACATGTCTTTTTATTTTTAATCTCCAGCCTACATATAATTAAAAAACTTAACAAAAAAAGAAATTCAGCTCAAACTATAATCTATAGAATTGTAGTTATCTATCACTTTTAATGTAAAAATCACTAAGCATCCACTAGTATATTCAAACGTGAGACGATTGCACTTAGACCATTTCTTCAGTTAAGGTTACACTCAAACTCTGCGAACTTGATAAAATTTGGCTTGGCCTTAAACAACTACATTTAATAGACGGTAGGTACCCAGTATTACGTTCATTGTTACTTCTCTTATCGAAGTGAATGTACTAAAATTTTGTCAAATAACATTTGCCTCCTCATAAACAGGGCTATTCTCCTAATGGGGCTCTAATTTTGCATTAAAGAGTTCACGGAACTGTTTATTAATTTTTTATTGTGTTTGAAATGTTATCATGGCGTTGTATCGCTTAAATGTGAGATGGCAGGTAGCACTTCGTATTTATGTGCATATTAAGTTGGAGATGACAAACATTTTGAGAGTGAAGTGTATTAATGTCAAAGTCGTCCAAATATATTTCCAATTTTGATACAGACTTTATTATGAATTGAATTATCACTACATGCTATAAAACAAAGTCCTCCGCCGCGTCTGTCTGTCTGTCTGTTCGCGATAAACACAAAAACTACAAAGCGGATTTTTATGCTTTTTATAGATAGAGTGAATAACGAGGAAGATTTAGGTGTATAATTTGTCAAGATTCTTTGTACATTCGTTGAAATATACCGATAATTGTTGGAAGTGTTGGAAAAAGTCAAGCCGCCTGCGAGAGTTTTCGTCGAAAACGCTGCTTAATCCCTTTGAGATATAACAAAACAGTTGAGATAATAAACGACGCAGAAGTCGTGAGAACCAGCTAGTGTTGATTGCAGCGTTCAAGTTCCGGTCCGGTCACATGCCACATAATAAATACCTTTTTATGATAGGGAAAAAAATATCTCCGCTTTGTGAAGTTTGCCAGTCTACGGATGATTTTATCATATGTTGTGGGAATGTGGCCGAACCAAAGAATTACGCCAAATAAAGCTTCTAGAGTCCTGGAGAGATCTTGGAGAGGTGAATATTGTATTGGGAAATCCTGTATGTGATGTGGCTAGAGTATTTTATAAATTTGTTTCCTTAATCTCTTATTGTGAGAGTCAAGCTTAATGATATATTAACCCAAGTGAGTTACCTTATGAGGCTGGCATAGTCATCAAGGATGTACTGAAGCCTCGTTAAAAAAAAAAGAAAAAAAAATAAAAAAATCAGCTAATGTTATATAAACAATTTAATTTTTATTAGAGTTTTAAATTTATTAATTTCTCTGGGTTTTTAATAAATTGATAAATATGATAATTATTGATTTGAAGGAACATCGAGTTATTTTATTAGTTACGAATAAAAGACTGTATTTAGAGAATGCTTAATAACTCCTAAGTATCTAATATTATAAACAGGAATGTGAGATTGTTTGTTTATTATTCAATCGATCATTATGAAAACATATTGAAAATACACGTTGTCAGAGGCACAGACAAGGTTGTAGGGTATTTTGATTCAGAAATAAAATCGAGGGATATATCAAAACTACATTAACGAGACCGAATCCGCGAGTAAAAGCTAGTTTATCATGTATGCTTAGCTTATTTATTATAGTGCACTTAACAATGCAATAAACAAAAATGTTTGAACTTGATAAGCCTTTAATCGTTCCCCTGGTATTGCGGTTATCCTTAGGTGACGGTACCTATTTACCATCAGATAGGCCGCCTGCCTGCTTGTTGCCCTTTGAGATAAAAAACACAAGCCGGCGACCTTCGAGAGCTCAATAATCTATGCGTGTATGGTAATCGCTACCCAGCCAGGTATAAATAACTTCATATTAAATACTGGATTATACATGGCTGATCCCTGAACGCGACCCACCTACACGTGCCACTATAACGGGTGACACACTTGATTTGTGGTGGTCATAATTTAGTTGTATACTATTACCTCGTCATATCAGTACCAGAAATGCATTTGGTAATTAAGTCTTAAGTAAGATCTAATTCTATATGTGGTAACATGTAACTGTAGTCTCAATATTAACTGTGGTGGCGCCGTTACGTTTTCGACGCCACCGAAGCGGGGTATTCTATGCTATCTAAGTGGACTGTATTTGCGGGGGGTGCTATATTTGATACTCAACTATATTGCGATCAGATACGACGAGGGAGACAAGACTAGGAAGGAAACTTTACACATACCTCGTGGCGTTGCAGTTTCCACGTGGCTAGCCGGCTAGGTGATTGTTCTCGTTGCACTCCACTGTTTTTCCTCCGTCACAATACTGACGGACACTAAAATCTAGTTTCAAAAGGTCTCACATAACAATTATTGTTTATAAAGTGTGTCGGTACGCACTAGATGCGGAGCGATGCGTTTTATTCTTACTCACTTGGCCAGGCGAAAATTCAAATTCTTGCACGCGGCGCGGTATCGACTCTGGCGTTCGACGCGCTAATCAACTTAAGCATGTGCCAGGAAGGGGTAATGAAGCGGGAGGGAAAGTGTCGCGATCTGATCACAATAATGCAGGAATTAAAAATATATAAAGCGGCGCAGCCAAACTGGGTAAGGAAATGTATTTGATATACAAGCAAAATCTAGTTGAGACATCTGTGATTTTTTACCTTTAAATAATTAAAAGTATATTATTGATCTTAACATTGTTTACGTAGTTCTCAAGTACACCAAGCTTAAGTTAAATATAAAGATAAAATACAATAGTTTTCAAAGATTCCCATGATGTTGGCTCCCACGGCCTCGTCGTGTAGTTTATGTTGGTGACATATTGGCTTATTGACCAATTTTAATGAATCGTTTGAATGACGTGCCACGACCTTGACCAGTTTTCCCATTCTTTCAAATCAATTGTCTTTGACGCTGTTTAAATAGCCAGATGACAGGCCAGATTAAGTAATATTATATATACTGCTTAAAAGATTTTATTTACCTTATATTTGTTCCTTTAGGGATAAATAAACCCAATGTTAAAATTAGTAAACTCCACTCCATAACTGAATTATTTTCTACAGTAAAACTATTTCGCCCACAAAACACTTTATATAGATTAGATCAGTGGTACTCAACTTTTTTTTAAACGGGCCACAAACACGATTCACTCTTGGTGCCGCGGGCCACAAACTACAAATATTTAGGTATTAAATAAAAAAAAGTAATTTCAAATTACTAACGTATTAATGTAGTGAAAAATGGTTGTCCAATAAGTGGATATGTTGGTTGCCATATTTTTCTACCACCCCTTTTTTTATTAATAATTTTTTTTTATTTTAGTTTAGCTCATTTTTGTCGCGAATTGCTTGATACAGCAACAATTATGCCGAGGTGTGCCGCCCCCCCTTTTCTGTTGCCTAAACAAAAAACCTCTGATGGGTTTCTTCCCCCCCTCTTTTGTCCCCCGGGGAAGTTTTTACCCCCTTGGTTGGTTAATGGTTATTTATTCGAAGAAAAAAAAAAAGGTTGTCTAAGAAGACAAGCTTGGTATAACCCTTATATCATAAGAAACGCATTGGAGTCGGGTTATCTGGGATCCATTTAATTTACTCAGCAAGCTCATAGTTTTTCTGATGGGCACGAAATTTAAAATAATTGAAAATAAAATATAATCGGGTGGGCCAACTACAAATACCCGGCGGGCCACAGGTTGAGGTTGGCTGGATTAGATCTTAGTCTTTCAGTATCAGTGATCAAAAATTTAAGAATCGTTCACAAATAAATAAATATTACATTAATCAAAGCAACGGGGGTAACAACTTGCAATAGCGCTGATTTCCAGATGACCCCGTAATATACTGTTGGCCTTGGAAGAAATAAAGAAGGGGGAGGGGTACGTTGCGGATAATAGAACAAGAAAAAGAGAAACGACATATACATTACTGGTAAATTACTTGTAATAACTATATTTTATATGTAATAGCTTGGCAAAATGTATCTGGTTCAAGTGACTTATTCCAGAGCAAGAGTAACAACTGAGATGCGTATAATCCATGGTTCGTATATTGGACTTTAAGAGACATGACAAATCAGTAAATAGCTTTTAAAATATTAAAAATATTTGAAATTTCATCACAAAAAAGTAAAAGGGGAAAATATATCACTCGAGCGCTTAATCGACAATTTTAAAATGATGCCGGGAGTATTATTTTCTTTTTGTCTATAGATAGGAGGTCCAAATGTGCAATGTGCCTGAGATTTTGATGTAGGGATGGATCATGAAAATATCGCAGCAAGGTCGCTAGCGATTTTCTATTACTCGGTTTGCCAACTAGCACAAATGTAATTGTAATGTGTCAGATTGTTCCAGAATTCTCACTGAAGAGCTATCCCACATTCTTAATGAAACGTGTGGCCATCTATAACTGCACTAAAAATGGGTCTAGAATGACATATTGCTTGAAAAACCTCATAAAACGTTTTAATTGGGTTAAGTTTTCGACATAAAAAGGAGGCCTCGATTTTTCTATCAAGATAACAATCTACAGCGTCGACTGTCACCTGCGATCGCGGCTATTTTACACACCGACTCATTAACACAGCCCGTATCTATCAAGGAAGTAGAAATTAAGCAATCGGATGCCCTTTAATTGTGTTTAATACGTCGCACGAGGTGGCGTAATTCCAGCCCCACACAAATTAGGGCTGCCTGCTCTGTTATTTAGTTTTCGTTATGTAAATTGAACGGGTTTGGAAGTTTTTTCTACGTTCACGAGCCTAATTCTTATGGGAATATCCAAGGTTTATTTTCTGCAGACTCTCTTTGTCCGCACTTTTTTTCTGCTTTCGTTGAATTTATTATTTGTGACTATTGTTATTATTTTACTTAAGTATTATTTATTTTAGATCGGATTTTTAAATGAGAATATTACCTTTTTGATATTTTATAGCAATTTTTAAATTACAATCCACAATATCCCGCGCCGGTGCGTCCACGGCCCAATGGATGAATCTACTAATTGCGGGGTCAATCACGTCGGTATATTATACACGCTTAAATCCAAGATTGTTTTTGAAGCCACCACGCGGCCGGGATGACTTTGGTGTCCTCAAAATGTAATTCAAGCTAAGTAGTTCATAATTTTTATTGAAGTCTTGGTGTTCATTTGAAAATGTTTTTTTCTGAATTAACGTAAACGAAGTGATGAAAAAATTATACATTCCTAACCAAACAAAGTTGCGTTTTTATCTCTTTATCTACACTTATTTAACCTTGATTTATACTTACGTATCTATAATTTGACAGTAAAGACCAAAACGGTTTCTTTTACGATTAAAAAACAATATAGAAAGAAAAACGTTCATAGTTAGAACGATACGGGAAAAAAAATTATCTGTAAAGTCGGTTTATGGAAGATAATTTTTCGTGATAACGACTCGGACGCATCGGCCGATGGAGTGGAAGAAAATAGATGCGTCACAAGCCGAACGCTTAGGCCGATCGCGCCTCTCTATCGCTTGTTCCGCGCTCTCGCTTGCACCGAACACTCAGGCGGAACGTAACAACGAGTCATGCTTTTTCATGCACGTCAATAAAAAAAGGGATAAAAAATAAACATAATTTGCTACCACTGCATGAACCACAGTCGCCCATTCGAGTATATTCTTTTTGTATATCATTATATATACGATATACTCAAAGACGTATTTATTGTTAGTGAAAGCGTTAAATATTACCAAAACAATCCACCGAATAGGAACATTGCTTCAATCTTTGTAAGTAAATTGACTAAATCACGAGTATTTCATGTTTCATGCGATCTGCCCTTAATTGTTCGAACAATACTTACACATAGGTCTCATGAAAAGGTTCAAGCGTTCAATGTTACGCACATATTCGCAATCTATTGCGTAATAACAGACCTGCTGAACAAACGACCAACAACTATTATTTATACAATTATGTAAATACTTGTGTAATTTATTATTTGTTATCAACACTATACGTATGACTCTTTGTAAAGCAGACTTCAAATTTTCCATTCAATTGCACGTTTGAATTGAAAGTGGTGTTTAGTACAAATAATCTGTTTTCAATGTGTCTTTTATTATACTATAATTATACGGGAACCTGGTATGACGTAAGTAGATGATATATAGCCTAATCTATAACAAATGTGGAAGGAACGTACAATTAATCATTTCTATAATTTTCATCAGCAGTTCAAGCTCTTTGTAGAGAGTCATGACATTAATGGCCGTTAGTAAATTAAACGCTATTTGCATTGAAAGAGGTTTACTTGTGCTTGTACAAACAAGTATTAAATAGATTCACTATTACAGGATTACAGTACAGTCACATTTAAACTCTATAAACCCGTAGTCGCAATCTGTTTGAAGATTTATCCCTTTGGACTCTCTTCATATTCGCTGAGATGTCTTGAAGAGGACTACATTCCGACGCACAGTCGCGCACTTATATCATTTCAATAAAGGAGAGTGGAAAACTCTGGAAGTGTGACGTCATTATTCGAACGATTCGACAGGGTTAGAATTTAAATTCGCACGGTCGATGAGCGTTCCTTGATTACTTGGGGTGTAGCAATATATTAAAAGGCGAGAAATATGTTGAAAAGTTGAAAAAGGTATATACTGACGTATTAACAAAATAACAGTACACAGATATGGTGTACATAGTTTCATCAAGTAAGCTACTGCCGCGTTTGAAAGATTTATTCTGTGTATAAAATTATATAGCGCTATCCGACAATATTGTCACATGTGACTGAGATTAAATTCTAACATAATAAACATAAATAAAAGATAAGTCGTATGTGTATGTTATCGTGTTTGATATGCCGTTCGGATGACTGTGGTACTCGACGGCATGGAGGCCACAGCCGAAGGTTACCTTTAGTACTATCGAGGTTACAAACGTTTACATAAAATATTAACATATAACACTACTTTAGGGTCGACCGGTGAATTAACAAGTCGTAGCATTTCTAAGATGTGCGATGGACGAGACAAAACATTCGGTATTTACAAATGTATATTAGAGGCAATTTATAAAAGCAATTATTGTTGAACTTCAATAAAATCTTTATAGTATAAAAACATAGTCCCTTACCGCGTCTGTCTGTCTGTTCGCGAGAAACTCAAAAACTACTAAACGGATTTTCATGCGGTTTTCACCAGTGGATAAAGTGATTCATGAGGAACGTTATATGGTATATCCATTTGTCAAGGATGTTTTTTATAATCAGTGCGGGACAACATCTGCCGGGCCCTCTAGTATATGCATATTATAAGAATGCAAATCTAACGTACCTGTACATTTAAATTTTTGTAAAAAAAATTGTTGCAGGTGTCTAGAAATAAGTACTAAAATGCATTTTAATCATTTTTGGAAATATCTGTCTGCTTATTTGTATGAACACGCGTCACAGCTAAAATAATGCGTTCATAAAAAAACCTCACCAAGAAAATCATAGCATTTAGTTTTTGTTTCATAAAAATCGCTTCGGTCTATCAAGTTATTGTAATTTTAATGACGACGCAACTGTACGAGAGAACAGTAGATAGGTAAGTAAATGTACTTAATACATTCAGATGACTTTATTAATCACTGCTTTTTTTTTACATAAAGTTCTCCGCGGATAAAGTCGCGGGCGTAATTACTATATTGTATATTTCAAGTTTTTTTAGAAACAATTTATTAAAGTCCAATTTCAGATTTAGAAAACACGCATTTTATCAAAACAAATTCTAATTAATAAAGAAACACAATTATATTTTTTCCTAAACTCGAAGAGAATTCACTCAAATATTTTATCTCAAAGAAGCTGTGATTTTTAGTTTGTTAATATATAATTTATAGATTATCCAATATCTGAAAAAAATGACAGGAATTAAATGTACTAAGTCATATTAGATTCCAAGAACGTTATATAATGTGTAGGGTTCTCATTATTTGAGTAAATATAGTTCATTCAAGTAAGTATTACGTCTAAAGTGTAAACTGAACAAAATATAATATAAGTACGAGTGGCAACCCTAGTAAGAACAGCTCGACTCGTATTTAAAACTATTCGACAGTATTCACATCCGTACTTTTTATATATACCACTAATATATTATAAAGTAGCCTCTGCCCGCGATTTCGTCCGCGTGAAATAATTACTTTGGGCTAACGTAACACGCAGCGGAAGTTCTCAAGATGAAAAAAACCCCGGTTTTGAAATATTCTTCATTGGTGCTCCGCTCCTATTTGTCTTAGCGTGATGATATATACCCTATAAGCTTCCTCGATAAATGAGCTATATAACACTGAAAGAATTTTTCAAATCGGATTAGTACGTCACAAACATTACCTCTTTATAATATTGGTATAGGTTATAATCAGTCCAACAGTAGAATTAAATTATTGGCGAGAACACATATAGGCTATATATATTTTATGGGAAAGTTGGTTCACTCTAAACAATTATCAAAAGCGATACGACTTCCTTTACGTATCGGGGTTTCAACCCATTGTTCGATTGCCAGATGCAGTCTGGAATGGTGATGCAAACTTGAAACATGCCGTTATTGTATTTAATTACATGTAGCATAAACTTATAGGGTTGGCACATATCAAAGTTTCACGATTGAATTATTGCGGTTGCCATGTTAATTTATTTTTTCTCGAACTGACTACGCTATTGGCCTAGCAAGGCCTTTACAGCTTCACCGGACTACAGCTTTGTTAAATTTGACATACCATAATAAAAACGCGTATTCATTACATTGGTCCAATACCATGTTTTTGATTTTGATTGAATTTTGATTATTAAAGATTCCCACGGTAACGAATTTTATTTTTATATCTGACATATTTCATGAAATCAAAGAGTTGCTGAGTGTAACTTAAAAAAATTAGATACTGCTTCCATAAAGGAATAATATTGTTATCATAATTTAATATTAAATAATTTCTAATAGATTACAAAGAATTACAAGTGGTAGAAATATTATTTACTTAATCAAAAATCTGGCTAAACTTAACTGCAGGTAATTAAAACCATTAGTTATGTGTAATCAATTATTTATTATTTAGTAAAATATATGTCATACCTTAAAAGTTTTCCGTCACTTTTGATATCAACTCTTTGAACAAAGTTACAATATACTGGATAAAGTTATATTCTATGTGATAAATAAATCGTAAAAACTATACGTTTACTACGTAAGTCAATTGGTGGCCTTAAACTAAAACAATAGAGTATCATTTTATGTTTAAACCGTCTGTCATTGATAAAAAGACTGTAACAATAGTTTTTTGTAGTGATACGTTTTATCTAATCGCGTTGTCTAGTCCTACAATAAACTAAATACTAAATAGTCCTAGAAACTTATCTACATTTTAGTGGGGGCGCATTTGTTTTTAAACAGTGTTTTTATAACTACCAAAATTAAACAAAAAAAATACTTATTTTTAGATGGCCTTTTTAGAGGATATTTTTATCTTTATCATCACCATCTGAGTCATTTGTTCCGAGTTTATATATCAAGCATTGAAACATTTCAGAATGAGCTAAACCCAATATTAGTTGTTACTAATATTTTACGTTATTTTTCAAGATATTCCAATTGTGTACATGTAAAAAATGAAGAACATAAATAAAATCGAGGCAGTCGTCAGGACTTCGGACAGAAGGGAAAACTCGAAACAATTAAATAAAAGTGTTCTCTTTTGATTTTTAAATGAATTATAGTGTGAATGACAATATTTAAATTTTAGAATTTGCTTATTGAAATTATTAACATTAGTGTGGTTTTCATATCTATTGGCACTCGGAGCAATAATTATATACATTTTTATAAAGTCTGTTAATCAATGAAAATATCATATATTTAATGTACACGGGACGTTATACTGCCCGTCGCTAGTCTGACGCAAGCAGCGAAGGCGCAATACAGCCGGGCATGCTTACGTAGCGTAAGTAGTCATAACGCGAAATTGTAAATTTATCTCCTGCCAAAAATACCGCTCAACGCGCCTATAGAAGTTTTCACTTTAAAAAAAAAACTAAAAACCTTATGAACGGTAAAATTTGAACTTCATTCTATGTGAATAAAAACCGGAAATCTTAAAAAAGTTACGACTCGATAAGTGCATTTGAAAACCCTAACAGGAAAAAACGCCATTTCAAAATGGCGCTAGCGTTCGTCTGGACTGCGTCTGCGCAGAGCGTATTCCAACCGCATCCCGCCTTTCCGTCGTCGCGTCGGTACGCGGCGTGCAGTGTCAACAAACTCCTATTCGAAAGAATGCAAGTCGACGATGCATCACACTCTGTCACGGAATAGGATGTACCCGTGTATGGCAGTTCCTTTATGACGTCATTCTAATTCAACAAACTATGTACGTCTCATTGACATTCATGAATTCGATAGTTCACATAATATTTATTTGTCGTTAAAATGTTAAGGCTTTATTCTTGTGCGTAATAACAGTCGATCGCCTTTTTTATATATAAATAAACACCTATCATTTTATCTATAAATAATAAGATCTTTACTAATATTATAAACTAGCTGTGCCCTCGATTCTGTCCACGTGGAACCTAATGTAAAAAAGATGGACTAATCAAATCATCTGAATATATTAAGTCCATTACGTATCTACTTTTCTCTGGTACTTAAGTCGCGTCTTCATTAAAATTATAATAACTTTCGATAAAGTGAACCGATTTTAATGAAACAAAAACTAAATGTTACTCGAGGATATGCTTTATAATTTTCTGGTGAGGTTTTATCGTAAACACAGTACTTTAGTAGTGATGCGTGCCCATACAAACAGACAGATAGACATTTCTAAGATTGATTGAAATGTATGTTATTACTTATTCCTAGACATCTGCAACAAATTTTTTCACGAAAATCTAAATAGTACAGACACGTTAGATTTACATTCTTATTGTATGTATAGATGCGAAAGTGAGTTTGTTTGTTACGCTTTCACGGCTTAACTATTCAATCGATCGTTATGAAATTCTGTATAGACAATCTGAGAAGTACAGATAAAGACATTAAGTAAATAGGAAAACATTAAGGGAAAAGAGTATTATTCTCGTAGGATCAAATGTACATTAACGCGGGCGAAGCCGCGAGCTGAAATTAGTAGGTAATAATAACGTAGTCGATGCAAATAAAAACAAAAAGACCTGAATATTTTTTTTTTGACTATCGTATAATTGATTGTCATGTATTAAATCATTCTTTATTAAGACTGTCTTTATTACAATAGGGGAAATTAGAAAATATAATCAGCGGCTTTATGAAATCAGTATTGCAGAAACTCTTTAATCGGAACACAAAAAATACCCCGGTTCAAATTCCTAAGAATATTCGTATGGAAGATAGAACAATATATCGCTATCAAACTAGACATATTTTTGATATAAAATAAAGATTACACAAAATAATTAATAAATATACATTATAAAAAGAACATATTGACGCATAATGAAAAAGTAAATCTTAGAAGTAATAGACTTAATAAATAAATCTAGTATTATCGATTGTAGAGATATTAATGACATATGTAATGTGCTTTATCTCGCAACTTCTCTGGCACATGAATATTTACTTTGTCAGCCCTTTCCAAACACGTGTTTAAGGTAGGTAACTCACTAGAACAGTAACTGTTTACCACTGGTACAGATGTATCAAATGTTTGTTACATTATGCTGACTGCGTCTTGTGTTACTAGCCTAATCATTTCTTCGTTGGTAATCGATTTTTGTATTTTATTTGTGTTACTAGCCGACCCGTGCCCACTTCGTTGGGCGGTAATAGGCATTATCAAGCTACAGCTTTTCTCTAGAACTCAATCATATATCTCTCATAGTTAAGGCTACGTTCGTAGGAATCGTTTTCGTTCGACCATTTTTTCTCCGACTCACCAGATATTACCCCTTCGACCTCAAAAACTTTACCTTTTTATAATATAATTAGTTAGCGTGATGATATGTAGCCTATGACACTCACAAATAACGTGGCTTTCTATTGGTAAGAATTAAAAGAATTTTCAAAATCAGTTTAGTAGTTCCTGAGATTACCCCCTACAACGTCACAACGTCACAAACTTTACCTCTCTATAATATTACTATAGATAATATAATTAGTTAATAGCTTTTGCCCGCGACTTCATACGCGTGGAATAGTTATTTTGGGCTAAGACGCAGCGGAAGCTCTCAAAAGGAAAAAATATCCCGATTTTAAAACATTTTTCATTGTTGCTCCGCTCCTATTGTCCTTAGCGTGATGATATAGTAGTTCCTGAGATTACCCCCTACAACGTCACAAACTCACAAACTTATCTCTTTATAATATTATAGCCCCTGCCCGCGACTTCGTCCGCGTAGTAATAGTTACTACTCTCGGCTAACGCTGACACACAGCAGAAGCTCTCAAAAAGAAAAAAACATCTCGTATTTGAAACATTTTTCATCTGTGCTTCGCTTCTATTGGCCTTAGCGTGATGATATATAGCCTATAACCATTCTTGATGAATGAGCTATATAACACTGAAAGAATTATTCAAATCGGACCAGTAGTTCCTAAGATTACCCCTTACAACGCCACAACGTCACAAACTCACAAACTTTACCTCTTTACAATATTAGTATAGATTACTAGGTAAGAATTTGATAATTTCGTCGTAAAATAACCTATATTACTGAAAAAGGCTACAGTAATCTCACCTAGTACTTTAAAATCTTTGTGAAAAATTTTAGTGGGATCACAGGCTTGTCCAGGATATTTTTATTCAAACGGAAGGTTTTCGGATAATTAGAAGTTTGACTTAAAGGATTGCTGTATTTTCTATAGCCATAATGGTCGTAAGATAACCTTCACAGAAATTGTAAGAGATAGTTTTAATCATGTCTTACAGGTGGTAGAACCACGCTGAAGCTATTGCTGGTTTCAGCATGAATGAGTTGGCTCACTACCATCCGACCCACAGAAACATCGACGTGAAGTAATAGTGCTGCGAGCACTGTTGCGTTTCGGTCGGTCAGTGAGAGCGTCGGAGGCTCACCTCCTTTAAAAGGCCTGCAACGCACTTGCGATTCCCCTGGTGTTGCTAGTGTCTATGGACGGCGGTGATCACTAACCATCAGGTGACCTGCCTGTTCATTTGCCCCGTATAAAAAAAACCTGTACATTAAAATAATTCCAAGGCAATATTTACAAGATTTTTAATCGATTTCCAAATGACGACGACATCAACAAATTCTATGAATGACTTTCAGCAGTTGTATCTGCAAATATTATAACAAATCTAGCGTAAATATACACGAATACACGTTTTACTCTGTCACAATGCCTTCAAAATTAATTCACATAACAACAATTTTTTTCAAGAATATTATTTAACAACTCATCCACTAGTAACCGTGTCACCTACATTATAATAAAATTTATAAGATATAATGCTGTTGTCTTAAATATTTACACAAACGATCGATATCAACGGGCGTGAATGTTCGCCACCTGGGCAAATCGTTTCTTGACACTAAGTAAATCATTAATTCTTTTGTTCAACGCCTCTGTTACGTATCATTGAATTTTTAATTGTATTCTGATGTAAAGTCGAATTACATAATAATTCTTTAGATTAAATATAGCCCCAACTACACACCTTGTGGTAGTACAACAGAAATATTGTCACTAAGCTCTACCTTCTTTTATAAATTTTTTTAATTTTAAACAATGACTATGTGTAGACTTAACTTGAATCACATTATCTGTTACAAATCGTCTTTTGTCCCTAATTATTTGTATCCAGTCTAGAAATATATTTTCAGAAATAAAACTACAGTGTCGTTTGTCCCTTCCCGCTTAAATGCCATTACTTTTCCTATCAAAGTAATAAGAAGTTTTAGCTCTTCTTGCAATCTAATACCATTCTTGCTTATTATATTCAATAACTTCTATATCAATAAATTCATTTTACTTTGGAACGATTCTGAGACTGGAGTTAAGATGCTCAAGGAAAAATTACGAAATTGATAAAAAAACAGATACCCAATCGATTACATACTTGCAAAATAGCATTTCGTTACTGGAATACTAGCTTAAACTTCAATGAACCAAATCATATTAGATACCGATTTACTTGAATATATCATAATAAAAATGGTCTCAATAAATCAAACAAATGTTTTAGATAAAATCAGTCTTACGAAGACACGAAGTTAGGGAAATATCCCGCAAGGGTAATAAGAAACTTTCCTATCAAAATTTATGTTACGGAAAAAAACATTGTTTCCCAAATGCATGAAAGGGGATGAATATTATCACGTATTCCTATACAAAATTATGTTTACAATATAAAGATCGTTGTAGATCATATAAAATAAGCGATTCAAAATTTCATCCCTAATACTACATACTACGTATAGTCGAGCTTATTTATGTTGAAACAAATGTGAATCTTTCAGTTTCTAATTCTTTCGAAATACGAAAGCATATTTATTGCACTAAGTTCATCGACATATAAAAACCCAAGACACACAGTCTCGAATAAAATTAGTGCTCAAAACCGTCCCGAAAAACTCCCCAATATACGTGGTTATAGTTATACGATAAACTTATGATTTTGCAAATTCGACCTTACCTGACCAGTTTAAAGTTGTTTTTACAAGGACGCAAGCGACGAGATACTATTGGAAATGATTGCATAATCCAAAATTATGCGTTTATTTTTGTGTGCCGGCTGTGAGGCGTTGAGTGTGCATATTGGGTACTATGTTAGTACCCCTTAATAAAGTAGTTGACTATTTAATAAAGTAGTTGACTATTTAATAAAGTAGTTGACTATTTAATAAAGTAATTGACTATTTAATAAAGTAGTTGACTATTTAATAAAGTAGTTGACTATTTAAGCGAGTATTTTTAGCAATATTTGGAAATAACTTAAACGTAGATGAAACCAATCAAGGTTGCTAGAGCGATTATAAATAAATCGAAAGGTAATTAACATACCGTTTAAAATAATCTAAAATATACAGGTTTCTAAGTATAACAATGAATGACGCCATTCTTGTGATCTTGGAAGCCAAGTACATATCTACAGAGACTTGACTCTAAAGACCCTGATTGTTTCAAAATTTCTATGTTAAATAGTTCGTCACGGATAGTTATAGCGTATGTCAAAATATTACCACGATAATTATTGACGCGGAGCAACTCATTGGATTACATTGTTCCAAATTCGCTGTTTTATTCATTGGTAACGGTGATGTTGTGTTAGAAGAAGGAATTTACTTAAATGATTTCAATACTCTGAATGAATTGTAACCTCGTATTGTTAAAAATTATCATTATTATGATTTCATGTATCTGCAAAGACTTTGGTCTCTCGTTTTCAAACTTTTCGTTTTAGTCTAAGCCTTTGATTAAATTGCAATGGAATATTTTGTTAAACATATCTTTTTAACAAAAACGGTATATATATATCATGTCTATATTATATATAACCTTATTTCATGTGACCAAATTGAACGAGCAATTGAACCGTATTTTTTTCCAACCCTGACATTATTATAGCCAGAAATAGTTTAAAATAAATTTACAAGTAAATGGTTAATTAGAGGTAAACAAGCAAATAAATGATATATGTAATCAATATAAGTAATTTCTGTACGTATTTTAAGTAACCTGATGGTAATCAAAGTTGTGAATGTGCTCTGAAGATTTATAAAAACTTATTGCATTCTCTGCAATGGTACTAACCATTGCAGCAAAATCAAAGAAGCTCGAAAATTCTTATGTTTGCCATACTGTAACATTGTGGAGCGCCTCCCATCCAGCGTGTTCCCTCCCACTTACGTTATCGGGTCCTTTAAATTAGGTATGAAGAGGCACTTTCGCAGGACGGTATGACGGCGACGACTGCTGATGTTATTTATGACCAATAGCATTCGATATTTTTCTACTGAACCGTACTTTCCGTCAGGTACTGTGAACTTGTACATCAAAAAATCTCATTTCCTTAACTAAGATTGATATTCATGAAACTAAACCTAAATCAGATTTGAAGTGAAAATATTTTAATAAATTTGTACCATACTCTGGAAATGGTGATGACGTTGCTATTATAGCCGAAAGAGATATACGATCAGATTAATAAAACAATAGATAAGCGGGCTTAATTAATGAACGTGAATTATTTAGCTCAAGTAGATCTGATAATATTTTAACGGGGTAACGCGAACGTCTTGCTTTAATGTGTGGCATTTCAAAAGCTCGTTTAAAATTCAATGCACTTCCAAGTAAGCTAGTAGTTTAAATTAATGAAGATTCTATAAAATACCATGAACTATATTCCCGTACATGTAATTTTAGTGTGGTGTATCTATACTTATGATCTTAATTAGGGGCCGGTCACGGTGTATTAATGCGATTAATGCCGGCTTCCTACTTTCTGGACTGTTTCTTGGCTCGTTGGGTTTCCGACTCTGGCGCCGAGTCGGCGTAAGGGCTCTTCCATAACGCAGCTTAAACAATTACTGTCAACGTCACATGAGACCTTAATGGAAATACAACTGTGGAGAATAAATGTGTAGGTAAAGGGGATAGAATTAGACCGTCATAAAATTTTGGATTTAAAAAATAAAAGTAACAAAAGTTTTTAGGAAAAATAATCATTAAGGCACTTTGAAAAAATTTCATTTATATATTTAATTTCTAAATGAGATATTTTATTATAGGTTAGGAGTATTATACCGGAATAACGTTGTCTGACATAAAATTAAACATACTTTTTATGGATATTTATTTCTTGAGAAAGAAAACGTATTTTTCGTATGAAGGTACCTGTATTTCGATGATATGGTAGTTTTCTTCACGCACCAATACCAATACCTTTTTCGAGATAAAATTATGAAATTTGACGAATGTTATTTCTCTAAGTACAATATTATACATACTACAATATTCACAATTCATCGAATTTATTTATTTATTATTCCATAACTAGATTGTTTCAAAACTACTTTATACAATAATTAAGTGAACCGTTGCTCTGTTTCATTTTTTTTAATGCCGCAAATTAAATTTCACCTTTACGCTAATTTAGGCTTTCATGGTTTGTTGATACAGCTGATGTTAAATGTTTCAATATTGTAATATATAACTTCATCACACAATAACCAGTAATTTACTTGTATCTTTAAAGGTTATACATCGTACAATTATAGAAAAATGTAATTACTGTATGAACATAATATAATTATTTATATTCAAGTGGGCTTGCTGAAACGCTCCCATGAATAGCGATATTTTCTGCATAGCAACAAGAATGTTTTAACGATAACATATCAACTGTTTTCAGTGGTGGTAGAGCCACGCTGAAGCTATTACTGGTTTCAGCATGAATGGGTCGGCTCGCTCGGGGTAGTACCACCGTCTCACAGAAAACCGAGGTGAAGTAACAGTGCTTGCATTGTTGCGTTTCGTTCGGTCAGTGAGAGCGCCGGAGGCCCACCTCCCTTCCCTCTTCCCATCCCCGCTTCTCGTCCCCTCCCCCAAACACAGGCTGGCAACGCATTAGACACTCCCCTGGTGTTGTTATTGTCTATAGACGGCGGTGATCACTTAATATCAGGTAACACTCCTGTTCGTTTGCCTCCTATGATATAAAAAAAAAGAAGAATCATAGTGAGCGGCAGTACGTAACCTTATGGAGCATTAACGTTTACAAACATGAATCGCTAATTATGTCTATTAATCTGAACGCGAGTTCTAGCCTCGTGTTGATAGCTAACTTTGAACACTCAATTCGTTTATATCGGGTGCTAGACTTAAAAAGTCCTTGATAATACTTGACAACTGTTACCACCAACTGAACATTGACCTACTGAAGAGAATATTTACTTAGGTATTTTGTGAAACAAAAAAAAACATGACCTAGCTACATTTCCATTGTGTCAATGAAGAATACATAATTATCGCATTGTTACGTCTACCGATGCAGTTGCTAAGCTCTCGTGTGATCGAGCCTTAATATCATAGTCTGCGCAAGCGCACGCGATGTGGCAACGTTCGTACATAAAGAACCGCCCTATGGAACACAATACATATTTGAAATTTATTTTCACGCGAACAACATACGAAAGCTTTTAAGATACTTATGAGTGCACTATTGTAAGATACTTATATATCTTTGCGACTGCGGCGTTAACATGAAATAGGTGAACGTCTAGACTAATTAACTATTTTTTTAAATATACACTGGAGAAACAACAATGGAACAGTAATAAAGTATGACGTCGTCACAGCACTTTAACGTTCAATCATTCAGTGGACTAAAACTAATAGAAAATGTATACCGAACCGAATACCTTAAATATAGAATACAATCTATACACTATACATATAATAAGAATTTAAATCTAAAGTGCCTGTACTTTAGATTTCTGTGAAAAAAATTGTTGCAGGTGTCTTGGAATAAGTAATAAAATACATTTCAATCATCTTTAGAAATGTCTGTCCGTCTGTTTGTTTGAACACGCATCACTGCTCAAGTACTGCATTCACGATCAAAGCTCACCAACAAAATCATAATGATATGCTATCCTCGAGTTACTAAAAGTTATTGTAATTTTAATGACGACGCGACTTAAGTACGAGAGAAAAGTAGATAAGTAAATGGACTTAAATATTCAGTTGATTTTATTAGCCACTGTTTATTTACATTAAGTTCCACGCGGACGAATTCGCGGGCATAGCTAGTCATGAATAAAGTTCCGAGTAAAGATACCCCATATGCCTTATACCTCAGCCGCTTTAAAGGCATCAAATCAATAGCAGATAGCTAATAGAAATTTTAAAATGACTGTATAATAAGAAGAAATAGTGACAAAAAAAGTGGGGGGTTATAAAGGGGTTTTATGGGGATTCACAATTCGTATGTCGGTATCCACGAAAATTTATTGAAGAACTAAAATGTTAGCTTGACTTCACATATCAATGTAGACAGATAATATTTTAAGAAACTCAGCAACTGTCACTTGTGAAAACATGCATATTCCATATTCAGTACAACGTATTGAGACTTTTGACTTTCACTCACAGCATAATCAATTAATGAACCAAACCAAAAAAAAAACGCAACGCAAATTTCCGTAATTAGATCCGATCTTCGCTTTTCTTTTGTCGAGTTTTAGGAATTGGTAGGAATGTAGCTACAGGGGGTCCACCGGAACCAGGTAAATTTTGAAAGTGGTTTACGAGAAAAAAGTCTGGAAACCTCTGCTATAAACTAAAGATTTAAACGAGACCCATTTCCAAGAAAGTCAACTTAGTAACAACAGCCACCCTAATGTATAGAACATTAGGGTGTCCGCAGGGTGAAGGTATTTGTTTGTTTTTCTGATTTCCTTTCGCAGTATGCAGATTACGACGACGATTACAAACGTAGTTAACGATGACAGGAATCGAAGTTATGTTCTTCACACCTTTTTTCATGTCATAGGAGGCAAACGAACAGGTGGGTCATCTGATGTTAAGCGATCACCACCATCCATAGACACTTGCAACACCAGGGGATTCACAAGTGCGTTACCATCCTGTGTTTGGGGAAGGGGGAGAAAGGGAAGGGGGAAGGGGAGTGGAGGTGGGCCTCCGGCGCTCTAGCTGACCGAACGAAACGCAACAATGCAAGCACTGTTACTTCACGTCGGTTTTCTGTGAGAGGGTGGTACTGCCCCGGGCGAGCCGACCCATTCATGCTGAAATCAGTGATAGATTTAGCGTGGCTCTACCACCTACGAAAACATATATTGCAGAACCGGTCAACTCAGTGGATTTAAAAATATATATAACAAACACAGTATCTCTAATTTAAAACGGTGTTTTCGTTTTCTCCAAATAACTTAAAACTTTCCTCAAGACATTATTCATTTTGACAAAAATATGTAACCCTCATACAAACGTACCTTTATTACGAAACAATTAGCTTGCCGCGGCCGGTTGTCCTATTTACATGTACTAGGAAACATTTAACGAGCGTTTTCACAATACTTTTCAATAGATAAAACAATAGAGACATGTATTTTTAGACGGTGTTTAGAAAAAATCGTCGACAACTTCGCATCGGTGCGCGTACATTGCTGATTTTGTATTAAGGAAACTTCTATTTGAGAAATGCCACAGTAATGTTATTATTCATCATTGTAGTGTTATGATTTGTTCTCAAGTTTAATCAAACTTAGGTTTAATTTATATGTGGGAATACATAATGAAAACTTAGTTTCTTAGAGGCTCAGTCATGTATCCGCATAGGGCTATAACCGAAATTCAATCCGAAATTTTTCGTAGATGTCTCTATGCTACTTATTTTTTGGGTTCGTTTGACCCTGTGCCATTTTTAATGCCTAACAAAGTGGATGGGAATCTACTAGTATTCATACATATATATCAACAAGTAAAAAAAGAGATATACATTCGTTTTTAAAATATGTATGAGGCTATAGATTCTCTGATTATGTACAAATATAAAACAGGTATGACTGTTTTACTCACCTGATCTGCTTTAGGTCCGAAAAGCGGTAGAATAAACACTATATTTCTGTCCATTAATTACAGCTATTTGTTTATGAATTTTGTATATATTATCCTTATAAAATCATATTAATTTACAGCTTCAAATTAAAACTCTATGGCAAATAATTTCGATCCGCTTGATTTTACTGGGGGTTGTGGGACACGCAAATGACACATCTCGCACTAACATAGTTTGATTAAAGACCAAGGGAAATAGAAATATTAAGATGTCTTCTAATTATATATAACTAGCGGGCCCGGCAGACATTGTCCCGCACTGATTATAAAACAATCCTTGACAAATTATATACCAAAATGTTCCTCATGAATCACTTTATGCACTGGTGAAAACCGCATGAAGATCCGTTCAGTAGAGAGACGCGGTAGAGGGCTTTGTTTTATACTATGTAATGATACTGTATATGATAGTTTTAAATACAAATAATAACATTTTATATGAAAATTCTGAGCGATTTTTTTACAGTAACCCGTTTTTTTTCTCCTATTGTATGTGTGATTACATTATATAGTATCGAACATACATTATTTGTCTTTGTGTTGTTATCTTCGTAATATTATAGCGAAGCCATCTTGTTGCATATGGGCTAGTGTCCGTCTGAAGTTATAAAAAAGTAACCATTTACTTAGTACGTAAATGCGCGTCTTTTCTGTGCATTGCTAGTTTATCCGTCTGTCTGTCTGTTTGATGTTTACCGGGATTTCCAATAGCAGATAGCTGATGTTGTAAGGAGTAACTTAGGCTACTTTTATTTTAGAAAAAGAAATGGTTTTACGAAGTTTAATTAACTAAAGAAGCAGTGTTCAAAACTGCGCGTGCCGCACGCGTACTATTACACTGAACAAGTATGTTTAGGCTAAATTCCACGCAGACGAAGTCGTTGGTAACAGCTAGTTATACATATAAGTCATCGATATCGCATTAAGTATTTAGGAAAACCTTTAATAATTATAAACTCACAATCTTAATATATATATTTCTTGTGTGCGTGTGTATGTGACTGAACTCCTCCTAAACGACTGGACCGATTTTGATGAAATTTTTTGTGCGTGTTCGAGTGGATCCGAGAATGGTTTAGATTCACAATTGGACCCGGTAGGTGGCGCTGCGGTTGACTTTTGGGAGGCAGGACAACGTCCGCCAGGTCCGCTAGTATACATATAAATTACCAAAGACATATTCGTAGCTCATGACAATGCAAAAACCGAAGTCGTTCCATTTGACATTTTCTAATATATTTTATAACGTGCAGTGAGAGTTGCAGTAAAAAGGTTACTAGCACGTAAACATGAGAATGGAGTTCCTACAAGTATAATAATTTTAATTTCTGTCCGGTGAATATTGTTTATCTATTTATCTAGCTTATGAGTAAGCTTATCTTTATCAGTAAGGGCAAATGTGTTTACCAAAATCATCTAAATTCATTTGTTTTGATAGTTCATTATCTGGTAAACTACTCATATGTTATTGAACCCATGAATTCATTAATGGTTTTTATAAGATCTTAGCTGTACTCCTTGCTCCGCACATATTATTTATTGTAATTGGTTGTTTTGATCAGTTAAGATTTTTTTTATACACAGGTTAGCCCTTGACAACAATCTCATCTGATATTAAATGCCGATGTGGCTTAAGGTGATAAACACGCTAAACCTAGAAGAGGCTGACTCTCAAGTACAGCAGCTGGAACACACCAACAGGCGCTTGGCGACAGACTTTCAACTTGATATAACAAAATTGATACTTATGTTAATATTCTCTGTATCCAATTATCTACGTATTCCATGATCATATGTTGGACAGTACAGAAGTTGATCTGTTACATTGTCATCTTGTGGCGAGCTATTGTTGTTTTGAAAACCGATTGTCTTTGTAACTTCACGTCCATTAAAAGGCGCATCGTCTCCTAAAATTTCTATTACTTCTTTATGTAATTCTACTGTCATATCAAACAGCAATGCTCCCAGGGGTGTCCATTTGATTAGATATCTTAGTAGGCGACCGATTGTCCTTGAAACTTCACTTCCATCACCGGCTGCATCGTCTCTTATCATTCTATTACTTCTCTTCGTATAAATTCTGCTGTTATATCAAACAGCAATGGTCTCATAACTGTTCATTTGTTTAGATATTTCAGTAGGCGGCCGATTGTCCTTGAAACTTCACTTTCATCACCGGCCGCATCATCCCTTATCATTCTATTGTACCGGGTACTCTTGTAGTTGCTTTACAAGCTGATTCTTGATCGCGAATCCCACACCTGACCTCCGTGGTTCAGAGGAATCAAGTCCTTTCTAAAAGAATGTATAGCCCCCACCGTGTTCTACCATCTCCCCTTCATCAGCCAAATGCGTTTCGCTCAGAGCAGCTACATCTACATTGTAGCGACAAAGTTCTCGAGTGACGATGGCGGTCTTTCTTTCGGGACAGTTGTTTTCATCGCGGTCGATGAGTGTTCTAACGTTCCACGAGCCAAATGTCATTTTTGATCTTTTCACATGCTTTGTTTTATCGATTCGACCGCGAATTTACTGATGCGGAGGCAGCCGCGGTTGCTACCAACCTTAAAGAGTGGGGTAAGCATTTTTTTAGGACACCTTTTCTAGTCCCCTCCCCGGCTGGACGGGGAAAGCAGTGAAAATGGCTACCAAGATCTCAATATATATGGCTATAGTGCTCCCTAATATCTTATATTCCGCAGAAACGTGGACCGTGTACAGTCGTCACATCCGTATATTAGACCAATTCCACATCAAATTTTTGCGAAAAATTTTAAAGATTCATTGGTCTGATCGCGTACGAAACACCAAAATGTTACGGCGAGCTAATGTATGTGGCATTGAAGCGTATTTGATGCAACGACAGCTTCGTTGTTGCGGTCTTGCGAACTTGCGGACTATTAAAGGGCGCATCGTCTCCTAAAATTTCTATTACTTCTTTATGTAATTTTACTGTCATATCAAACAGCAATGCTCCCAGAGCTCTCCAATTGATTAGATATCTTAGTAGGCGACCGATTGTCCTTGAAACTTCGCTTCCATCACCGGCTGCATCATCTCTTATCATTTTATTACTTCTTTATGTATAAATTTTGCTGTCACATCAAACAGCAATGGTCTCAGAACTATCCATTTGTTCAGATATCTTGGTAGACGGTCCCGAAGACACTATGTCCCAGTTGGCACGGTGTTCCCGCCCACAGCTGTTGCGAGGGAATCAAAGAAATTTTGTATTTGTCGCCAACTGAAATATACTAGCTATTTAAATGTGTTTGACGTATAAGCATGCAGGAACTGCAAACTATTAAAAAAAATGCTTTCTTCTACGACATAACGAATACGCGGAAATTCTTCGCTTATATTTTTAAAATGTAATTAATTGGCGTATTTCTTTTAATTCTCCACGCATACCTGTTATAAAAGGCAACATCTCTCTGTCTGTCCATTAGTATAAATTTAACTCTTAATTTACTGAACCCATTTACACAATTCTTTTTCGAAATCATTTGATTATTCTCTGGTTTGATCTTAGTATATATTTTGTTTATATTAATTGATATATGGAATAAGTTACGGGGTTATAAAGTAAATTAAGTAGACACAAATTTACTTCAAGTATATTATATTACTAAATATTAAATAAACTATAAAATATTACCCAATATAACGCAGTAAACGATTGTTTAAAAATTAATAATAAATAAGTGTACCATAAATCTAACTTGTATATTAAAATAACGACTTTTAACCTCAAAATATTGCAAAAAATAACTAATTTAATAACATTAAATTGCAATGCGAATGTGAGTTTGTTTGTTTGTTACGCTTTCATGGGTGACTTTTTTTGGCAGGATCTATCTAGCGTTGACAGGAATAGTTAGTTCTGGGATTTTCGATAAACTACCATCTATTTATCATATATCTCAAAATTCATTTATAAAAGCTTTTGATATTACAATTTTTTTATCTAGCTCAACATTTCTCTGTATATTACCCGATAGAAAGTACATTGTAAACCAGAAACAACTTTTAAATCCCATTCAATACCTAAAGCTGATGTATCGATTTTTTACAACAACCGATATCGATTTTAAAAAAATGTTTTCACGCTCAATATCGATTATAATCAAACGATTGTTTATAAAAATTGTATAATCTCCTAATATAAGCGACAATAGCTCAACGGTTAGTGTAATCGGACTACACGTCGATGGTTGTAGGTTCGAATCCATACGAATGAGTCGAAGCTTTTGGTGAAGGAACACATCGTGACGTAACCATAGCATGGTGGCAAGGGTTTTGCTATACTCGCCTGGCTGGGTATCATCCCCAAGTTGAAGCACTATTGACAAGCAACTATGGGTGCATTCCTGTAGCTGCAATTGAGAGTAAGTCTCCGGCTAAGTTTTGTGTGTTTATCATCGTAGAATACATCGCGATGTAACTTTAAATAAGATGGTGGCCAAACGCTCATCACCGTCTTTTTACCCTTATCCCACCTAAGTAAGATCGGCACAAGATGGTTTCCTTTTCCACTCTCGTCTATCAGATGTCATCTCTATATTCACACCTTTTACACACATATAATTTTTTACACAGTCCATCCATACTTTTTTCGGTCTTCCTCTACATCGATATCCATCCACCATCACACTCAAAACTTTTCTAGTTACATGGTTTTCATCTCTACTCATGACATGTCCATACCATGCTAACCTATTACTCCTCAACTTCTCTGTCACTGGTGCTATTTTCAGACTTCCTCTGCTATACTCATTCTTAATCTTATCCATTCTAGTAACAAACGCTAAAATCGGCAAATTATTAAAAAATATAGAAATAACTGATTCATTTTAAAAACTAGCTTTTGCTCGTGGCTTCGTTCTAACGTGGAATAGTATATCTTTTCTGGATGTTAGGTACTCTATGTTCTTAATTAAAGCATGAAAGTACAACTCACACTCGCATTTATAATATTAGTAAGGATACAAATAAGTTTAAATATGTGTCCACAAAATTGACCCAAATTTGCTAATGGATAGACAAGAATAAAATGGAATTAAATATTAATAAATTTGTCTACGATCCGAATTTTACCTAATTTTGTTAGTTGATCCAGATTACGATATTTAACTGTTTGCCTTATAAATCTATATCAATTGATAAAAGTCCCACAATTTATATATAAACAAGAAAAGTTATGTACGGATCTATCGTGGCGTATATTAAGATATCGGATTCATTAACATCACTAATTACCACAGTGTAACCCCTTAGCGACTAATCAGTTACAGATAATATTTATTTAATTGGAAAAAGAATTCTATATCGATTGATACCCATTGTTTTAAAATGGAATCGATAATACGATCTTTATCTTTGGAATTTACAGAAACACGTGTAGGTATTTAATCTAATTCCTTTTTATTTTTATACAGATCTTTAATACAATAATTAGTTTTTTATCGGATTTATTTAATCTACCGACGCACTAGGTCATCGGTTTTGCTTTGTTTCAACCGTTAGTTGTTCTTTATTTATCTCTCTGCGACAGCATAAGTTATAAACATAATATTTACTAACCTATGAAAACGTTGATCAGAAAGGAAGTCAACCAAGAATTGCGGACCATATGAAGTGGCCCGTGGTTTCGAAGGCGAAAACAAATTAAACGGTGGAACCAAGGTACATAAATAAAACTAGTAGGCATATAAAAAAATAAAAGTGATAACACAATATTAGTACCGAATCCATACCTAGTCGATTACTTAATTACCGGAAATATTTAAAATAAGGCAAACAAGTTATCTATTAAGTATGTTTTTTATCAATAAAGGATGCCATATATCATCGTGTACCAATTACATATATTATAATAGTTAATGAGCTAATTAACATTTAAAAAAATCTTGGAACGTTTGTCACCCTATTTAACGTTTCCATCTTATCTTTAACATAAATAAATTAAACAAAGCCTGAACTCCTCATTTAAACATTAGAACAAAAATAACGTAACGCCCGGTGTTCTTAAAACTACGTTGCGCTGCAAGGTGCAGGCTACGAACATCCTAATGCGCCTTTGCATTCCTAAAGCGTCTAATTTAAAACTATTACCCCTAATTTAATTTGAAGCCTTGTTCGTTAAATCATCATTATTATTTCTGTATCTAATTAGCGCTAAGCCTTATATAATATATGAAGTGTACAGACAAAGGCATAAATTTATAACGGTGATAAATCCTTGATTAATTTGAGCTCAATTTGCAATACGTCAAGATAAGCTATCATCTAGATTTGAAAGCGTAAACTTCTTTATTACAATTTAATAAATATTTCGTATTATTTTTAGTAAAATAAATTTATTTGTACACACAAATGTAAATGGAACGTATTCACTATTAAGTACAGATAACACAATTCATATAGTACTCTGTGGTACTTCAATCTTTTTTTTTTAACTTTATTTTTGGCAACCAATCTTTTAGATTATTACTGCCATTGTCGAGTAGTTAATAGTATTACAAGTTCTTCTTCCATTCCATTTTTGGCAACCAGTCTCCTAGTAGACTATTACTGCCATTGTCAAGTGAGTATCGATATTACAAGTTTCTTGATATAATTTCAATGAACTAACAAGATGGCTACCATCTTGTTAGAACTTTCCATGGAGTTTTTGTGGCATCTCAGAATTCATGGTTCGTGGTATTATTTTTTATTCACTTCACTTATGCACAATATACAAATTATATTATATAAAACACCACCAATTTTACACAACATAGAGTCAAGTAACACAAGATTATGAATAAAAAATAAAATCTACTACATGACAGACCACGATCCCGCCAAAAACTCCTACTTCCATCTTTTGTAGTTCATTCTTCGCACCTTATATTCGTTTTTATGTCCAGAATAGAACTGTCATCGGCTGCTCCGTAGCTTTTTATATATCTGATAAAACTGAGGGATCGAAATTTCTAGAATGTGATTAAAATTTGATCTATAACAAGACGGAAGTTTCTAAAATTGATATTTTTAAATTTTTTTTGTTTGTTCACAATATTGAGAGCGATAAGATTTCGGCATGTGCATGTATCGCTCATCGATGCGTCACCATTATGAGTTTATACGCGGTGTTTTTAGAAATTTCTAGGCTAATATATAATCATAAGTGTTGAGAAATAAAGTCTACTAAACTCGAACGTAAGAATAGTACGAGTGGGCCTTTTGGCATGATGCGTGGTTTTTTTTCTATATTATAGGAGGCAAACGAACAGGTGAGTCACCTGATGTTAAGTGATCACCGCCTTCCATAGATACTAGCAACACCAGGGAAGTCGAAAGTCGCAACGCAGCAAAGCAACGCCGACCTTTCGAATGGCTGGTATTTGGCAGCCGATGATATTGCAACTAAAACTGCGGGATACAGCCAATGCATAATAAATCTAATAATTCATAATTAAAATCGTCTAGTTGTCGCATTTGCTATACCAGTTACCTCTAAGCTAACTAGAAATGGTCTAGGATATTGTATTTGTTTTTATTTTTATTCTTCTACATCGAGATATATACAACCGAATATATACGTGGGTTATTTATTGTACACTATATAACAACTCAACAACTATATTTAATCTAATTTAACCCAATTACCTATAAATTACCAGTAATATTTTATAAGATAGCATATCGAATACAATTTTCGAATTGGGCCGACTTATCACTATAATATAGAAAGATAAAGTTTATAAACACACGTGAAAATTTCGATGATATCTAATTGTTTATCATTAATTATCAAGAAACGGAAAGTGGTTGTCAAGTGAATTCTATTTTAACAAATTAAAGTCTATAATACTTTATTTAATTTAGACCATTGTAAACATTAAAGTATTACCACCGGATTGTTCTAAAGGGCCTTTACAGTTTCAACGGGATTTTTAGATGTGCGCTTAAGATGCTCAGCCGTATCAAAATAATTCAATTTAGATTCTAAGAAGGGGCTTATGAACGTCAATTCTACCACCGGTTCGGACAAACAACCCAGAAGAAGAGTTATTTTTATGAAACATAAATAGTTACAATCGTTTTTAGTGGATGCACAGAGTGGAGCGTCATTTCCAGACGTCACAATCGTTCATATATTGATCCACTCTATAATAGCCTTTAGAAATTAAAATCCGCTTGACATGGTTCTTGAACTCACTATCCGGCAAATCGGTAATGTGTTTTGGGACTTTGTTGTAAAACCTAACATTATTACCTAAAAAACTGTTTCTGATCTTAGTAACCCTGAAGAATGGAATGGCCAATTTGTTGCTGTTTCTTATAATATTTAAATTATGTTGGTCTTTTACTAAATACAGCTTATCTAAGTTTTTGTGGACATACATTAAATTATCAAGAATATATCGCGAGGGCAGAGTTAAGATACCGAGAATTCCTGTAACTTATTATTTAATAGTTCACGTATGGAAAGTTTGCGGGGTGGTAGGGTGTCTGTACCCGACTGGATCGCGACCACCGTACACCAGGTGGAACACCCGCCATAGTGGCACGTTTGGGCGTGCCGCGTTCCGGGATCAGCCAGTGTATATCCAGCAACCGGGGGTTGGGGGGGGAGGGGCTGTCCCTGACTGGGTCGCTTTCAGGCCGGCATGACAGCGGCGACCGGCGATGGATAGTATGTCTTTCGGTGGTCGCCATTGTTTTTGGATTGTACTGTGCTTACCATCAGGCACAGTACAGTCACTTTGCCGAGCTACAATAAAAAAAAAAAAAAAAAAGTTCAGACTCAGGCTGTTGTTACATGGGAAACTAAGCTATACAAGCTTAAGCCAATTATACACGTTTGAATTAATGAAACACATGTTTACCTGCCTGAGTGCCTAACGAACGCGTAAACGTATTTAGAATCTGACGATTTGACTAGAACAAACTGAAATCCAAACAATAAAGGGAAAAAGTAAAAACCCTCCTGATATATGTGTACCTATAGTGTGTATGTGAACGTATATATTATGCAGTGTGATATTGTTCAGCTAGCGAATGCAATGGCGATGTATCGAGTTAGCAGCATTACTCGTGGGCTCCACTCTGAAGAATCGGATCTAAGCTTGACCCACCGATCTGGAAAATAACTCACTCTTTTTATAGTCGATAGTCTTTGATTATTCGGCCATAATGTAAGAAAAGGAAGGAATCAAACGACTAAAATAATATATTTGGGCGAAATATCACGAACCTATACCTCTCAGACGTGTCCTAGGCGCAATTACTTCGACAGTTTTATAAAAAAGTCAATCTTTTCCGGTGTAAAAAGAGACCGCGTCATTATAGTGCCAGGTGCGAAAATTTATTTTAAATTTCGCACATCTGACTATGAATTAATTATTCAACTAATTAAGCATGCATTTAGCACACCACAATAGTACATTAATCATTTTCATTATTAGAAATGAATTAGCGGCCTCCTGAGACTTTATAAGATAATAAATTTATAACATAATTTATTTAATTTGATAAACTATGAATCATATCTTTTTTACTTTCTAACTGAATTTTCAAATGATAAATTAAATGAAAAGGGGATTAACTCCTTTTGCATTAGTGTAGTGATGAACTTCCAAAAATCCTTTTTCACTACTCACCTCCAGATTTTACGTAATATATAGTTCGGTTATAGCATCAGTGAAATGGATTGAAAACAATACCACAGGGCATAGATTCTGAGATGGCATAAAAACTCCCTGGAAAGTTCTAACAAAGGGGCCACCATCTTAAACACTAATATTATCACAAGACACTTGTAATATTATTATTTACTCGATAATGGCAGTAATAATCTCGAAGATTAGTTGTCAAAAATTAAAAAAAGAACCGCCGCCAATTCGCCTAGGTCCACCTCGGCAGCGGCTCAAGCCTTGGTGGCTAGGTGGCTAGCCTTAGCCATGGCGCCCTTGAGTAAGTTTCTCGCGCGCTACAGTGACATTGAATTAAAAAAAGAATTCATCACTGCAACAATATTACATAAATCACCCCCATGTATTTGCACACATAAATTGGAAGGGTTTCATTTTTCCCTTTATCGAAATGAGGTAGCTTTAGGTGACTTAGTTGCCCGACACGAAATAAATATACGAGTTACTGGGGAACACATGCTTAGTACACATATATATCACTTTAATTCATATATTTATAAATATTTAGCTTAGTTAGATTGGTAATGTTGCGTAACCTAGGCAAAGGCCCAAGCCGAGGTGGGCCGTGCACCTTTGAGTTGATTCCTAAACATAATTGGCTAAATACCTTAAACACACGCTTTAGTAGCCCGATGAAGTTATAAAGGGCTTGCTAGACCAATAGCGTAATCAGTTCTAAAAAAAACCTCGATTAGACAAACAATCGAACGATATTATAAACGTTGCGGTTTTCGTCATGAATTACAGGGCCTACAAACAACGTATATCGCGGCAAGCATATTCGTCACTATTTATTCACTGTAAAGGGTAAACAAAATTGAGTGAACACGAGTTACATACATAAGTTATCGATAATCTCATTTCTCGATAAATTACACCACTTATCAACACTATGTGCATAGAGTTGTACGGTGAGTTTACCGGAAAATTGATGTTTATTATAATTTTACCTCATAATACCTTAACAGATGATAAGAACACTTTCTGCATAGTGATAATATTTTTCAAATGAAAACTTCTTTAAGCGCATTGAACAGTGATCGGCTCGTGACGCTGAATCGGGCTTATTCGGCTAAACTCGACATCAAACGCATACGGATTGGGCACACATTGAATCGTTTCTTGTTTTGTGAGAACTGGATTCGTTTTGATCTATCTTTTAAGTGAAAACTTTATTAGGCGCGTTGAGCTGTTATATTTTTGGCGCGAGATAAATTTATAATTTTATGTCATGACATGCCAATAAGTATCACCGACTGTATTGCGCTTGAGCGGCTTGCGACAGACTAGAAACGCGTAATATAAGAGCCTGTGTACATCTAATATTGGTATTTTGTGTTGTAATTGTGCAAACCATATGACTTATGAATAAATAAACTGTATAAAAAAGTATATAATTATCACTCGCAATGTCAATAGATGTGAAAGACTAACGATAATAATTTGAATTTACAAATAATGAATTTTAAATAATTCAATCTATAATTAACTAGCCGACTTCGTTGGGCGGTAATAGGCATTGTCAAGCTACAACTTTTTTCTAGAACTCAATCATATATCTCTCATCGTTCGTAAGAAACGTTTTCGTTCGACCATTTTTTCTCCGAATCCCCAGATATTACCCCCTGCAACCTCACAAATTTTACCTCTTTATAATATTAGTATAGATAATATAATTAGTTAATAGCTTCTGCCCGCGACTTCGTACGCGTGGAATAGTTATTTTAGGCTAAGACGCAGCGGAAGCTCTCAAAAGAAAAAATACCCCGATATTAAAACATTTTTCATTGTTGCCCCGCTCCTAGTGGTCTTAGCGTAATGATATATAGTCTATGACACTCATAAATAACGTGGCTTTATATTGGTAAAAGAATTTTCAAAATCGGTTTAGTAGTTCCTGAGATTACCCCCTACAACGTCACAAACTCACAAACTCACAAACTTTACCTCTTTATAATATTAGTATATAGATTATAGCCCCTGCCCGCGACTTCGTCCGCGTAGTAATAGTTACTACTCTGAGCTAATGCTGACACACAGCAGAAGCTCTCAAAAAGAAAAAACATCTCGATTTTGAAACATTTTTCATCTGTGCTCCGCTCCTATTGGCCTTAGCGTGATGATATATAGCCTGTAACCATTCTCGATTAATGAGCTATATAACACTGAAAGAATTATTCAAATCGGACCAGTAGTTCCTGAGATTACCCCTTACAACGCCACAACGTCACAAACTCACAAACTTTACCTCTTTATAATATTAGTATATAGATTATAGCCCCTGCCCGCGACTTCGTCCGCGTAGTAATAGTTACTACTCTGAGCTAACGCTGACACACAGCAGAAGCTCTCAAAAAGAAAAAACATCTCGATTTTGAAACATTTTTCATCTGTGCTCCGCTCCTATTGGCCTTAGCGTGATGATATATAGCCTGTAACCATTCTCGATTAATGAGCTATATAACACTGAAAGAATTATTCAAATCGGACCAGTAGTTCCTGAGATTACCCCTTACAACGCCACAACGTCACAAACTTTACCTCTTTATAATATTAGTATATATATTATAGCCCCTGCCCGCGACTTCGTCCGCGTAGTAATAGTTACTACTCTGAGCTAACGCTGACACACAGCAGAAGCTCTCAAAAAGAAAAAACATCTCGATTTTGAAACATTTTTCATCTGTGCTCCGCTCCTATTGGCCTTAGCGTGATGATATATAGCCTATAACCATTCTCGATTAATGAGCTATATAACACTGAAAGAATTATTCAAATCGGACCAGTAGTTCCTGAGATTACCCCTCACAACGCCACAACGTCACAAACTCCGAAACTTTACCTCTTTATAATGTTAATAGATTAAAAAATCCAAAAGAGCACACAGTTTAAATTCCATTCTTGGAGTTTTCACTTCTGTCGGCAGTCCTTATGGCTGCTTCGACTTTTTTAAATTGTACTGCTACTCGTTACTGTCAAATTCCTACGACATTTTTACCAATTTCACACTACCACTATTAATATTCATCGTTGCTGTTTACCGAATGCGGAAAAGCATGATAATATTTCATTTGCAAGAAAAAGTCTTCTCTTTTTTACTTCTGTAGATATTATATTTATTACAACGACTAAATAGAAACAAACAAACTAATTATATTGTATATGGTTGACATTCACAGAATATATGTAACATAAGTATACTTGTATAAAAGAGGAGCGATATTTTTTTTAATATTTATATTAGATAAGCACTCTCAATATTTATATAAACCGGAAATCGAAGGCGCGGCCCACGTACACTGAACTAACTGTTCTAACGTAGATCAAACAAATATGGCACCACTAATAGTCATTCCACAGATAAGCATTAAAAATATACGTTATTAGTCGTCACGATTAATTTATGCAATAATGGTATATAATAGAACCACAGTTAAATTTTTTAAATAAAACTTCAGTGCAAAAGTATACTCCAATTCCGTTGCGTAAAACGGGAGGAAGTGGGATTTAGGTTATATGTTAACTATATGTTATGTGAGGTCCCGTAGTACAAATACTAACTATACATTTACTGGCAGGCACTTATACATACTTACAGTATACCTACCATACGTTTAATTCGTAACGCATAACAAAAAATTTTCTCTACCGTGTCATAAGAAGTTCACAGTTCACTTCAAAAATGTCGAGATATCTTCATTTAATATAGAGTTATTAGAGTTTTAATAAACTACATTTTTTATAAATACTACGCGTTCAACAACGTGTAAAGTGGGGCAAGCGATGTGATATGCATGCGTAGGAGAGGATAAGTTAAGCAACGTATGGTTTTTTAATTTTCTTTTTCCTGTATGCATTAATTATATTGTTAAGACTAGTTATGCCCGCAACATCGTCTGCGTGGAACCTAATGTAAAAAATAGGGATTGAATGTATTAAGTCCATTTACTTTTCTCTGGTACTTATATCGCGTTTTCATTAACATTACAATAACTTTTGGTAGAGCGAACCGATTTTAATGAAACAAAGACTAAATATTACTAGACGATATGCTTCATGATTTGCTCTGTAAGGTTTTATTGTGAATACTGTACTTTAGTAGTGACGGCTGTCCAAATAAACCGACAGACAGACATTTCTAAAAATGATTGAATTTATTATTACTTATTCCTAGACACCTGCAACAATTTTTTTCACAAAAATCTAAAAAGTACAGACACGTCCGATTTACATTATTATATGTATAGATATAAATAATAAAGTCGCGTGTATCAGTTAGTTAAAAATCTGTTACATAATATTAGATTGTAATTGTTAGAAAGTATAAGTTGCAAGTTATATGTGTCAAGTTCAGTGTAACATGATGACGTAATTGCTCATGATCGGCATCCGGTCGACCGATGTTGATAAGGGCGGAAGCTGTTCAAGGTCAATCAGAAGTCTCGGTTACACTTTAAGTTCAAGGTCGATGTAAACATCTGCTTATACAGTTCCTCAGTTTCTTCGTGTGTGTGTTTTAGTTATATCCATTTTTATTAATACAAGAAATAAACATTTTTAACTCGTTTTCAAAGCAAGATTGTGTAGCTGAACGGATTAGAATGTAGTAATAGGATATAAGCCCGATCGAATTTCTTGCCGGTTCTTCTCGATGACTGGGCTGTTTTCCGAGCCGGTGGTAGTTTTGACGTTCATAAACGCCTCCTTAGGGCTTAAATTGATTTTCAGGGACCAAATTGAATAAAAATATAAGCATTGGAGCCATAGGGCTTATGAGTGTGATTGATTAATGAATCGCGACCACAACAGCTGAGAAATCTGTTATATACCTCGTTATAATTCGTCGCTTTTCGAGAATATTCTCATTATGCAGTTGAGTCTACGTAATATTTGTAGATTCATATGACTTCCATAATTTTGCCGCGTAAATGCCTTGTTATATAGAACAAGTATATGGGAGTAAAACGTACTAATTGTGCCCCGTGGTTTCTACTGTGTAAACTTTATCGCGACACTACTCACTATAAGTACTCCATTCTGATGTAATATACCTTCTCATCTATATTTTGTATGGCAATCGCTACGCTCCTAAAGGTCGTAGCGTGATGTTTTTTAACCTACACCTTTCCTCAATAAATAAATAAGCTAGACGTTACATTAGCGATTTCTAAGGAAAAAACTCACTTGTCCTGTAAAAACAAAAAAAATGCGTTACTTTCATAATCATATAATAATATTATAAATCCCTCTCTTCTCCCCTCTTCTCCCGGCGCCCCTTACCCCTTATCCTCTTCCTCCCAAACATAGGCTGGCAATGCTCTTGCGATTCCCCTGGTGTTGCTAGTGTCTATGAACGGCAATGATCACTTAACATCAGATGACCCGCCTGTTCCTTTGCCTACAATGATATATAAAAAAAATACGAATGTGAGTGTGTTTGTTAGGCTTCAACGCCGTAACTACTCGGCGATCATAATGAAATAATGTATTTTTTTATACTTTCTAGGTATTAGCATTTGAGCACATTCTCATCAGATGCTAAAGGACGACGTGGTCTTAGATGGTATACACGTAACAAATGGAGGGGACTGGCTCTCAAGTGCAGCTGCCGGGCCACACCAACAGGTGCTTGGCCACAGATTTTAAACTAGAGGGTGGCAGCTACTAGATTTAGAATAAACCCTACCACCATAAACCAAAATGCATAAACGTTGACCGAGATACAGAAATGGATAAAGGACACGGGTACTTTACATCCAGATAAAGTACTGTTTCCGAGAAATAGGTCAAATCTACATCGATCCGAATAAAACTACGTGCAAAAGTTATTCATAACATAAAATTAACTATCAAATCTAGCATTCTCGATAATACTACAAATTGAAGTATATAAATATAGTCAAATAGGTCTCTTGTAAAGGCTTCACTGAATTCTATTTTCTCGTGGGAACAAACGCAAGGTGTATATCGGTGTTTGTAAAAGGGTTGGGCAGTGACAAGTTAGCTTCTTAAATTTTTTTAACATGTCGTATATTACTGAGGTTGATGTCTACCTTTTTTTTTGAAGTCGTTTTTGGTAGCTGGTTGTTATCGGCAGATCTAAGTTTATGTGAGGTATCGTTAATTAAGTGACTATAAAACTTATATTTAATCATTTTACTTCTAACTTTATGGAATTTACATTGTAATTTTATTATTCCAGACGAAAATAAAAAAGCTTCGATTTAAAAAAAATTGGCTGTCTGTAAAGTCGGTTTACGAACGATAATTTTGCGTAATAACATCATAAGAAAAATTGATGAAAAGTTGCTAGTCTATCGCTTGTTCAGCTCTCTCGCTTGCCCGCTCGACTCAGACGGAACGTGACAATGAGTCATACTTTTTCGTGTGTGTAGCCGGCGTTCAGCGATTTATAAGAAATTAATTTTGAAACTTTTTAATATCGAAAGTTAAAACCTGTTTTATTTTTTTGCTAGATCTTCCCCGCGATTGCGTATTCATTTATTTCTTTTGAATATACCCCACACTGCACTACACGGCACTGCCGCTTTATTACTTTGGTCACAGTCACCATTCTATATGTTTATTACTCCGCTCTTAAGGATTCTAGCGTCATGTTACATAGGTTTATAGTATTTACGTTCCTGAATAGTTCCTCTACTATACAATACAAATTGTTTATGCATGTTAGTTTTATAGAAAATACAACTGTTACGTATATCGCGAACCAATCGATGTAGCTCGCGGACATACGTATTCACAGATCGATCTTTCTAGGTACTACTCTGTACTCGTTGACACGTCTAACCCGGAAAATTGACTGGTAGTTTCATATATTAAGCCGATCCTACAAACATTATTTTAGCCTTCAAATTCTCCTCCAAATGTTTATATGCGCCACCATCAATTAACTCAATCGGTAATCATGTATTAAGCTTCCATTAGACAGGCATTGCCTAGTTTGGGTTCAAAGTTAAGACTAATATTTTGTAAAGGATATTAGAAATAAAGATGTTAGTATTTATTATGATATTAACTAGCGGGACCGGCAGACGCTGTCCCGCCCTGACTATAAAAAAACCTTGACAAATTATATACTAAAACCTTCCCCATGAATCACTATATCCACTGGTGAAAACCGTATGAAAATCCGTTCAGTAGTTTTTGAGTTTATCGCGAACAGACGGACAGACAGACGCGGTGGGGGACTTTGTTTTATACTATGTAATGATATAGGTAAATTAACCAGACGAATTGTTATGTTTATTTTACATCAGCAATCTATACATATAATAAGAATGTAAATGTAACGTGTATGTACTTTTTCGATTCTCGTGAAAAAAATTATGGAAGGTGTCTAAGGCTCGAGTTAAGTACGAGAGAAGAGTAATAATCTATACTAATATTATAAAGCTAAAGAGATTGTTTGTTTGATTGAACGCGTTAATTTCAGGAAAAACTGGTCCGATTTGAAAAATTATTTCGGTCTTACATAGCTCATTAGGATCAGATCAATCCGATGGATCAATCAATAGGAGTGGAGCACCAATAAATAATGTTTCAAAATCGTTTTTTTTTTCCTTTTCAAGAGCTTTAGCCCAAAGTAACTATTCCACGCTGACGAGAAAAGTCGCGGGCAGAAGCTAGTTTAAAAATAAAAATCAAAACACATCTCTTTAAAACGGTTGCACCTATTTGTAAGGACAAAGTTTGTATCAAAGAAAACGTTAAAAAAATCCTACGGATATATGAATAGTTTGGGTTAAGAACTCTGCATATAAAAAAGTAAGTCAGGCAGAAATTAGTACGAAAATTAATTTTTTTGTTGTACCACGGCACATCGAGTGCACATTGTTAAGTTGCCATTTCATTATAGTACATGTCGTACCATAAAAAAACCCGAGCGAAACCGAGGTGTGCAGGTAGTTTATAATAATTAGCATGATGTAATGATCCTACTACCCGAGAACAGTAATTTTACCTACGAGATGCTGGCAGAATACTGATAAGTAGTAAGAATTTAAAGCCACGAGACATTTCACCCATACTTCTGGGAGTTTTTCAAAGAACCCGTTGAGAATTATCAAATGTATACTCTTTACCGACCCCATACCGTGAAGGCGTAAAGTTAAACATTGCAGCACCCCACTTTACGATTGTTAAGTAAATAAAAAAAAAGGATTAACAATATTTTCTTACGGATAACGAGTATAATCGCTTCCTGTTTTGACAAATAGATAGTTACCGCTCTGTGTGTGACGAACGTGATTTGCCTAAATTATTCACCAGGGGTGACACAGTGTAGATTATTTTATTATTATTATAAAAATATAGCTTGTTATTTCGAACTAGCTGATACCCGCGACTTCGTCTGTGCAGTTTATTATCTTAAAAACACTTTTTAAGTACAACAGAAAAAACATAAAAAGTTGAAGCAAACATATATTATGCTTACGAAATTTCTTTGTAAACAATGTTATCGGTTTACTTCTCTCCTGTGTATGCGCATCACAATGCTTGCTCCATTTCACACATCGCTGAACGCATACTATTTATTTGTATATTAGAATTTTAAAAAACTTTGTTTTACATGAATATATTGTGATAAGTTCTTTTTCTCGTGATAATTTTAAGTACAACAATAAAATCGTCGAACGAAATCTATCCAGTAGTTATTGTGTGATGTGCTCACAACGGCAGTCTACCATTTTGTTTATATATAAGATAAGATTAATGTTTATATTTATTAATCAATAATAACATTGAAGTGTCACGATGTAATTCGGAAATCAAAGCATTTCTAAAATTCATACGATTATTTGCATGTTAATAGAACCCTAACAAGATTTTTGTTGTCCAAGCTTATCCCCATAAAAGCTGAACCGATTTTAATGAAGCTTTAATGAATGAATAGAAGACTTATAAAAGATAATCTGGATTACATATCATTGCAATTTTACATAAGAGCTTAGTTGAAATCATAAAATTTCTATTTTATAAGTAAATATTTAATGCAGATACGACACGTGGTTCTAGTAGAAAATTATATTTCCGTGAACGAAGTCACAGGCTTTATGTAGCGTGATATAAACACTATTAATATAGTGATGACATTCCTAAAACTAACAAAATACCATTCATATTATTTTTTAAACTGACTCAAAGATTACAAACTCTAAAGATGATAAAAGATTAAAACACACTATCATCAGTTGCGATAGGGTTGTCACTGGTACTTCATAATACAAGTATTTTACGTTATTTTGAGAAATCATACTCTTTTACAACCTATGTGGTTGACATTTGTAGGATTTTTATCTCACGTATCGGCTCAGTGCCTGTAATTAACAATGAAATAGTTATTCTTTTTTTTTACTTCATGGGTTTTAGTCCTCATTTTAGACCATATCGCCGTTCAACATCACGTCAAACGCTAAACCCATAAAAATAAAGAGATATTTAGAAAGGCTGACAGAAGCACCGGGGAAGGATCGTCTATATCTCGGCGATTGTCATCGTTTTAGGATTGTATTTACTTACTGTCAGCCACAATTCTATCACTTTACAGTGCTGCTATAAAAATGCATTATTATAAGCAGTATTAAGTAAATCATGTAGAATATAGTTATTGTTCTAGTTGTAATCACACTTATACATTTCTGAAGCATTTTATTGCTTGAAAATAATATTTTACTTTTACTTATATTAATGTGGGAACCGGAACGTTCTAGAGAGAGAGAGAACAATCATTCTTATTATTGTTTTATTTTATTATATGGAGTACGTACTTTGAGTGGACAGACGATTGTGAATTTTGAGCCAAATAGATCATATTTAATGTTATTTTGAAGTTTATTTTAGAAAGCACGGCCTTATATTTGAATGGAAGTAAATCCACGATAGTAATTATCGCCGAATGCGCTAAACTATACATTTTATTCTTAGACAGTTTTTTAATTGTCCAATACGTTCTTTGACAGCTAAAAACTATTTCACTTGTCAGACTAACAACTCGTATAACGTGTTGCTACAACCCTATTCCTTTTGAATACTGGATTACACAGAGTGTTCAATTTTTTAGCGTTATAAAAACATTGTTGTAACTTGTAAAACCTTATTGGTATGTTCTTAGGATATATAATCGTGCGATACGTCAACGTAGAGTAGCATTAATAAATTTGTGCGTTAGTCATTTTTTTTCAAACAGCCCTTACTCGTAAGTACCTACGTATTCCATACTTCCTGCTTATCTATGTTTTACACATGAAAGATATGCATGAATGTGAAATTAATAAAGGGGTTGTTCAAAGGGTTACAGTTACTGGGGCACGAAGGGCTTACTTTAGATTTTTTTTAATAATTAATAAGTCAAAGAAATATTTTTTTTTTCAATACTCTTCACTATTTTAAAACTCGTAAAACATGTCAGAAGGCTATTTCGCTATACGTCAGGCTCATTTTATATAATCCGAACATCATTTTATTATTACTCCTTTAGTAACTTAAATAATATAAATGTTTTTACTTATAATAACATACCCATACGTACCATACGAGTAATGGCCACGAAGTAGCGAATATACAATGAGATAAATATGTGAAAACATTTTTTTTTACTTAATCTTCTGGATTTGATTGGTATTCACACAAATATTACAGTTAAATATTCAATATGATTATGTGTGTGTGTGTATCTTGTGTTATTTGGCTCTATATTTTGTATTGTTGGTGTTGTTTTACGTAATATAGTTTGGTTATTGTGCTCAAGTGAAGTGGACGAGAAATAATGCCACAGAACTTGCCACAAAAACTTCCTGGAAAGTTCTAACAAGACGGCCACCAATACCATCTTGATAGTTCATTGAAATGCTCGCAAAGAAACTTATATATACTCGACAATGGCAGTAATAATCTACTAGAAGATTGGTTGCCAAAAATAAAATAGAGAAAGAAATTATATTTCATGCATACTTTGCCGTTTTTAACTCTGTGAATCGTCATATACAGATAATGCATAGGTATATAGACTGGTAACGCCATCTCTTGACAATGCCTCGAAAACACAAAGCTTCCTTTACGCAGTATAACGTTTACTAGACTTATACTTATTTAAATACTTTAGTTTTCATTAATGTTTTTCTAAAAGACTGCTTAAATTAATTGACAATATGTCATAAGAACAATCCATTGTCAATTAATTATAAAACCATTATTTATTGTGTTGATTCACAACCGTAATCATTTGATGTATGATAATTACATAAGTATATTATTGAAACACATAATGGACTCATTATAATTTAAATACTGCAGTTACTATGTTCAATAATAATAATAATAAGGGCTTGTATAAGTGGCAAAGGGACGCAAACTCGCAGAAATTTTATTTGTACGTGTACAGAACGCGGCGGTATGTCGGGTCGATGACCTCTGCGGCGGGAAACTGGGGTTGGTTTGTGGGATTACCTATTTGTTCCCAACCTGGCATATGCTCGATTGTACGACAAAACATTCATTCGCAACCCTTACTTTTACATTCTTATTTAAAAAATCTAGCTCGTAGAACGAGTCGAAAAATTGTGATAAATTTAATTGCTATGCGATATTTTTGAACTTATTGAAAATTACCTTATTCATAATCATAATTATTGTACGATATATAAGATTCCTGTAAGTTTCTTTTCCTAAACGGCTTTTACTGATTTTGATGTATTTTTTCTTACGGGACAATTTAGTTCTTAGCTATCAATAGTTCTGGTAAGTGGCACCGTTGCCACCGGTATCAAGATATGTTTTTTAATTTAACGAATAATTTTTTTTAACAATTTTGTTTTTACATCTCACATAAAAATTAATCTCAAATTTTCATTGACAACATTATTTAATTGATTTTTTTCTACACTATCTGCATTGTATATAATGTTAATATACAAAAATATATAATCATTAATGGTAATATACAATAGCTTTAGTTATAATAATAGATTGATTATCTATAAATGACACATATCATGAAATACTACACATAATTTAAAAAATATTTATTGTAATGACGTGTAAGTATAAATGCTCTTATCAAGAAAAACCTTCATTTTTTAATAGACCTCAAAAAGCCATGTCGTAATAATCACCCGTTTTTCAAATTGTCTTCAAAACAATCAAACATTTGTAAATAAACTACAATATACTAAATCTATTCATATGTATAATTGTACTCGTAAATTAGATAAGATACTTAGAATTAAAAGATTTATAAAAAGTGCCGACAAAAACTTTACTTAGTATTCAATTTAAAGTGTAATAAAACATTATGAAACCATTAATTACTTTTTTTTTTAAATTCATTAAATCGCTTGCAATTACATTAAATGAAGTGAATTGTGAAATCATTAGAAGCACTCAGGTATTCCTCCGTGCCGTAAGTCAGCTTAAGGAATGTTGACCTGATTGGCTTTGATCCGTACTAAAAACTAAGCGACACACAATCAACCTCCGAGAGAGCCGGCGGCCGAGTGACTGTCGCTCGCTACGGAGTATAGTTATAGTATATCGAATGAGTACTATGGGTAGAGCGGCCAGTACTCACTGGCTTGGCTAGCTACTTCGCTCAATCTACTTGCCGCACGCACACAACCACAATATTACCAACACATCCTTTAATGCTGCGCTGATTTCCTTCTTCGTATAGTTCGTACTACACCTCCCCCCGCATACCCCGGGGACGCTAACCGGGACGCCCTTAAATTGCCTTTAATTTACAATATTCGGGCCGAATGATACATGTATCGAGTTGGAAATGCATATAGATTGACGAGTGGAATATAATCGTGTGAAGGGAATGCGTAGTTTCAGTGTATTTCGTGAATGACATGGAATTAGCCGGGACGCGCGGAGTAGGGGGCGCTCGCCGCGCCGCGCCACTGACGCGGTCGCGGAGGCGCGAGTCGTAGACGACCGCTACTCGGGCCGCGCCGAACCGATAGTCGTGTCCACGGCGTCAACCAAATTGCACGCGCGGCTCCCATTCGCACCGACCGGCTCCCGAATAATGTTTCAGTGTTTGACAAACTCAATCGGAGGTCTCGGAAGAAGTACCGTATTTAATAATTTACACTGTATAACCGATCGCATATTCTCAGTGAGTGTTACGCAGTGTGTACGAAAAAAACTTTGTCGAAGATTCTGAAGAATTTTGTGTAAAATTGTGTAAATTCACCGGCCGCGGTCGGATTGCGTTTTGCACAAAACTTTTTCGGTGAGTTTACAGGTTCTATTTAAATTATTTAGTGACTGTGTTAGGGAGAACTTAGCTTTTTATATTGTATAAATAAAAAAACGGGACATCGGAAATTCTGTAGCGAGAATGGCGGGGCGTTGCCGGCTAAGTCGAAGCCATGGTGTAATGGCTTTTTCTGCGAAATGCCAGCGCCCAAATTCCTTACTACATTGGTATTATTAAAGCAATTATATTTACCGGGTTTTTTTGGCAAGTGGCTGTCGTTACACAAATATATAATGTTGACGGGTAGTTACAAATTTTAATTGATAATTATCATATAAATTGATATTGATTTTAAGGTATATTACCAAATTGAATTATTAGTTGAGTAATTTTGTTTTGTGAGTGAACCGTAAAATCGCTTGCACGGAGTTGTGAAATAAACTCGGCAAGATCAAAAACCGCAAAAACGGAATTTATTAAGTTTGTGATATTTCGATATTTATATTCGTTATTTAAAAAAAAAAACGCTGTTCTAAATAGATTATATATGAAAATAATTTATCATTGCTTTTCATCACTAATATATCATTGCGCAATTTGTGGCATTTTCAGTGACTTGTGTATTTCTTGAACAATAAATAATACGCATTTAATAATTTATGACAAATTTTTCAAAGAAATCATTAAGTTGTGATATTTCGATATTTATATTCGTTATTTAAAAAAAAAACGCTGTTCTAAATAGATTAGATATGAAAATAATTGATCATTGCTTTTCATCACTAATATTATCATTGCGCAATTTGTAGCATTTTCAGTGACTTGTGTATTTCTTGAACAATAAATAATACGCATTTAATCATTTATGACAAATTTTTCAAAGAAATCTTTAGAATGTGTCGAACAGATAATCTCTAGTAATACAAAAATAATGCATTGAATCTAGTTTAGTAAATAAAAATGGTTAAAAAAAAAAATCCAAAATGATATCAAACATTTTCGTATCTTAAATAAATAAATGTTCTAATCTTGTTAATTATTCAAGAGAATAAGCGTTAATGGTACATGAGTACATATATATCTATAGGTATAATAGTCCAGAATAATTTGTAATTATTTATTAAATTTAGGTAATTAATTCCATGACATGTTTTTTTAAATAATTAAATTAAATAAATTTTATATTAATACCTTATTTATAATATTTCATTAAATTTATATAAACAAAATTATTATTAAATTAACCACGTCAATGAAGGTATAATAAAAATTAATATATAAGTAACATTAAAATAGGTCAATTGAATTGTTGGTAAAGCTGAATCACTAGGAAAATGACTTCATAAAATACAATTAATAGACATAATTGTATCTAAATACATTAATTATAATGCCTTTAATTGTACATAAATGTATAAAAATAGCGGGAAAATTGCTCGTTCAATTGCTTTATTAGTAAACAGTCGTTTCGCGCCACTATGCGATTGTAAACAAAAACAGTTTTACAGAAATCCGTACCTGACGATGAAAGCGCAAACCTACGCGGCTCTAGTGATGCCCCCTTTCAGGTATAAAAGTAATAATATTACGGGACAAGACAATGACTAATTGTTAACTAAAAATGGGATAGGGCCCAAGGCTAATGTACTCTTTAAAACAGTTGAATTTCGCATCCAGACTTCAGTCTACTTTTGTATTTCGAGGTGAACACTTCCTACTAACGTACCGCCTGTGTCCGTCTGGTTCATTTGTTTGTAAATGATAATAGCCGACCCTTTGTGTATATCTTCTATCTATATTTTTGTTTCATAACAACTTTAATTTGAACTTTTTAATCGGATCACGGTGGACATTAATGAACAGTTTGGACATTGGAAATGATTGAATGTTTTTAACAAAATTTAATTCAGGTACAAAAGAAAGTGTATGTAGTTAGTTGTAGTTCATATAGTTATTTATTACATCGTCATTGACGTTTTTTCTATTTTTATAAATTAACAAAAGTCGAATAATTTTACTTTACATTTTTATTTTTTTTTACTTTGGAAATATCTGATGATCTTAAGAATTTTGGGCAACAATGTTATTGATAAACTACCGTTTATGTTAATAATTATAACTAGAACATTGAGGTTTTTTATTATTTAAAAAAATTCGGAATCGGATAAATAGTTACGGAAATTATCTGCTCGATCAAGATCTAGTTTCTTGCCGGTTCTTCTCAATGACTGGGTTGTTTCCCGAACCGTTAGTAGCTTTAACATTCATAAGCGCCTCTTAAGGCTTAAATTTAGTAAAGTATTTTTAATTTAATTTAAAACAAAACTCACAAATTTAATCTCCTTTTAGTAGTTCTATGAAGTTTACTTAAGAATATTCTCTATTGTTGCAGACGGTGTGCGTTGAACCCATCGCGCGCATCGTCCCTGTGATAAGAGGGCCCTGTGATATCGACGAGTTCGTCTTAGCTTTAAATCTAGTTTGTAGTTATATATAATTATAAAAATGTCGCCGCCGTTAGACACTCAATTACTTCACTTCGATTTATGGGAATCCTTGGACGAGGATTCCATGAGGTTGACGCAAACCTCCGAGTTCTGGAACCAAGTACAATACGAAGCGGAACGGTTGGATCTCGTACCGCCTGCCAGTTACTCAGACTCGTTGCATGATAGCGACGAAGACTGGAGGATAAACGAGATGCCCGAAGATCCACATAAAGATAATATTGTACACCATGACTGCATGTGGGCCGGCTCTTGTGGGGATTCAGTACATCCTAGTAATACATTTGTACCATCTGAGCACATACCGACCACACCTGGACAGAGTCTTTTAAGAAGGGACATATCACCGTCCAGACCTGACACTCCACCGTCGTTGGACGGTGACGAACCACCACAGTTTCGACATGCTGTAGACGTCGCCGGCACAGCTCTTAGATTGCTCAGAGACTCCGCTGCTGTGGCCGCTGATCACTCATACACAGCAGCCAGACAACACTTTGACTACCTCGGTGTGCAAACTCCATCGGATTCCGGTGAATCAGGTTTGTGTAATTAAATTATTATTATCTCATTTGTATTTTTCTCAATTTTATTTCAATAATTTCGATAACGGATAGTTTATACCATTAAGTATTATACGAGTATATCATCGTTCTGAAGCGACATCGTGCTTATTTGAAATTCAAATAGGTCTTGTTGGGGCCTCTTTGGCTTATTGGAAATCCGCTGATATGATAACCGACGCCGACCGGTAACTTTAATGTCGTGTTATTTACTTTTTTTGTTATCAAAAGTGTATTCGTGTGATCACAAATATACTTGTTTATGACTATTATTTATGAACTTCGACACGAGCGTTTTGGAAAGCCGATATCGTATTGAACCGGATCTTATTTCATTGAGACAAAATAAAATGCATATCTCCGTTAAATTCCACAACCTCGGTCATTTTATTGAAGCTGTTAAATGTATCTAAAATATTGTCCTTTCTAATTAATGTATACGGTAACGTAGGGTAACGGGAAGTATTATGGGACGCAGGCGCTGTGGTGTGAGCGCGGGAAAATGCGCATATCGACCGTCACGCCGCGTCCCGCGCTTCGTCTAGACGCACTTGTACCGGAACCTTCGCGTATTGTGACCTTGAACGCCTCTACCTTCATTAATGTCAGGTTGCGTAACGATCGACTCGGACATCTCAGAATTGACACACTTAATTAGAATCCATATTAGGTTTGTGTTCCGCGCGTAATGGACCCGCCGATCGGTTCATATAGCTCAGAAGGGCATTAAGAGTATAAGTGTATCGACCGAAGCGTTCCGTCCTTGATGCATACTCTGATTGCGAACTGTCATTTCCCGTCGCCCGGGGCCGACTTAATACCCTTCTGCATTAAATATGACGATTGCGGTCTATCCAGTTCTTTAAAACCAGATTCAGATAAATCAGTCAGTACGTTTTAAATTTAGCATTTCATTGGATTAGAAATCGAATTACCCGGTGTCAGTATGAATAAAGTCGAACGTCGTATTACAATACAAATTCTTTAGATATCACTTTCTGATAATACGTACTAGATATGACATGTTAGTAATATAGAAATTACTGTCATTTTACGATTACATCACAATTTATAGTGTTGTAACTAATGTTGGCGCTTACCTCGTCGTGGTATGTATGTTTCATGTCTCAATACTCTCGTATAATATACAATTTTCAATTGTAAATATTACAAAAAAACTGGTAACTCGTAGCGTGATTTAATAATAATACGAATGACCTCAGTCGCTGTACATATTTAGCGTACAATGTTATACTGTTATACATAAAAGCAATAGAGTTATCGTTCATAGCAGTGGGTAAGGTCGCGATGGGCATATGCTCGATCTGTTTATACTACATTACGACTTGTTGCGCAACATTTTACTATAAATAATTTTCATAAGTTTAACTTCGCTTTAAAATATAGAAATGCTGTTATTACAATAATGTAAACAGACGTTAACGTTGACTTGTAGCCGAGGCGGCGAGGCAGTCTCGTCTAATCCGTTACTCTTGTAAGACTGCAGTGAAATGAAATGGAATCTCATTGATTGTGAAGCTTGCCCGGCTCGTCGGACCGGTTTGGGACGCGGTACTCGCCCGATTGACAATTTGATAGACGCTTTCTCAATAATCGTGTTCGGAGATCAGTCGGCGACATCGCCCTTACCGGGTTATCTTATTTGTATGTGTTTTTTCCTTTTAATTACATTTCTTTTTGAATTGGTACAATTTAATCGCATGATTTAAATTAAAGTCGCTGTGTAGCATCACTATTTTACCAAGCGACGCATGCGCGCCTGGCGCTTGGCACGCCACACCGACATGTGGACGCGAGCGTAGATTGCGTTATACGGTCGTAGTTCCTGTGACTTGTGACATTTTCGCGCCAATTTAATCTGACATAACGCCGCGCCCTGGTAATTATTAGTATAGTATAGTATAGTAGTATAGTACGTTATGCGTTTTAATTATAGTGGTTTATAATTCTTTTTATATACTACACACACATACACACACACTCATTTTATGTGATCTTTTAACTGATTTAAAAGAAAGTAATGTACAAACGATAATAAATAGTAGACATTTATGTGGTTAACGTTATAAATGTTGTAACTATTCCATTTGCATATGTATTTATTTATTTGTTAAGTGTGTTGGATCACAAGAGATGACTGGCGATAACCGAGTTTAGATAAGTGTTTTTGACCTGACGCCATAATTATCTTGACGTATTGCATGACTTATGAAGTTTAAACAAATCTGTAAGTAGGTCAGTGGCTTACCTGCGAATTGTGATTTCCTTTAGGGGCAATTTAGGGCATAAAGATCCGGTTTGTTCGCTTGCCCTAAACATTTTAGTATCAATCAGTGAGCCAAGGCTACGAACTAGTTTCAAAGCGAACGTTACGATTGAGTATTTTTTTTCTTATTCGTTAAATGTTGTAACGAGTACATTAAACATTCCGAACATTATGGACGTAACTATGAGTTTTTGGATTTTTTATTTATTAGATATTTTTGTATTCCTAAGAATTGACGATATTTGAGAGAAATTCGTTCGTCTTAGATTTTAAAGCTAGTAATTTTTTTAGCTAATAGTGTTAGGTTCTATAATAAGATCCCGAAGCACATTACGATATAATATGGATATGGATAATGGATACATGGACTCTATATATCCTTTAAAAAGGATTGAAGAATGTGCACTTTCATCGTTGTAACAGAGAGATAAACCTGATTGATTTTTCTTTATAATCGGAATATTCATAAATGCCAGCTTTGGTCCTACGTCGAATAAAGATTTTTTATAACAAAAAAAAGGAATACTAACTCCTTTTGTTTTTAATACATTCTAGACAAATACATTCATTTAATATACCGTCCAATTTCATTTTCCTTATTTCTCTAACAAAGAAATGCATAAAAACAGTTATGACGATTTTTTAGAATTTATTCAATGTATTATTTGAATATAAGCGGATTAAGTTAGAGTGTAACTTATTATTTACATTATTACGTTTCGTAAAAACTAAATGCAGCGATAAATTCTTAAAGAAAAACATCAAATCTTCTAAACAGTTTACGTTAATTCTTAAAAGTTGTAGATTTCGTGTTATTACTATTTTGTAAAATCATTTTGTGCGTAGTCATCGTTGTTTGGGCATGTAATAAAACAATTTACATACTCTGTGACGAGTGTTGCCAGGTACCGTTCACAACAAAAGGGATTAATAGTTAAAGACCCGTTACAGCCGACTGTAATCGGAACGTGAAAAATACTATGTACATAGTTCAATTGAAATATATAATTGTAAAAAAATAACATAATACGTACGGTGAGACTATTTGCGTCATAAGTTAAAAAAAAACCGTCACATTCCAAAAGCAGAGACATGGCAATACTAATTACGATTCGACGTAATTAATTCATTTACCTAGTTGCTTAATCATTTACTTGACCCGGCAACAGCCGCTTTAATTTATTCATATTTTTTGTAATGGCTTTCTTCCATTATTATTATCTTGAAGATTTATGAGTGTTTAACTGGTATTTTCGAAGCGCTTAAAGCGCTTTGTTCTCGTTTTTCATTAAATATCCGCTTAAAAGCACCAGATTAACAATGTTTTATTGGTTTAAAAATTTCGTAAATGACTTCTTTAGAATTTTTAAACACTTTTTACTGCTTTACCGATTTATATAATTAATACTTATGCCACGTCTACCAAGTCGAATTACCTTATAGATATATCTCGCTACACTGTGTTTGTAAGACATAGTCTCTGGAGAAAAGTAATCCCTATCAACTGTAATCCCTAGTAACGGACGGCCACACGATTCACGCAACATTAGCACAGCCTGACGAACAAAAAACAATCACTCTACGTCGACGTTCTTCATAAAAACGAAAGATACAAAATCATCAAAATGAATACTATACTAGTAAAAGCGGATGGTTCGACTGTACATACAAGTTTTCCTTATAATTAACCTTCTTGAATTAAGCTTCATAAGTATTGCACCGAGAAATTATGGATGCGATACCTGCGTTTCCAAGTCCGATGTTAACTTTATGTGTGTTGTATCGCATATTACTAATATTAGCGGACAAATGGTTAATTATACATAAATATATTAGATATTTTTATATTTCATTAAGTGTTGTCACGAACCTTATTGTTTACCGGTTGAGAAACGCAAATATATATATCTATAAATCAATGCTATAAATTGCATTTGTAACATGTTAGCACAAGGTATGACCTGAATATTATTGTGATAGTTGGTAGTAGTTAGTATTGGAGGCCTAACCTAGCCTTGCGCCGCGCTGCGCCGGTTACCGACCAGTATGGCCCACATTCATCTGATGTCGATAAGCGATACCGAAATATTTGTCTTACCAACAACTCTGTTATGTTTTCAAATTAATTTAATTAAGACTAATAGATAACTAAAATTTAATGACATTTGAAAGAGAAAAAAATTAAATAAAAGACCTTAGGCAATCGTGTGTCTAGTACCTACGGTTTGGGATAATCATTAATTCGTTAGTAATATATACTCTTTAGTGAAAAAGCGAAAATACTCGCCTTAGTTTAGTTAAGGACCGTGTGTTAGATAGAGACTAAATATCGATTTTACTTTATATTCTTCCCTTTTCTAATCAGTAAAACTGTTATCATTTTACCTGAATCAACAAAAACTACGGACAGGCCCCAATGTTGTTGGCTGATTTAGTATTATTCAATAGCGCCATCGTCTCTTGTTGCAATAAAAAAAACATTACGAATTGTAACGCTAAAAGTATAAATCATTGAAAAATTAAAATAGGTAGGTGATTCGTTAACTTGGGCGATAATGTAATTTCACCCATCGGCATGCAGTGTTGTGGAAGCGACCTTGAGTGTTATCGGAACTAAATATGCACTTAGATATTTCAAACAATCACTATGAAGCGTAGAAGCAAACGTATTTCTACGATTTCGTGTGGCGTCCGCCATCTTGGCCTCCGTGTGACCTTCGCTTTATCAATCGCGATAACAATACTACTATTACAACGTGACACCCTAACATAAATTTGTATTGTCTTATCACGAGAAAAAAAACCTAAAGCCACTCTGACGAAAGATAAACGGCATCGCAACAAGATAATGAATAAATTACCCGATCCGCTTTTAATATGAATGATAAAATATACTTTATTCGGCAACGAATATTTTCCATTCATTAAGAATTATTCATTACGAGTTAAATAGCTGGTTTCTCGATCTTTTCGTCGCCGAACCGATAAAGGCGTGGTGTGAACTCTAATCAACTCGATTGACATACAGACGTAACCTTATTTGTCATAGTAAATACCGAAATAAAATAACATAATGTCATTATTTTTTAATTTATTATAAGTTACTCTTATGTATCGTATGTATATATTTTATGTATCGATATTTTAATTTCAAATGTTGACTAAAACGTTAGTTTCCTCTTTGGGTTGCCAATAAAATTTTAGTTATTTGGTTATTAATTGATAATTGGTAAATAATTGTTAATTAACATACAAAATCAAATAGTATTCTAGAAAACAATACTGAGGGTCAGCTATGATTAAGAGACATTTTATTATTCGGTTTTTGAAGTGAAGCTTCTTATGGAAGGGCTTTGAAATTCTTATCGGCAACATTTTTGTGTGACGAAAAATGGTGGGGTAAACACTGTATCGCTTGCCTTTTGGTATTGTAGAATAGTTCAGGTAGCGTGGCGATTACTGAACACAATTTATACTATTTAAAAGTGGTTGATAAATAATTAAAATGTTTCCCTGTAATACAAGTTTCACTTTTATCGTGTGTCTTTATGACACACCGTATTTTTTTTTTCAAATAAATTGTTATGAGAATACAATGTAAACGCATTACCTTAATTCTCGTAAAGAGTATATTTACATATATTTTTTTTACTATACGAAGTAAGTACAGTGGAACGAACAAATTGTACATTTTTTTATGTATCGAATTATATGATCTGGCAATTTTTAAATGTTCTATATACTCGTAATGCAATACCGAGTGCGTTCCATAGCCGTGTGACTAGATATTAAAGTTTTGCGTCATTGCGTCACACATTTTAACAAATATTATCCATGTCCGTGAACTTCCGTGCGAACGCGAGTACAAGGTCACTGAGCGAGATGGTGTTGGATGTACCAAGCAATAAATTACCAATGACTATTTTAGCGGATGGTTTTCGAGTGGGTTACCAGTAGGCCAGATGACCGACTTTTCGTGGTTGCGTAACGCTCCAGAAATAAACTGGCCTGTCCGTGCTTAGGCGCCTATTCAGACGCCTCCGACACGTCGGACTATTAATGGCGTTATTTTACTTAGTCATCGATTGTTCTCCATCATAGTTATATATGCTATATTGGTGGTCTGTTATTTCAGTTTATTGCTGTAAAACTAATTAAGGTATTCTGTAATTTAACATACGGGAAGTCTCAGTGGTTATGGCATGGATGAGTTCTATACCAAAGTTTATAATATGGAAATGGTAACATTTTTCTGTTAACGGATTTAATCTTCTATACATATTATAACAAGAATGTAACTCTAACGTGTCTGTACTTTTTCGATTTTTGTGAAAAAAAAAATTGTTACAGGTGTCTAAGAATAAGTAATAGAATGCATTTCAATCATTTTTAGAAATGTCTGTCTGTTTGTATGAAGACGCATCAATGCCAAAGTACTGGGTTCACAATAAACCCTCAGTAAGAATGTCATAAAGCATATACTCGGGTTTAACTTAGTGCTTGTTTTATTAAAATCAGTCCACTCAATCAAAAGTTATTGTAATTTTAACGACGACGCGGCGTAAGTACGAGAGAAAAGTAGACAAGTAAAAGGACTTAATATATTCAGATGACTTTATTAATCACTGTTTTTTTTTTCATAAGCTTCCACGCAAACGAAGTCGCGGGCACAGCTAGTCTATACTATATAAATCTGAAAAGTTTGTTTGCTCGAACGCGCTAATCTCAGGAACTAGTGGTCCGATTTCACAAAGTTTTCAGTGTTAGATAACTTATTTATCGAGGAAGGCTATAGGCGATATATCATAACGCTAAGACCAATAGGAGCGGAGCACCAATAAATAATGTGTTAAAATCGGGGTTAACATACGTATTATTTATAGATATTTTCGCCTTCTACGTAAACGAAGTCGCGAGTTAAAGTTAGCGTTAGCCAAAAGTAACAATTCCACGCGGACGAAGTCGCGGGTAGTAGCCAGCATAGAGATATAATGATGATACAGTTTGAAATTTAGTTACATTACGTTATATTTTTACAAAACTAGTTGCATCGTGTCAGTTAAATACGTTTTAGTAATTATTTCATGTAGGACGGCTGATGTACTCGGGGCTTTATTATTTTTATTGTGATTATCGGGCGTGCTGTATAAGATGGCGTGCGCCGCGTTCGCGTCACGATAATTTTTAATTATCGTTCTCAAATGCCAGTGAACTTGGCCTCGAAGCCGTGGCCGGCGAAGCGTGCGCTCGGCCCCCGCTCACCAGGTCACACTTGACGACACCATTGTGGCCATTACATTCCATATACGAACGCCTAGAATTTGTTTACTTTGACATCTGATCAGGACCACAATCTTAACGACCTATCAATATTTGAAAGTTACCTCTCTTAAAATTTTTTTTTTAGTGTTAAATTTGGTTAATTGTCTACCTCTGGTGTAATCCTAAAATTTTGTATTATTTATCAAAGTTATTAACAAACAGTTTACCACAATGACATGTTACAACTTCGGGAATTTATTATTTTGTTGTGGTAAATCTATCTGTTCCTGTCAAGTTCGCAAGACAAAACAGAATTGTTTTCCGACCTATTCTGGTGAAAATGTTGTTTTCCCATAAAATTTCGTTGCATCAATGTTTAGTTAAACTACGTTCACACAAACTATTTTCGAAATTCCTTTTTAAAGGTTAATTACTATATCTCAAATAATATAAATATTTCAGGGTTTCTCTGCCATAATGTAATCGTCCAACGCGAAGTTATACTATTGTATTATTATATACTATTGTATGACTCATTGTTATCTCACAAGATGAAGCTAAGTTTTACTCAGAAATGGACTAAGCTAGTCTGAACTGTAAGCACACAGCCATTATTATGCATGCGAAAATCTTTATAACCGTAGTACAAAAGTTTTAGTAGTTTCAACAAGTTCGACGAGCTAGGGAAAAGTTATCGTATAGCATTGTAATAAATGTCGGGTCGGTCAGAGAGAGGGAGCTGAGGATTTTTTTACCCCACCTCTCAGACGCCGCGCAGCTCTGAGTGAACAATAAAAAGCGGATTATCTCTGGTATCGTTTAAAATTGGAACGGCGGCGGATCTGAGAATCGCGTCTCGAGCGATGGAGATATAATAGATATGCACTAGACCGGATCACGGCGTCGGCGGAGTCGGCGGTGCACCGCGACAATACGACCGGTATCACTTACACGCAGACCTGAAACAAATACCATCGTGTGACCGTTAATCGAGTTGGCGCCGCGGCCTTTATACAATCTGTGGAAATTAACACTTTGACTGCCACGACGTAATGCATATTTTAGAATGCTACAGATTAATTTTTACAATTGTACAAGGATCTAGCGCTTCGGTCACAAGAGAAACCGTCGCCGGTCATATATAACCAACGTGGTGGTTTAAGTGTTAACAGACTGCACACTAATGCATCAACATTAGGACTTCGGTGTGAGTCTTGATTTTATACGTTAGTTAATATGATCTATATTATAAAACAAAGTAGTCTTATGTTACCTTAGTTCTTTTAAACTGCGCTACTAACTACGGATTTTGATGCGGTTTTGACTATCACTTACGAGATTTTCTTCCGAAAGGTTTATATGTGTAATTATAACTATATAAAGTATAGAAAATTTGACGGATCCAATAAAGTAGTAAGGAGTTTTCGGGCGCTAACGTTGAAAATACTGACTACACCTTAAGAGATACACAAATATAATGTACTACATATGTAATTGTACATCGGAAAAATGGCTACAAAAATGTCTACGATGCTAAATGCCTGCCTCCTAAGTATAATCCTCATTTATTTTTATCTTTTTCATATTTGAAAATAATTAGTTATTGACGACACTATTTTGACATATATAGTATTAATCCATCTCCAATTAAATCTTTACTTAAGATCGCATAGATTTCAGTGTAAGTACACGCAATAAAAAAAATGTTTACGTGAAGATTTCTTATATCTTTGTTTTCTTATATCTTCTAGAACTGTAAATATCAAAACTCTAAAAAGGCATATCTTGTTTGGTTGCTAGTTTATAATAAATAATAATTCGCTTTAAAGTATTAACATAATACTACAAAGTTGTATAATGTTATAGTGATAACATCAATAAGGTATTTTATTGGTTATTTCTGATTCTCGTAAATATCAAACTACTATTAAATACTTGCGAAAACATAAGTCCTTGATAACGGATTCTGGCGCCAATCTTTTGTGGTGCTTTCAGACCGGCCGAACGAAAAAGCAAACGAACGTTAGTTCGCCTTTAAATGTGTCGTAGGTTAAACAGGTGATCGTCGGGTATTGAATTCACTAAATGTAGAAATGAAGGTGCAACGATAATTATAATACTATACTCAAAGTCTGTAGTCCACACTCTCTTACTTCAACGTAAAGATTTTGGCGCCCTTTCACACTGTGTTAGATCGAATACTTTTTTTCCTTTGGGTACTACGATTCTTTGTTCGGGCGAACGAATGATCGTTAGCGTTCGTATGGCCTGTCTGTACACACCGTAACATAAATGCGGTGTGGCTGCCGCGGCCGCCTTATGTTTGATGTAGATATGTTATAGCCCACGCCTAGATTTAGACGTAAGCGAGGCGCAAGGCGTGTTTGACGACAGCCGCCGATACTCGAATTAGATCGACGCGTAATCGTGATATGCGACCGCGTAACCATGCGGAAATATAGTGAAAAGATCGCGTCGGCGTATAAATTTATCGTTGTCTGTTGCGATAAACGTATTCGCAAAAGAAAAAATTACGTAGTTACGAAATTCGCGCGGCCTTGACTCCGACGCTTATTTGATTCTATTCTAGTATTTAACAATGATTATGTTTCAACTTTCAAAGCTCGGAAATGTAGAAACGCTCAACGCCCTTGAAGAGGGAATCCGATATCTATGTGCGGGACAACGTTTGAGTACAGTGATACTTGGCATATATTTCCTAGTGTAACCAAATAGTTAAGTTACAATTCCTTGAATTTCGCAGACGGTTCGTCGGTTACCCCTTTATACTCAACACTTACAGGCAATACGATCGCAAAACCGATAATATTCATAGAATTTTACAATGTATTCTTTTGATAGCTATATTGTCCTGCAATAAAATATCGAAGCATTTATAATCGTGTGAAAAAATATGGACTTATTGAGGTAAATGAAATCCTGCTCATTTGGGAGCCCTACGCCATTATGGCTCTGGTTCTAGAAAAAGCAGGTATATTATATTAGAGAAACGCCCGTGTTGAAGCAGTCACGCTTGACGCTATACAACTCCGTACGTTTTTCACATTCCAAGTCGGATAAGATCGATAGGACGGCTCGTGCGGTGGCGGTGCACCGGTCCTGCCGGTTATCGTGCAGCTCTCGCATGACAGTTAATTTTGAATCGACGCTTTGTTAATCGTCAGTCCGAGACCGGAAAGTGTGTCCGCCGTTTGATAATCCGGACTCCATTGAGTGCGGACGCTGCGGTAGCGTGCCGCGCATGCGCCTGTGTTTTGGCGCGAATGGCGCGCCGTGACGTCAGGCGTCTGGATCGATGTCGGCAGACGCTGCGGTAGTACGACGAGGTCGATGTCCTCCCCCCACCTTACGACAGCCGACTCGTCCCGCACTTCACCTCCCGCGCACCTGACTACCTGCAGTCGCATCTCCCTAGGTCTACTAACCCCTGCAACGTACAGATGCCGCGTTATGACAAGCGACGCCCGCCTTTTATGGTGATAGGTGTCTAATGAAACGATATGAATGAAACTATGTTATGTTAGGAACGAAACCGCAGATGCGGGTCAACAATAATAATCTCTCATATTTTTTTATGATGATTAAAACGTATTTTCCGTTGTTGCAGAGGAGGAAATCGACGTGGTATCCGTGGGAACGACGCAGCAGCCATTCGTTACGACGTCGAGTGTGCGCGCCGAATCCCTGACGCGTACGCCGTCGTCACAAGACCGCCATCACCTTCAGCAGGCGGTAGAGATGGTGATGAGTCCGCAGCGACCGGTGGCCAGGAAACGGTTAGTCCCACCGCCGAGCATAGTGTCCTCGGGTGGGTCCCGGCGGAGAGCACGCGGTCCCGGCCGTCGCGGCCGCCGCTCTAACACTGACACCGACTCAGAAGCAGAGTCCCCTGAGATCGAGCGCCGTTCCATTCACAATGACATGGAACGGCAGCGGCGTATCGGTCTCAAGAACCTCTTCGACGAGCTCAAGAAGCAAATACCTGCGACGAGAGACAAGGAGCGAGCCCCGAAAGTCGTTATACTTCGCGAGGCGGCCTCACTCTGTCGCAAGCTCAGTCAGGAGGACATCGAAAGGGAGAAGCTAAGGAAAAAACACAACCAACTGTTGGCAAGGTTGAAAAAGCTTCGTACGACGCTCGCTGCTCGTTATCGCTCGTACTGAACCTCGTGGGTTACTTGACTGGTGATAAATTCGTTCCGAGAGCTAATCTCGGAGGCCAGCTCGGAGTTAAGGACTGGTAACTTTTTGTATTGAATCGTTTACGGACACTAGTGAGCGTTCGTGTTGTATACTTCCCAGTGAGGTGATAGGCAGCTGTCCACACCGCGGGAAACGTATGGTAATGATGCCGATTAAGGATCAAGTCAAGGAGATAATTATAATAAAAGTAAATGTACAGCTTTTACGGCTTACTCTGGTTCTGTGAGGTCTCGACTCTGTCGTATCACCGTGGCACAGTAATCGCAGTTTATTTTGCTCAAACAAAATACTAAACGGTGCCAAAGTGAGCCATAAAGATGTATTTAAAGATAAATATCGTAGGTCTTCAGTAAATAATCTTAATATTACAGACTGCTTCGTGAACTAGTAGACTGGTTTATTATACCTCTAAAATGGTTTTTGAAATATACATATAGTTGATTGACATAGCGCATTACAGATTAACACGTTAATAGTAATATGACATTTGTTAGTTATTGCTTTGAAAGGATAAAATAAAGATTTTTTACTGGACCTTCCAATGGTAGCGCTAAGTATTGATGTGTGATTGACGAGGTGAAAGGGGTTAGTTCCGGGCGCGGGCGCACAGTAACACGCTGCCGGACGCGATGCGTAATCGCTTGAAGGCGCTTTTGGGAGAATGGCCACGGAATATGTTTTTGGCCCGGTTTATAGGATATTCTACTTTTTGATCCTCTTCCGGGGAGGGTCAGTGATACAGAAACTATATATAACTGATATTATTTGTAAGTTTAAAGTGCATTTTAGGTTAGAGTTCGCTTACGATTTTCTTTTGTAACGTTTTATTTTGTACATTTTTAACACTTTTAAATGTTTTTTTTTTTATATGTATATATAAGTATATATTTTACATACTCACGCGATTAATTTTAATTACATTTATATTGTATAAATACATATATATCTTTAGTTCGATAATTTTAAAATTGTTCAAATAAATCGGACCAGTTTTTAAAGGGTCGTTGTAATTTATTAATAGATACATTTATAGATTGCACTTTCGGCTTATCTTACTGTAATGACTAATGTTTATGTAATTTTTATCATGTAAATTCATTAAACGATGGCATAAGATTGTGAAATAGAGCGATTAGTGGTATATTACGTCAAAGACAAGCGCATGCCAGGGACACTGATATGTAAACCACATTTCGTTATTAGCATTGTACTATCACTTAGCGTATACAATTTTAATTTATTTAACTGTCGGTAATAACGTGGTCGAAATATATAGATATATACATATATAAATATAAATTAATAAAACAAATCTATAGATCAGTTGTCGTACATTAAAGAGTATAAACCCACAGTATAATCTCAATAAAGTGTCTGATAAAAACCAATATAGACTGTGTATTTTGATAACAACATCAAAATCTAATTTATATCGAAACGGTTCGTTTAATGAACTGACAAATGAAAAAAAAAATAACCAAGAAATAGTTCCTCATAGTACCTACTTATAGTAAATTTTGCATTTCTTTATTGTATATTTTATTACGGCAGTAAGTTAGTTGTGTATTCGTGATATAATAAATGATACGTAATCTGTGGTTTGGAATTATAAGCAAAATTTATAATAGAACACAGAAAAATATTTGCTTTTCAAGATAATTTTATCTGTATTTTTGAGTGCAGTTTTTATTACCTGTGTATTGACTACTTTTTGGTCGTTTTAATTCCAAGCCACAGGGTTATGTATATGATCTGTTCAGAAAAATAAAAAAAAAGATGGCCACGTTGTCTATGACTCGTACGGGACGCTGACTGAATATTCAACATGGCGCTTCAATGTTTTTATTTTTCTGGCCAGACATACAATAGAAGTTGATGTTTTATCAAACACATGGTCAGCAGTAGTTTACGTTCTAAGGCTTTAAATTGTGTGCGGAATGTGCCTTGCAATGTACATAATATATATATTATAAATAGATAATTAGGTTTATACTCGAATTAGTTGCAAGAAATATTTTTTGTGAGGAAAATTATGTAGCGTAGAATCGTTCTAAGTAGTTTTACCCGAGGCGTTTTATAGTTAACATGTTAAAGATTTGCAGTTTATCTTCCACTAGACATAAATATGTACATAATAGGGAATAGAAGATAGTTGTATTTCGTCAATAGTTCTTTTATAAAGCGATTTTTTTTTCCTAGTAATTGTTTAGTTTTCTTAATTAACCGGAGAGTTACGAATTCTCGAATGTTGTACCTGCATTTAATTTTGTTTTTTTTTTTTGTTATCTTGACGTATAATAAAGATTAATTATATAGTTATCAAAAAAAATCGGCTGGGTAAGTCCGTGATAATAACCAGTCAAAAATAGTTTTCACGTTAGAAGAAAGTCGGTAGTTATGGTTTTTTAATAATAAGGAATGACAGCTTTATAAAACGGTAGACAGAACGAAATAATGATAAAATTGGTAACAGATATAACTGCACTTATATTTGTGACAAGGCACATTTCCACCACTGCCCAAATGGAGAAAATACGATGCAAAAGTTAAGATTTTTATACATATATATAGAGAAATATGATTTGTAATTTTTTTTAATAAGTCATGTTATAGTATAATTTTATTACTTCTCTTTTGTATAGTATCCGTTTTGCGTGAACATCTAGCCGATGTCGGATAAGCGGAACAAATCGGTTCAGCGTAACTATTTTGATTTTAATATTCATTTAGTCTGGATTTATTTCGGATCTAGTCCGACATCGGTGCATGCGCGCCCCTACAGAGAATGCAGGGCCCAATATAGATTCCGCCTAACATTAAAATTGTCCTCTGCAGTCTCTGAAGGGACGTTTTTTTTCTATAAGGACATGTGTACTTACCACATCATAGGCATTTCATTTGGATACTATTTTTAACGAGTTGCAAAGTTTTGGTTTTTGTTCCTTAATTACGTGTATAAAAAATCTTAAGGTAATAATCATTCAATATAAATAAATGCAAAAGTTGAACGCGGATAGAGCTCGGGAATCTTTGGCTAATAAATTGTGATTTTTATACTTGTACGGTGTAATATGGGGGCTGTATTTTAATTAAATCGATGTATAGATACTGTGATTATATACCTGTGTGGTATTTTGAAACGGTTTCCTAAGCTCTATTTGGTTCAACTAAAAAAAACATGTATTCGATTTTTGATTCATTATACCCTGCTCCCTAAACCCAACATCCTATAAAATTTAAACATAATATTAATTACAAAAAGTGTGCCATGTAATATCAGCATACACAAAAACAAAAGACAGATAATAATAATACTCTACCATGAAAATACATTAATTTTGTTCTCTATTACACATGAAATAACATGGATAAAATATAACACACAAATTTGGTGCTAAAGAGAAACTTTATACAAATTTTATATTTAGCGACAGAAGACATTCATTTTCACCCGATAAAAGAGTGCCTCGATACTGAGATATATAAATGAGAAAGGATATCACAATATTATTTTATGGAACTAATGTTTTAAATTCAATTTTGTTAATAAACATACTATGCTCGTAGAGACATTATGTCTTACCTACATAAGTAAAAGTATTAACAATCTGTGTAGCAGTTTCGAAAAAAAAAAACAGTATATGATTTGCCCGATAACATTCTCAAGTGCGCTGCCACACAGTCGAACTATGAGAGAGTTCGCTTTCTTATAAATTGTTGCTTAAAATCATTAATATGAACTTCAACAAATATGCCCAATGCTCTACGATGTTGAGGTAGTCCCAACAGTGCGTTGTAGGCAAGAACAGTGTATAAAGCCCACAGGTATTTGGTAGAGAAGCTTTGATAGTTGGCCTATTGTGTTTACATTTGGTGTAAGTAGGAGTAAACCTCGGTTCAACATATATCTTCTTCCTGACAACAGCCTGTGTTCTCTCTGTCCGTAACGAAGTAATGAAGTGACTTTTGGGTGACGAATAACATCATACGACTTGAGACACCCAAGCCAACCTTACCTGCATGTGGTGCACCCTGCTGAATAACGAATGAGGCAATTGTGAAACCCGTGTCTAATAACTTTAGTAATTTGTAATTAGCAATTGTAACGTTTATTTTCTTTTTCACATGTAAACAATCTTTTCGGCTGAGATATTAAACTTAGATATATGGTGTTTCATTTTTTTTTGTAACAGTAATGAATTTTGCTACGGATTTTATTCCTTCATTTCAAATCATTCCAGCAACTCATGCTATGCTATAGACTTTTGCTAATTTGAATTACATTTATTGTAATCAAGTATTGAAAATATATATTTACCTAAATAAAAAGTAGTGTAATATACCTTTCTAACAGTAAAAGAATTTTGAAAATCGGATTAGTAGTACCAGAGATTACCCCGAACATCCAAACTCACTATCTTCAACTTTTTAATATTGGAGTTTCATAGATACGAATTCTACCAGTGTCAAGTCAGTCATGGGAGAGTCACTTTATAGGTAGCATTAAATTTTTATTATATAAATTAGTTTTTATAGATTAGGCCACTGAGATACACAAAGACAAACACAACGCTTACGGACATCATGTCTTAAATAAATACATATTTACATAATAATTGCTGTTAAGTAAAATATATTACATTAACAATACTACATTGGGGCATTTGAAAAAAATGTGTTTTAGAGTGCCTTCATCCAACCCACATTCACATATTGAGTTGTCCCTGATTCTAAGCCCTGCAAGATGGACTGGTGGAGAGCACCTACAGATAGTAGACGCAGCAAGCTTGTAACAGTCACGAAACTTATAACGACTTACCCCGAATGTTATCCTGAATATATCCGGAAGCATATGATTTGCCTTTTATTTGGTTTTATTCCGGTTTGAGTTCCATGATACAAACAAATCAGACTTGTTTGGGGAGCATAAATCCTGAACATAGGTTTTATAGTGATCAAAATATCCAGTCTGGATAGCTTCTTTAGCGATAACATCAACAGCTTCATTACCCTGGATCCCACTATGTCCTCGTATAGCATGGGTCAGAACGACTTAAATTCCTAAGCAATGACATTGATACAAATGGAATTGATTAATTGTGATAACCGAGGTTTAATTGAAATATGTCAAACATGTCAAAACAATATCAAATATACTGTAAAAAGTTTCAACAAGAAGAAAAAGCCCTTTCTTTCTTTAAGGCAAACAATTTCATTAATATATTTAAAGAAAATTTTTGTATATATAGATTTTATGATACAGGAACCTTCTTGGTCGTCCCCAGAATACCCTCCTAAATTATTATCAGTCTACAAATCCGATCAGTAGTTTCGGCATGCATAGAGGACAAACATACAAACATTGATTTTTATATATAAAGATTTATCTTATATTTATTTCAGTAATATTGCCCTAACTTATTGTTATAGCTTATATACGCTTAAACGGGATGATACATGGTTATATCAAAGCATCTTCATGCAATATCTGGCAATTAAATCTACTTAGGCAAGCGCCAAGTCTCAGCGCAGTGCGACCTGTGTGTACATTAATCGATCTATCTCCTTAACCAATGCAGTTCCCGTTTGAAACATACTAGTATATGGTATGTGTATTTTAAGCAACGTTTTGATATAAAAGAGAACTAAATAACGGTCGGACAAATTATTAAAATTTCGTTTTTGAAATTTTATTTCCGATTTTGTACATTAAAAAAAGTGTTCTTTAGAAGTCTATAACTTGACAAATAATAGGACATGATAGAAGAAAAAACGTACATATTCATATTATAATAAATGAATAAAACGAATTTCAGGCCCTCACCTTTTTTCCCGTTATCCATTTCACATGGATTGGCCCAACTGTCAGTTGCATGTTATATAAATAAAAATGTGGAAAGTCACAAAATATACATTAGAAATATTGTTTGTCACCTGTTTATTTATGAGTCACCGCATTAAAGTTAAAAATCAGTGCGAACATAATTTACATTTATATTAAATATTGGCGTAACATATAAAATTCCTTTGCTTGTACACATTTGCCAATATGGTATAAACGGAACGTCAAGCCTCAAAATAATAGTGAAGTTCGCGCGATCGGCCGTTGATATGGCTCTGCGTTCAGTATTTTCGTCTCGGTTACCTTTAGTGATAATTTTAGGTGCAACGGGAACAGGAAAAACTAAATTAAGTATACAGTTAGCTCAGAAGTTTGGAACGGAGATTGTCAGTGCCGATTCTATGCAGGTATTTTAAAACAATAGCCGTATAACCTTAAAATTGAATCAATATTTGTTTTTTTTCCTTATTTAAGTTTATATTAAATGAGAAACCATTTATTTAAAAAAAAAACTAGTTTCAGGTTTGTTTTATATAGCTGATAACTGCAAATGTATATCTATTAGGATATCATTTGAAAATGGTTAAAAATAAGTGTAACCTAAAACAAGCAAGGTTTATTTATTATTGCAAAATAATAATAATAGTACTGTACTATAATGACTATCCCTATCATATGTACTTATTTGTTTTTGAGAAATGGGTGTAGAAATCGTTTTTTTATATTTTATTATAACGGGATTTGATAACTGACTTTACTAGAATAATCAAATTGTGGTAAAATTGAGCTCAAATAAAATAATGGACATATTTATGTAATAGTACCACGATAATCAGAATTTTTTTAATCCATAATTAGCTAGGTAACTTCTCATGAGAATCGAATGCAGCATTCAGAGTCTAGTTTGGTTACATACTCCATAGTAAATGCCTTTTTATAATGGAGAAAAAACATCTCCGCTCTGTGAAGTCTGCGAGTCTACAGATGATTTTTATCATATGTTGTGCGAATGTGCATGGACGATAATTTGCCCTAAAAATACTCAAGTCCTGCAGGAGTGTTGGAGAGGTTAATATTATATTGCTAGATCCTGTAGCTACAGTAATTTATAAATTTGTTTCCTTAATCTCTAAGTGTGAGAATCATGTTTAATACTACATTAAGTGAGTTACCTTATGAGGCCGGTATTGTCATTTAAGATGTACTCAAGTCTTGTTAAAATAAAGAGAAAAAAACCTCATGTTGAAAAGTCATTTAATAGTAAATGGGTAAATGGTAGGTAATCATAACATAGTATAAAATAAAGTTCCCTACCACGTCTGTCTGTCTATTCGCGATAAACTCAAAAACTACTAAACGGATTTTTATGTGGCTTCCACCAGTAGTTAAAGTGATTTGTGAGGAAGGTTTTGGTATATATTATTTTGACAAGGATTTTTTTATAATCAGGGCGGGACAACGTTTACTCTATAAATAGTAAATACTTATCATTATTAAATGTTATAGTGGACACTACTTTGCACTTCCGCTTGGTAGTAGAAAGTAGCGTCCACTATAATATTTATTGATGGATTTCCGCAAAGTAACACCTTCTTCAATCAAAAACTTATTATACTGCTTTGATTTCATTTAGATGCAGTATACCTACCACCAGTTCACTTTCAATCATCATTCCTTGTTTTTTGGTAACAAATAGACTACTAGTAGCTAGTACCAGGAACAAGTTTGAACCTAAGAATTGTATCAATTTATTATATATATTTTTAATAAATATAAAACTATCAATATTTACACCAACAAAATAGGATGTCTCCTATAAGAGATAACCATGCTATGGATCTTGGTAAAAATTAAAGATTGTTTATTAAATACTCTAAAAAAGCAATCACTTGGTATCACTGATGCAATATGAAGATAAGTAAGAAATCACATTAAAAACCATCATAAAAGTTAACAGAGAAACAAATTAATTTCTACTAATTGCATATGATGTCAGCTTAAGGAGTTGATAAATATGGTAAAAAGGTAGGACTCTGGTCCATATTATTTACATATTTATTAATGCACTCTATTGGATTAGTGGCTCCAATTGTTAGACACCAAAGTCACTATCCCAAAAACTTCTTAATCGCTTGTCTTAAAATATATGGCTATGATTAAAGTTGCTTTCAGTTTTTAATGATTTTACTTCCAAATTCCACTATTATTACTTACATATTACAGTATTATTGTAATAACATTAAAATATAGTCCATATAATGAAATCTAGTACCTCAGGAATAATGTAACTTTCTACTGCGATCTTCGACTTCTATTACAATGGTTTAAATTATTTTTGAAATGTGCCTATTTATGATAATTTATTAACTGCTCAAACCTTTGAAATTTGCATAAATAATGATACATAGGTAATAAAGTACATTATACATTCTATATAGAAAAAGAAAAATGAATATTATTCTAAGGTAAACCAACCAAAGTCAATTAATTCGACGTTGTAGGGAGTTTGTTGTTGAATCAAGTGGTGTTAAATTGAGTTTACACTGTATAATTCAATAATTAATTTGTCATGTATCGAGGGTATTTCGTTTTTGTTTCTCTTGAGTATTAGGAAATAATTGATCATTAATTGCATATGGTTATGTTAGCAGTATTTTAGTGACAGAATATATTTATCTTATTTACAAAATATTCTCTTAACAGTAACAGAGTTCGCTAACTCACTAGTATATAAAATAAAAGTAGTAAAAAATTGCAATTGCTTGTAAATGGCCCTCAATCTGACCTACTCTTTCTTTTATGATATTAATTTAGCTGGAACTTTTCCTAAGAAATCTATACATATAATAAGATACACTAATGTGTCTGTACTTTTTCGATTTTTGTGAAAAAAATATGTTTCAGGTGTCTTGTAATAAGAAATAAAATACATTTCAGACATTTTTAGAGGTGTCTATGTATCTGTCTGTCTGTTTGTTTGTATGAACACGCATCACTGTTAAAGTACTGGGTTCACAATAAAACCACACCAATGCTCGGGAAATTTGAATAAGGTTGTATGAACTATAATTACATATATGAATAAAATATTTTTATAATCCTATCCTGTTGATGAGCAAAGTGATAATTGAGTATTTCTTGTATCTCAATGAAATCATTTTGGGCACATCATACAAAAACAACTGGATAGATTTTGATCAAATCTTCTTATTATGCAATAATATAGCCACTCAAATAAAAAACTCATTAAATGCATAAAATATAAAACATATCTTACTTTTAATTACAAAATGAGTCTTACACATGTAGGAGTTTGTTTTCTGTCACTGGCCGCTTGGACGCCTAATTAGAAACATTTAAAAAAAGCATCCATAGCTCGTTCTTTTTTTGAGATTCGAGAATAACATTTCTTTCTTGGCTTTTTCTATTATATGGGCGGCAATTCAAAATTTAATCTGCATTTTTTTTTGTTCTTAATGGGAAAAAATAAAAGTTGTGACGCGTCAACTAGGCAAATAATTGTTAATTTACATATAGATCCTAAGTGAGCGTACAGAAGAATAGCTGAGCATTTAAATTGCTCTGTTAAGAAAGTCTTTAATGCAATTGATTATTATAAAACACACGGAACTGTTGAAAATGTTCTTAGTAAGGCTCGGCCAAGAAAAACCTCTCCCAGAGAAGATACGCTAATCGTTCGTGTTGCTAAAAAAGACCCAATTAAAGACTCCAACCAGATTAACAATGAAACCCGAGAAACATCTCGTCAAGACTGATACGTCGAAGATTAGTGGAAGCTAAATTGTTTGGAAGAATCTTTCGAAAGGTACCGCTTCTTACAAAGCAACACCGAGAGAAGCGATTATTATTCGCTAAAAAATATGTTAATTGGACGGTACGAGAATGGAAAAAAGTGTTATTTTCAGATGAAACAAAAATAAATATGGTAAATTCCGATGGCTATGTTAGACGTCCTGTAAACAATGCTTTTAATTATAAATACACACACGGTAATATTAAAGTTTGGGGGTGTTTTTCCGGATGTGGAGTAGAACCCGTTCGGAAGATTGAAGGTACAATGGATCAATGGCAATATCTTAGAGCACACAATAATTCCCTACTCGGACGATCATTTGCCTGTAACCTGGATCTTTCAGCATGACAATGACCATGAACACACGGCCAATAGCGTCAAATATTTCCTTAGCGAACAGCGTATATCCGTTTTAGACTGGCCACTGGCAAATAGTCCGGATTTAAACCCGATAGAAAATATCCGGTATATTGTTAAAAAGGAAGTCTCAATTAAATGTAACACTAGTCAAAACGAACTATATGAATCATTTGTTGAAGCATGGAATTCAATCCCCCTAGAAAAATGTATGAAATTGATTTAATCAATGCAACGTCGTTGCAGTGCTGTTATTGAAAATAAGGGATACGCCACTAAATATTAATTATAACTATTGGTAGGCTGTGGATAGTAGCTATTTCGTAAATAACAATACGAATTACTAATACTTTAAAAAATATGGTTTTTTATACTTTTTTGTTGTTGTTTCTAATAAGTTGACCATTATTGTTCATACCTTAAAACTGATTTAAATGTTTGTCCGTAATGTAATATTGAAACTGCACTTGTTTAGTGGGATTTATATTGTTTTTCTAATAAATGATAAATCTTTGAACATATTGTTGTCCTATTTATTGTTTAATTTCAAAAAAATAAAAACGATTGCGGTGAGGTATCTTACATAATGTCGAGGACCGTTGATAGTGTTCTAATTATACGACCACCACTGTATATCTATACATAAATTATATCATGAAATTAAGAAACGACACAAACTAAGTCGGGGGCATGTAGCTAGTAAAGAAATAAAAATATTACAATAACAGTTTGAAAGCACATCCAAAAATATTCCAAACTCAACGAATTCTTCCATACATACGGTGTAATAATAGGTCTTTACCTATGAAATTGCCGTTCTGCAGTACTGCCCTTATTAAATAATTTCCTAATTAATTCCCTAATCAAACTCAGAAATAATAGGTATTTACCTTTAAATTCCTTCTAATTCATTTCAAATCAAAATAATTTTTGTTTGGCTAAGAATTCTAATTTCAAATTAATTTTATTTTAAAAACATGGAATTCTTTTTCCAAAAGTAGTCATTTGTTTATTGATTAGTGTTACATTTTCATCGCATTTCAATCTTTTTTGTCATCATGGATACGTTAAAAATTCGAGTAATTATGGAATATGAGTACCGTCGTGGCAGCAACGCGGCACAGGCGGCAGCAACATCAACGACGTTTACGGAGCTAACACTACAAACCAACGCACCATCTGTTATTGGTTTGCTCGCTTCCGTTCTGGGAATTTCGACCTGAAAAATGAACCTCGCGGTCGTCCGAAGACTTTGGTCGACAATGACGAATTAAAGGCGATTGTGGAAGCTGATGATACACAATCTACGGCTGAATTAGCAGCAGCTTTCGACGTTAGCGTCAAATCAATATTGGTCCATTTGCGTCAAATTGGCAAGGTAAAAAAGCTTGACAAATGGGTGCCCCACGAACTCAATGATCGCCAGCGCGAAGTACGCGTCGAGACGTGTCTTGCACTGCTCAACAGACACACAAATGAAGGAATTTTGAACCGCATTGTTACCTGCGATGAAAAATGGATTCTGTTTGATAACCGCAAGCGCTCAGCAAGTTGGTTGGATCTTGGTTCAGCACCTAAACAATGCCCTAAACGAAAACTTACCCCTAGAAAAGTGATGGTCACTGTTTGGTGGTCTAGCGCCGGTGTGATTCATCACAGCTTCTTTCCAAACGGGGTGAGCATTACTGCAGATGTGTACTGTGAAGAACTGAATACAATGATGGAGAAGCTGGCACATCTCCAACCAGCATTGGTCAATCGCTCGTCTCCGCTGGTTGGCTGTGGTTGGAAGTTCTCCGTCATCCGCCCTACTCACCAGACCTTGCGCCTACAGACTACTACTTTTTCCAGAATTTGGATAACTCCTTGGCGGGAAAAAAATTCAATACCCGAGAGGCAGTACAAAATGCCTTTGAAGAATTTGTTGCCTCCCGTCCAGCTGATTTCTTTAAGAAGGGCATCAATAAACTGCCATTGCGTTGGCAAAGATGCATTGATTGCATGGGTGATTACTTCGATTAATACAAATAAAAAAAACATGAAAAAAATTCGTTTAAATTTTTTCATACAAAACGGCAATTTCATAGGTAAAGACCTAATATATTTTGTGTGAACTATTTCTGGTATTACAAAAAAATATGAATATATTAATCGCGGAAAATTTAAACGAATCTTGGAATATAGACATTAAAATGTAAATTTTTATATATTTGTATGTATATTTTTTACGTAGCAAGACAAAAACGACAACACTGCCTGATGGTGGGCCCAGAACAATCCATAAATAATGACGACCATATTTCCTTATTCGCTTTGAATTATCTAAAGTATATGAAACGCATTAAACAATCTATTCTATCGATCAGATTACGATTCTAATAGTAACTAATAAATTGTTTGAATTACATAAAGCAGTAGTTGGGGTGGCCACTAATCGTACCTATGAATAATGATGAGTCATTTTTTTCTTCTTTTTATATCATAGGAGGCAAACGAACAGTTGGGTCACTTGATGTTAAGTGATCACCACCGTCCATAGACACTTGGAACACCAGGGGAGTCTCAAGTGCGTTGCCAGCCTGTATTTGGGGGAGAGCGGGGTGAGGAATGGGGGAGGAGAGGTGGGTATCTGGCGCTCTCATTGACCGAACGAAACGCAACAATGCAAGCACTGTTACTTCACGTCGGTTTTCTATGAGAGGGTTTGTAGTACCCTGGGCGAGACGACCTATTCATGCTGAAACTAGTGATAGCTTCAGCATGGCTCTACCACCTAGATGTAACGTAGGTTTGATTCGCTGCCATGAGCCGAATCTTTTGATGAAGTAAAAGAGAACAGGTTGTCTCGTAAAGATACACGGTAGAAGTGAAACCTTTACAGGGAAACATTTTGTTCAGTGATCGCCACCGCGCCGCCTCAAGGCAGAAAAAAAGCGAGACGAGCGTATGCCTCACTGTTCTCCAATACCCGAAGGCGAGTGAGACACTGCTCCCACTTTACCCGACACAGTGCTTATTCCCACCAATTTTCGACGCGCAAAAAGGTTTCATTTAAAAAAAAACACTGTGACGTAATCGTAGAATGGTGGTGTAACTTTCGCATGGCTAACAACCAAACTTCGGTTGAAAACGACGCCAAGCACATGTAGGTATCTTCTGACAACTGCACTCGAGAGTCAGTCCTCTGGGTTCAGCACCTTTACCATTTTGTATTACATCGTCGTTTAATATCAGTTGAGATTGTGGTCAAAAGCTAAAAACCTACTAAATCAAAACAAACGAATGTACCACAACAATACATTACTCCGTTCGTGATAAAAAAAAATAATAACATGAGCCGTCATCATGAATCATTTAATTTGCGGTCACTATCCTCTTGTTTTAAAGTAATGGTACGTTTTATTTGTGAAAAGTCTTTGTATACAGGGTGTTTAGTTAGCAGTAGGCAAAATTCCTATGTGAACTCCTTTCGTTTCTTGTTGTCGAATTGTAATGTTTGATGTTTATCTCGCTTAAATGAATGCAAATTATAATTGAAGTTGCGAACCCGATTGTGAAAGTATCATTTGGAACTGTTACTGTGTCGATACCCGTTTTATTATCGCACGTAATCTTTGTCTATTTTGACATATCTGCCTGTTCACATTATTATAAATTCTTATATAATTCCGTATCAAAGTTAGAAAGTTAATTCTTAATTACTTCTAATAATCATTCCTCCAGTCGCGTAATGCCAGTTATTAATGTCATTCGTATATCTAACAAAAAGAAATCATAGTTCACATAATTTACATTTAAACATAAATCTGTGTAAGTAGTATTTAAGATATGATCACAAATGAACGTCGTTTTCTGTGAATTCGCACAATAAAGGTCGCGATAAATCTAGAAAAAAGATATATTCCCATGGTTTAGAACATGTGCATAACAAAGTGAACAAGCTAACGTATAACATGGAAAGCGGTGGTGCAAGTGTGTTTCCCAGTGGGACCCGTGTTGTGTCGAGTTTGTGTACTCGTGTTTGTACCAGACGTCGTGAGATGACAAATAGCCTTCAGACAGGTCGCTGTCGCTATAGTATATTTTAAACTAGTAGATGAATAAATAAAATTTTTGTGGCGTAGTTTATACTGTTTGCATTACTAAAGGCCTTGTTAGAATCTTTTTGTCAAATGTTTTCGGTGTCCCCCCAGGAGTGATACTGCAATTGGTATGGGCATATTATTATATTGGTTAGGTGACAAGGCTATTCGACAGTTATCTCATGTTAAATATCAAATCAAATTTTGAGATAAACCATTACACTATTGTATTGCAATATCAAGTATATTTAGTATGTCTATTTGTTTGATTACTTTGATTTTTATAAAATTCTTAATAATAGATAAGTTACGTATGTATTATAGTATTTTGATTAATAAAAACAATAATACTATTAAATTTGTTAAAATAATTTTTATCTTTAAATAACATAATTGATTATTGCAGAAACACTTGTATTACCAATTTTAATTTGAATTAAAACAATAATTAATAAGTAGATTTCATTGAACCTTTGTTACAAGCTTCAGCGTTTATTTTATTTCGGAGTTATGTGTTATAAGTTGTAAATAATTTTATTAGGAAATAAGTAATCGAGATGGCTTACTTTCGTACTTACTTAGTTTTCACGAACCATTGCGTAAACTGACAGAAATCTGTAAAAAATAATGTTATTAACTTCAGTTCAACGTTTCTAATTGTTTTACGACAGAGGATAACTAACTGTAATTGAAACTCTAAGTAATTGAGCTATTACGAAATTTAGCAATGTTTTAAATTCCAACAATTAATTATTTTTATTACTTCTTGTAAAATGATTAGTAATTGTACTCACTGAAAATTCTTATACATCGGTTACTTAAGCTTACTAGAATAATAAGAATGTATTTATTTGGAACTAGCTGCCCGCGACTCCATCCTAGTGGAAACTGATGTAAAAAACAGTGACTAATAAAATCATGAATGTACTATCTCCATTTACTTATCTATTTTTCTCTCGTACTTAAGTCGCGTCGTCATTAAAATTACAATAACGTTTGATAAAGTGAACCGATTTTAACGAAACCAAGACTAAATGTTACTGGAGGATATGCTTTATGATTTGTGGTTTATCGTAAACGCAGCACGTTAGCAGTTATGCGTGTTAAAAACAGACAGACAGATATACATTTTAAAAAATGATGGAAATGTATTTTATTACTTATTCCAAGACATCTGTAACAATTTTTTTCTCAAAAATCTAAAAAGTTAATCTAAAAACGCTCAAAAATCTAAAATGTACAGACACGTTAGATTTACATTCTTATTATATGAATAGGTAGATGAAATGTTTAATACTTTACCGTTGGAGGCGTCAATTGGTGGTGCACCAGTTGTAAATTTGTACAGTGGGAAAGTTCGTATTGATCCGTTTTGTCTTACACATTATTCTGAATTTGGTCATGAGTACTTTTCGTCAGATAATGTTTGAACAAGTTACGAGTAGCTTTACCCAAATTTACGCCTGAGCACAAAATTGTCACATTAGCGGCGTCATGTTACTTTTCTGTAACCACCGTAGTAAATGTCTTTTCGACTATTACATGTTTGAAAATGATTTTAACTTTAATTCCGATGAATTTGTCTAAGGTAATGTTAAAGAGTTATGTAAACTTAATAAATAATTGTATTAACTTTGTTTGCCATTCGTCTGAGCCAAGAAAGAAAAGACCGGCGTTAAACTGAGAAAACAGTATATGGACATATAAGAGATATAACAAAGATTTGTGTCAAAGATGTTATTTAGGCCAGTTATGTGGTTTTTATTAAAGTTACAATATATAATTCTATAAGTCCTTAACAATGTAAATCATGATTTTTTGAAGAGAAAACTTCTTTAGGTGCATTGAGCGGTGTTTTCTTGGCAAGAGATAAACTTTTGATTTCGCGCCATTACATGCTAGTAATGAACGACCATATTGCCCTTGCGCGGCTTGCATCAGACTAGCGACGTTTAGTATAGAGGCCTGTGTACATGTAATATTAATATTTTGCAGCTCATCGTACATTTGATTGGATAATAGACTTTATAAAAATGTATATAATTATTGCTCCGAGTGTCAATTGAAAACCACACTACTGTTAATAATTTTAATAAACAACTTCTGAAGTTTAAATATTCTCAGTATAATTAACTACTTGCCCCCGCGAACTTCGTTTCGCTTTAATAAGTTTTTTTTAGCCTACCTTTTTAGTAGATACATACCAACATATGGAACATTTTGCTATGCTACCCCATAGAGACTGTTCGTTTTTGCGGAATACAAACCGAGAAAGCGAAATTTTTAAAGCAAACTGGTAAAATTACATACGTCAACTCAAAAATGAAAAAACAGCATCGTAACTACGGATGCGTTCAAGTTACTAATAGTAATTTCAAGTTGCGTTCACAATTACAGAAAAAGGAAACTGATATTTAGGTTTTTCCGTGCAATTTTTCAAATTTTTCTCTCCATAAAAACCTTACTCAGAGTTCAAGGAATAACTCAAATAAAAAATTACTCGAATTGGATCAGCCGTTTTCGGGTTTTGCGCTTAGCAACATATTTTGCGACTCATTTTTATTTATGTAGATAGATATGAAAATTCAAAAGAGAGCACATTTATTTAATTGTATTGAGTTTTCACTTCGGTCAGCATTCCTTTTGACTCCCTCGACTTTTTTTATAATTTAGAGGCTTTAGCATTTGACCATCTTATCTGATGTTCAATGACGATAAGGTCCAAGATGGTAAACACGTCAAACCTAGAGGAGCTCTCAAATGCAGCTGCCTGTACCCAAAAAGAGGCTTTTGACGGTTTGGCAACAAATCTTCAACTTGAGGGTGGTACCTAACCAAACCTACTTAGCAAAAGCCCTACCAGCATGCTATCTATAAATCTATTTATATGTTTCATAATAGAGAAGCGATTAAAAAAAGAAAAAGGTATACAACAAACATGTTTACAATATTTTCTCATCTTTAGTCATTGTTATTGTTATATACGTTATTGTTAATTGTTTGATTAATTACTCCATGAAGGCACTCCAGCATGATTCTTTACTATATGTATATTCCGATATAAAGCACGTTTTATCTGTGCCAAGATAATTATTCTACTAAACACCTCTTTGTTGTTAGTCTCGGCTATTAACGCGTCCACTTCGTTTTATCAATAGGAAACCGCTGAGTCTGTACTTGAAACTGTCATGTATATTATCGTTATGATAATCATTATCCTAAAAATTTATTGCTCGTGTAATGTATGTACATATTTCTAATTATGGTAAGGCTTAAACTGCCCATTACGCTCTTCCGCATCTTCTTTGTTTCCTACCGCTTTGGTAGGTAAAGGGCAAATTCTTTATATATTAATTAGTTGAGTTTAATAAGTCTTAAAGTCTTTTTTATATAAATAATATATTTCTAAATATAGTACTAAGTTAGATATTTTGGTTAAGAGTATTTATAAATTTATTCTTGAGGAATAATATTCGAGATTGTTAACTTAATGTTTTAACTGTTGGTTTTTATTTTAAATGAATTAAGATTTTTTATTATGTGGCAACACTTTACCGTCTATTAAACACACTCTTGTATATTTTAAAGGATTTAGTGTTTGACTACAATCTCATCAGCTCTTTAATCACAATGTAGTCTAAGATAGTAAAAACCTGAAACTTTAAGAGACCTGGCCCTCGAGTACAGTATAGCCATAGGTAGATGATTGGGGGTGGTAGCTAGCTAGAAGTACTTATAAAAACTATCACCATGCTATGGTTCCATCAAGATGTTTGACTTTACCAAAAGCTCCGCCTCATCTCATATGCGATCGAACCCGTGTTCGACCACCGAGCGATCTATAATGGATTGGCAGTCCTCAGAGTCACACCTGCCAGCAATGCTCTGGCTGTTATTTATACTGGCTGATTCCCAAACGCGAAAGGATGAGAAGAGTCCCTGTAATGTATTTACCACCATGGGCTTAGTTTTAGCGGACCCGATCCGTACAGATTCCCTATCGTCCTACTTTCTTACTGGATATACGGATTCCGGAAAGCGACACGCTTTAACACCAACACTTTGACGGATGCTACACCTTTTGTGGTCGTAATCCGGTGGATTATACATGTAATACAACTACCCTGTAAAAAAGTCCATACACATAAACGAAGTTATTATCTTTATTGGCATTCTTATTTCATTTGTCTATTCGTCGAAAATATCAGAGGAAGAACCTGTACCAAAAAACTTCACGTCCCCATCAATTATCACTACATATTATAAAACAGTCCTCTGCCACGTCTGTCTGTTTGTCTGTTCGTGATAAACTCAAAAACTACTGAACGGATTTTCATGCGGTTTCCACCAGTAGATAAAGTGATTCATGAGGAAGGTTTTGGTGTGTAATTTGTCAAGGTTTTTTTTATTACCAGGGCGTAACAACGTACGCTGGGCCCGCTAGTCTTTCTATATAGTGTTCACAGATAGGATTGTTTTGTAAGTAAAGCTTATGTTCATATATATTCAAATATATAAAAACGAAATAGAAAAGCCTATTTATTCCAGTAATTGTTATTTTTTTGGAAATATCAACATATATTTTAGCACCATTATTTTTCGTGGACCCCTCTTTGCGTAAAGGCCTCCTCCAGAGAAAACCACGCGTCGCGACTCCTTGCAACGTCCATCCAGCTCGTACCTGCTATAGATTGCAATTGGTCTTTCCATCTTGCTTTTGACCTGTCTCTACTTCTGTATCCGTGAAGCCCGTTCCACAGTGTTGTTTTTGTCCATCTGATATCTAGGATACGAGTCACATGTCCTGCCCATTTCTACTTTAGACTGCGAGCGAAGAATACTATTGTATAAAAAGGTAATTTTGTATTTTATCATTTAAATATTCCGGTTTTGAAAATATTATTACATCTGTTTTATACAATCAAAACGAGGTTCTTGAGGGCTCCATCATATAAACACTACGGAAGATATCGGAATAGGACTATGATCATTTGACATGGAACTTTTCGTAGATAAAGGCTTATTATTCTTTGGATTCTATGAACCATTTACCTTTTTTTAGTGCTTAATGAAGCGGACGTGAATCAGCCAGTACATTATACATTGAAGTTTATCTATTATGAGAGGTTTTCTTATAGTTTTGAGATTTACATATGTATTGACTATTAACTCGAACTCAATTATACTATTATGTATTTGTAATTTTATCTAAAATATGTTTAACAAGGCACGAGGTACTTAATTAACTTGATCTTTAAAAAGCCTTTCATTACACACATTGATTAATATTAGTACACACATTAACAAATACAGGCTATTACAAATTAGATTATAGTCAGTGTCAGATCTTTCTAAATTTTCTAAAATGTCTTCGAGTGAGAGATAAGTTGTTAAAAAAGAAGTATTTTCTAAACGCTGGCATTATTATGAAACCCGGAAATCGATCGTGACAAGAATAGAACTATAAATGTTGTCTGCTTAACAGCCATATATTATTTAGCAGCAGACGAATTTGCAAGTTTAGTGAACAGGTTTTTACCCGGAAAACCTTTTATCGCAGAATGTGTCTGGTATTTTTTCGAGACGACCGATTGGCATAGTTTTCTTATGGTTCTATGATTTGAGATGAGTTTGTATTGTAATATTTCTTATTCTGCTGATCGGATATCTTCAAAATGATACAGAAAATGACATTTGTAACTTCATATTTGTAGTGTATTATTGTCAAAGTTCGCATAGACTTAAATAAAGCACTAAAAAAAACGTAATACTGTTGTTCTAAGAAATGGTATTTTTTCTTAAGATCTACTTATTTTGTACGTTTGGTTGAACGTTACCAATCGTAATGAAAACTAAAGCAGTGTTATACGGTGAGATATTCTTGTAGATCTTACGAACATTCCTCGCTAAACTTTTTGGCCGCTCTGAGAATAGTTTGAAAATTTTGACCGTATGACCATAATGACCATGCGGCGTAAGAACGAGAGAAAAGTAGATAAGTAAATGGACTTAATACATTCAGATGACTTTATTAATCACTGTTTTATACAGAAGGTTCCACACTGACGAGGTCGCGGGCACATCTATACTAATAATTATATATTACTACTTATATATATATATATTACTAATAATAATAATTTCATAACTTTCACTCGCAAACTCAATCTCTTAGAAACGACATATAAATTGAAAAATCAGCTACTGCAGCAGGTAGATGAAATTCGGGATCTTGGTATCTTGCATGATTCTAAGTTGACTTACGAGAGACACATATATCATATTGCTAAAAAGGCTAATAAAACTATGGGTTTTGTGCTTCGTTCAAGTTCACAATTTAATAATGTTAAAGTAATAAAGATCCTCTATTGTTCCTTGGTGCGTAGTATTCTCGAGTATTGCTCACAAGTGTGGAATCCGCGTTACAACATGTATATTGATAGGATTGAGTCTATACAGCGAAGATTCATGAAATTTCTACAATATAAATCAGGAACCAATGATTGCAACTATGAGGCAAGATGTCGTAGATACCATATTCTACCTTTGCAGGAAAGAAGAAAAATTTCTGACGTTGTTTTCCTAGTTAAAATTGCTCAAAACAAGGTGGACTCTCCACACTTACTTTCTAAAATTAATTTGAGGATACCTAATAGAACTAACATTGAGACAACCTATATATTTAGACATCCCACAGTGTGCATCTAATTACAGACAGAATTCTTTCTTTATTCGTGCTGCAAAAATATTAAATAATATGGTGATCTTGCCGCAGTATGATCTGTTCACATCTACAACACAACACATTAAAAATACTATGGCGAATACACGGTTTAATGGTTCTCAAACTTATTCTTTAGTTAGTTCTCTTCATTAGTAGTGGGTTGATTTGCCCTAGTTTTTGTTCTTAGAATTTAAATAATGATATTAATTTAAGTTTGTGTCACTTACGGATTTTTTTTTTCAAACGAACGTGCTATTTTCTAGAATCTCATATGCGAAAACATATAACTGGTGTATAGAGTCTATTTAGTTTGAATTTCTGTAATAAATCACTGTTTGTTTTCCGAATAAAAAAAATAAAAAATAAAAAATATTATAAAGCCGGAGGGTTTGTTTGTTTAGTTGAACGCGCTAATCTCAGGAACTACAAGGTCTGATTTGAAACATTCTTTCAGTATTAGATAGCCCGTTTATCGAGGAAGTCTGTAGGCTATATACCGTCACGCTAAAACCAATAGAAGCGGAGCACCAATGAAGAATGTTTCAAAATCCGAGTTTTTTTTTTGTTTTCAGAGCTTCCGCTGCGTGTTTGCGTTAGCCCAGAGTAACTATTCCACGCGGACAAAGTCGCGGGCAGTAGCTAGCCATAAATAAAAGTTATTGTAAGTAGTGCAAATATAAAAGAAATGAACAAAATAAATAAACTAAAAAATATAATAATACAATTAACATTGACATATAACTATAAATATACAGTGTACTGAATAGATAATTTGAATACATATACAACGTAAACGTACCTATATACATACACAGAAGGATATATATACGAGTGCTCATCCAGTGGTCGAACTTCAAAAAATCAATCCAAAATAGCTACAAAACAAAAAAAGAATGAAAAAAATCGACGGGGTAACAGAGGGGGGATGTTCTTAACAGTTTCCTCACTGCCTATTTATATATAGATAATAGGAAGACCGGCGGATGTTGTCCAGTGACTTGATAATAAAAAAAATCTCTAATCCACCTGAATACACAAAAAAAACATCAGAATCTGTCTAGCCATTTAGGAGCAGTTCAGTCACATATACACGGACCGAAGAATCACTAGATATTATTAGTAGAACCAAGTACTCTGCCACGTCTGTCTGTTCGTGATAAACTCAAAAACTACTGAACGGATTTTCATGCGGTTTTTTATTATACCTAAGGGCTGGATAACATCCACCGGGCCCGCTATTTATGTATATAAAGATATATTTACATACACTGTAATATAAATAGAATAATAATAGAGAAACATCTGTAAATTTTACTTATACAAGGTAAATTTTTCGGCAAGTCTGGTCGGGCGCTGGCCGTGTTTGCATTCCGCGAGTTCGACGTCTCGGCCAAGGTCAGACGATCGCGTTCCCCGCAACCCTGCGGTGCCTCCGTCGCGTCGGCCCACCACGTCGAGATGACCGCTGGTAACCGTCCGCCGTCCTTCGCTTATCTTCTACTTGCTGTTCAATACTGCTCCTCAATATCCCTACAATGCCCTACATAGGTATACGGTGGCATTTTATCACTAAACGTTTAATTTTATATTTACACTATCTTTTGCCCGCGATTTCGTTCGAGTGAAATGGTTACTTCTGGCTAAAGGTATCTTTAACTCGCCACTTCGTTTACGTAGAAGGTGAAAATATTTTAAAACTAGCTTTTGCCCGCGATTTCGTCCTCGTGAATTAGTTACTTTGGGCTAACAAACACACAGCGGAAGCTTTCATAAGGAATAAACCCCGATTTTGAAACATTCTTCATTGGTGCTCCGCTCCTATATATATATATATATAATATATATTTTTTATATCATAGGAGGCAAACGAACAGGCGGGTCACCTGATGTTAAGTGATCACCGCTGTCCATAGACACTAGCAATACCCGGAGAGCCTTAATTGCGTTGCCTGCCTGTGTTTGGGGGGGGGGGGGGGAAGAGGGGGGGGGGTTGGTAGGGGAAGAGTGGAAGTGGGCCTCCGGCGCTCTCACTGACCGAACGAAACGTAACAATGCAAGCACCATTACTTCCCGTCGGTTTTCTGCGTATCGGGTAGTAATACTTCGGCCGAGCTGACCCATTCATGCTGAAACCAGTAATACCTTTAGCGTGGTCTTAGCGTGATGATATATAGGTTATAGCTTTCATCGATAAATAAGCTATCTAATACTGAAAGAATTTTTCAAATCTGACCAGTAGATCCAAATATTACCTCCTACAACCTCACAAACTTTACCTGTTTATAATATTAAGTATAGATAATATCTACGTTAAATCGATAGAACACTATCGATATATTACAACTACAAACATCGACATGAAATCACTAAATATCGAAGTGTCTGTTAAAGTTTGCAATTATTTGTTAACATAATTTTGATTATGTGGGATATTATCCCAACTTATAAAATATAGCCATGGACATCTGCCTGTCAGCGCCAGATGGGTACCACCCAAACGCACTTTTCAAACGCCAAAACGAATGCCACGCAGTACCGGCATAGTTGCTACGAGAAAAGATCGCCGAAATTACTGTTCTGAGGTTCAAAAAACAATATTTATTTAATGTTTTTTTTTCTTTGTAATAAATCTAATTCCATTATTATTTGCGTTTTATATTTTTACTTTTCGAATAAGAAACAGTCATAGATAATATTGAGCAAGGATGGTTAAAATGTCAATTATTTTTGACAATTTACGTCACAAGGTATACGCCAAACTTTTTGACCGCTCGGAATATGGTTGCACAGAACACAAAATTTGGATATAAATACGTAGTATACAGTTGAGACAACTTGAGGATAAATGAATGACAGTTTTAGATTTATATCATGATATTTTAAATATGTTTTGTAATTACGCACAAATATGAACCTACGGCTATATTCAGAGCTGCCAACTGTATCAAAGGATACACGTATTAGGAGAACATAAATTTAAAAGACAATAAGTATGATATCTAAGAGTATTTGAAATGAAACATACGAATATCCATACACGTGGTTAAGTAACGTAAAACCTACTTAGTTTTCACATGTAAATATTAATCTTATTTTGTGTACATCATGTTACAAAAAGTATATTTGTGAAGCATGTAAATACATGTGACCTTGGTAGGCCAAGGTCAACCTACGGAGGCACTCGGCGATCGTGAACCGTCGACTGTGGTTTAGGAAATAAGGAAATCGTTAGCAAAATATTTTATTCGACAAAAAACCACACATTATTGAGAATTTGGGAAGTGCTAATCGTTTATGACATAACTATTTATTCGCTGAGAAGTTTATGTATTTGGTCATAATCGAATCCGATTTTTAGCGTTAAAACCGAGCCTTGTTTGGATATTAAGAGAATGTCTTGCATTTTTTTTTTCAATTTAGATGAAAATTACGTACATGTAAGTACGATCTCTTTAATGTGGATGCAAGAAGTCATAGAATTCGATCAATACAAGTTAAAAATAATATATTCTTAGTTAATAAAGTTCATGAGCATATCTGACTTACAATCTGCTTCAAAGAATACATCAATAACTATGAATGATAGCTAAGATTAATGCATAGGTATATTATAATGAGCACATGTTTATATACTCTATGGTGTGAGTTTATAATTCTCTGTGGCATATATATGTATTATGTTCTCTGTGTTAAATACACTTACCTTACGATTTTATCTATCTAAAGTCCTTGCAAAACTTTTTGATCGCTTCGAATGTGGCAACAAAATACAAATGTAGGTATAAATATGTATTATATTGTATGTACATAACCGAAATAACTTACCGATAAATAAACGCACGATCCCTATAATAATATTTTAACTTTGTTTTGTATGAAACTTGAAGGTAGTATGTACAAGCTCTCACTTACAGCTATATTCAGAGCGGTCAAAATATTATCGTGGACTTTACGTCTCTGTAACTTATTATATATATCTTTGCCTAAGTAAAATATTGTATGTGCCAGAAAAACCAGTAAAAATACAGTCAGAAGAATTGGTCGACGATGGTTTTATATGAACGAGAGAAATATTTGAGATGAATTAACTGAATGTGAAATTTGAAGATCCATGGGTATTCTTTAATTGTTACGTGAATAAAACGGTTGAAGTGTTTTCTTAATAGTGATGTATCTTATAAAAAAACGTTATGTAACTTACTGTATCTATAATTAAGTATCAGATATCACGTTATTTGAAACAGGTTTATCAAGTATATATCACAAAGACGGGTTTCAATCAAATTAATTTTAACTATTACTACATATTATAAAACAAACTCCTCTGTCACGTCTGTCTGTCTGTTCGCGATAAACTCAAAAACTACTGAACGGATTTACATGCGATTTTCACCAGTAGAGTGATTCATGGCGTAGGTTCAGGTATATCATTTGTCAAGGTTTTTTTTTTATTATCACATCGGGACAACGTCCGCCGGGCCCGCTAGTTTGAAATAATTCAATGTCGTTTTCGCAATAATTTTCACAATTTTCGACGAAAATTAATTATTGTTTCATAGGAAATTAATTTATGGTAAAATGTTTTATCTGCGTTAATTCTGGAATGTCTTTTAATTTTTTATCTGTAATTACGTAGTACTTAACTTCTATAATCTTTTAAACTATTTTAGGTCATTTCTGTTAAGTTTTATTACTACTGCTTATAGTTTACGAATACTTATGTGTATTGTGTACTACGCGCTGCCCATACACCATTCAGAGGTGGTAGAGCCACGGTTAAGCTATTACTGGTTTCAGCATGAATGGGTCGGCTCGCCCCGGGTAGTACCACCCTCTCGCAGAAAACCGACGTGAAGTAACAGTGCTTGCATTATTGCGTTTCGTTCGGTCAGTGAGAGCGCCGGATAACCCACCTCCCTTCCCCACTCCCCCTCCCCTAAATCCCCCTCCCCTAAACACACCGACTATTCTGGTGTTGCAAGTGTCTAGGGACGGTGGTGATCACTTAACATCAGATGACCCACATATTCGTTTGCCTCCTATGATATAAAAAAATACAATTTTATAAAGTTTCTATCTACCAGTCAAAATGTCAAAATCAATTCAGTCGCTTCGCAGATAAGCCTGAACAAATGCCTGGGCAATTTTATTTATATATGTAGACTAGCTGTACCCGCAGCTCCGCACGCGTTTTTTAAAATTGTATTAAAGAAATATAAAACTGCGAGGCCATGAACAGTTATAGAAATGCTCTGTAAAAACAATTGTAAGTATGACACAAAAGCCACTTACAGTGACATGTAATGTATACATTAGATATATTAATCCTAACAGTGTGTCAAATGAGGTTTATCATCAGCAACATATTTGGAACCTTAACCCTCCATATAGCTTCCTCAGTGCTCACTTACACAGTATAAAGAACTAATGAAACAATGACTTAAAGATGTTATTAGAATATATAATATGCCCATATTGACAATAATTAATACGTTTATGAACTTATATATTATTACAAAAATCCCTTATAACAAAAACATAAAAGTTTTTTAAAAACAATCATAGCTACTCTTAAATCTTCATTAAAATAATTCAATATATAACTTTATGCCGCAGAAACGCAATTAAAATAATGCTCATTGACTTGGATACAATATTCTTATATGTTACTATTATTGCTGAGTTATGTAGATGAAAGCGCGGTAAGTAAATCAAAATGACCGAAAAGACAATATAATTCAAATTACATACATATATACAGACATGTGAATTTCAATTACATTTATTCTTGGAGTCCAGTACAACGCACATCTTATGCACATGTTTACAGTGAACAACATACTTTTGCTAAATTTCATGCGGTCGAGGTCGCGGGTAACAGCAAGTTTAAAAAAAAATTACTTAAATTACTTCCTATAAGGCCAGTTATCTGCCAGTGAAAGTCCCGTGATTATTGGTCAAACCGTTTTAGACATAGCACTGCGGGCGAAGCCACGGTTAACAGCTAGTCTAAATTAAAATAGATTAAATGACTTTTTATAATGTTCGCTATCCGCCAGTGAAAGTCCCGTAAAAAACGATCGAACCGTTTTGGAGACAGTACTGCGGGCGAAGCCACGGTTAACAGCTAGTATAAATTAAAATTGCCTAAATTACTTTTTTAAGATCACCTATCTGCCAGTGAAAGTCTCGTGAAGATCGGTCAAACCATTTTGGAGATAACGTTGCAGGCGAAGCCACGGTTAACAGCTAGTATAAATGAAAATTGCTTAAATTATTTTTATAAGGTCAGCTATCTGCCATTGAAAGTCCCGTGGAAATCGGTCCAACCGTTTTGAAGATAGCATTGCGGACGAAGCCGCGGTTAACAACTAGTCTAATTTAAAGTAGCCTAAGTAACCCGCTGTAATTTTTTGTATGTGCCAGTGAAATTCCCTTGGAAATCGGTTCAGTCGTGGAGTTCACCACAACCAACCACCCACAAAATTTTTAAAATTTCTTTTTTTTTTTCCAAACTTTTTTTCTTTTTTTCCTTTTTTTTCAAAATTTTTTTTTTTTTTTTTCTTTCCACCCTTCCTTTTTTTTTTTTTTTTAAAAATATAGATTATTTTTTTTTTCATTTTTTTTTAAAACTTCTTATCGAGAGGGCTTTGAAATTCTGATCGGCAACGTTTTTGTGTAACTAAATGTGGTGGGGCTAAACAGTGTGATGGGGAGAGTGTTGTAAACACGGGTGCTCGTCCGATCACCGAAGTTAAGCAACGTCGAGAGCGGTCAGTACTTGGATGGGTGACCATTCGGCAACTCCGCGTGACGTTGTCCTTTTGTTTTATTTTTTTTTTTCAATTAAAATGTTTCCTTCTACGACACACCCTGTTTTTATTTACTTTTTTATGATAACAAACATTAGTTTTTATATAAAAATAGCAAAATGTTTCTGTTAAAAATGTAATGTTCGCGAAAGTTCTATAAGTTTCTCGTATCGAATGACGCATCCACGTGCCTTGTGCACAATGTTGATATACCGTGATTGTGCAATTTGAATTAATGTGTTTGGACTGTGAAATATCGCAATTATGTTACAATGTAACTTTATTGTTAATAATTATTGCACTGTATCATTATTTTACCTAAGAGAATGTTATTGATAAGCTTGGTTTCGCGATAGCGCCGAGTTGACATTTTGGCACCAGTAGTAATTTTTATGATGTCGATTCACGCAAAGTTTTTGGAGAGAAAACTATTTAAAGTTCTTCCGATATGATAGTGTTTAAAGTTATGTACTTATTATATTAATTTAAGGCAAATTTGTCTTTGTTTGCTGTTCATTCAAGAGTTTATATCCTTTGTTTTACTCTACAATTCGTATAGGGACCCTATATGTTGATTATGGTTTTTTTTTTTTTATAACTTGAGCGGTCTAATAAAAATGACATAACAATAATTCGTATACTTATTCCAATTTTCAATCATTCTAATTACAATTTTGCTAATTTTACGATTTGAAATAACATGTAATTTATATAAAAAAATTATGTTGCATATATGTTATGGACCAAGTCAATGAGGGCACTATTCATACTGCCCGTACACTATAGAGTATGACAAGCCGGAATGGGTGAAGTGATTAATACTTATTAAAATTAGATTATTTATTTCAATAAAATCACATTTTGTAGTTTCTTATATCAATAAACAGCCGTGAATTACAGCATAGTGGCAAAAGTCTTTTATCTAGCTACCACCCTCAAGTTGACAATCTGTCGCCACGCACCCATGAGTCTGTTCCGGCAGTTACATTTGACAAATAAATCCTCTCTAGATTTAGCTTACCATATCATCCTTAAACTTCAGGTGAGATTGTGGTCTAACAGGAAACGATAAAGTATAAAAAAAAAAACATCTACTGAAAAAAGGGTTTACGTTATGATGTAACTATAATTTCACACTTAAGGCACTGCAGAGTATCAATGCTTATACCGTTCAAGCATTCGTCACGAAGAATGGTACGTGTTGATGTTTGTGCGTAGATTCTTTTATTTAATCGTTTGACTGTCCACCTTTTATTATCGTAGATTAATTGATTATTCTATTTGTCGCTGCGAGATTCAAGTTACGTGGAACAGTGCAGCAGCCAAAAATTTGTTACTCTTTAACAGTACCCGGGGAGCACGTGCAGGGCAATGAGAGATACACTTCCCCTGCGAACGCGAGTAATATCAGCCCCCCAATAACACAAATATATGTCGGGTCGTCAAGATAGATGGGTCTTCACGGTATTGGGAGAGCACATCACTAATTAGAAACGTTTACCTTAATCAGCACAGACACAGCAATACATCACCGAACACAGCTATGCACCCAATACCATGTTTACAATTTACCATATACCTCAGTGACATGCGAACGGGTCAACGCTCAGCACGAGAAAGACCTCCACCTTATCATCAGTCGCCTTTTAAAGCATTAACAACCAATAACAATCAAGACGAATAGCCGATAGCTTCAACCAATGGCGTGCTAGGTCATTAGTAGCTCCCCCAATATTGTCAATAGCACGGACGTAGGTCAATAGTAATTCCCCTGATATATAACATAATGATTACACAATATTCATTTTTTTATAAATCAACAGTCTATTAGAAGAATTAATAAAGGTGTACGGAGCCACGCACACACCTTTCAAATGTATTAATGCGATAGAATTACAATAAGCACACTTATTAACATTTAGAAATCGCAGACGTACACGGTTTTATAATATCTTAAGATACGAACAAAGTCTCTAGCTATTTTTCCTGTAAATTTGCAAGGGCACCTCTAAACGAGTTTTACGATTATGCAAATTAAATATGACAGTTGATTTTCCGGTGAGGTTTTCGCGGTACCGTACCGAGAAGCCATCGCGATATCTTGACGCAATTTGTATGACATCATGTTCTATACTTTGATCTCGTCTAGATCTCAATGATTCATTTAACACATCGCCGCGCCGGTGCACGGCTCCGGGCAATTGTCTAAAAAATGAGACAGCTGTTCCGTTTATAAATTATACGGTGATAGGTTGTGATTAGACATATTTTGAATTCGTTGATAGAAGTACTACTTAATTGAATAAAGAAAGTGCTGACCCGTGCCCACTTCGTTGGGCGGTAAACATTTATAAAAAACTACTTTTTGTGACTTATATATAAAAGTTAGACATATGCTGTCGGTGACTTTTATGTACGCATTATGGAGCTCTACGTTATAAGCTTTCCCTTGAACTCAATCGTATAACTCTCATCGTTAAGGCAGCGTTCGTAAGAAACGTTTTCGTTCGACCGTTTCATCTTCGACTTACTTTGCAAATCCGACTTCCACAAAAAAGTATTTTCGTTTTTGTAGCCTATGGCACTTACAAATAACATGGCTTTCTATTGGTAAAAGAATTTTGAAAATCAGTTCAGTAGATCTAGATATTTTATTATTTTTATTAGTTTTTGTTTCATTCAAATCTGTTCGGTATATCAACAGTTGTTGTAATTTTAATGACGACGCGACTGAAGTACGTGAGAAAAGTCGATAGTAATTAGACCTAATACATTATAATGACTTTATTAGTCACTGTGGTGGCGCCGATGCGATGTCGACGTCACCGGAGGGTGCGGTGCGGGGCTTTCTATGTTCAATTTAAGTGGACTGTATATGCGGGGGTGCTATATTTGATATTCAACTATTGTGATCAGTTACGATTAGGGAGAGAAAGGCAGGATGGAAACTTGGCACATACCTCGCGGCGATGCAGTCTCCACGTGGCTAGCCGGCTAGGTGTTTCTCATTTCTTTCCACCGAGTCTTCTCTTATTGTTTATAATAAATGTCGGCACGTATGTAGCGATGCGTTTATTTCTCACTCGGCCTTGCAAAAACTCAAAATGTTAGCATGCGGCGCGGCTCGGCGCGGTACGACACTGTGCGAGCCGCGTAAACTACACGACAATAGCAGACGAAGTAACACAATGGCGGCATCAGTCGAACACTGGCCGCCGCAATTGAAACTAGCGGCGCGGCTCGGCGTGCTACTGAATTAGCATGTGCCATAGTTAAAGGGAACTGTGATTGGGCAAGATAGATGGCGTGACCTGATCGCAATTAATTTTGGTCGGGCTTCAAAGTGACATAATTTAATCCATAATGCGGGAATTTTCAAACATACATAAAGCGGCGCAACCACACTGTTTTGTAAAACAGGTTCCATGCGGGCGGGGTCGCGGTCACAGCTAGTTAGAAATATTACAAATCAAATAAGAGTTCTCTAATCTTTCTAATTGTAATTTAATTACATTAAAATAACAACTGCATGTACAATTTAGAGCTGATATGAACGCCATCATTGCAGTGGATATCGAAATAAGTTTATTATTACAAATTGAGAAATACATAGGTGATAGGTCATATGATAACTTGTCATTTGTCCATATTTACGTTCCAGGAAACCCGTTTCTATGCAACAAAACGATCACGTGTTTAATGCAAAAAACGTTAATGATTTGTTCGTTAATTAACCTTAGCGATAAATATTACTTTACAAACGTTCACACTTGTTTTTCAGTAGGCGCAATTAAATTAAAAAAGATAAGAAAAAAAATATCTGTACAACATTGGCAAGTTATTCACATATTTAATTTATATGCATAAACTGAAGGTAGAATTAAATTTATCGCAATAACGTTAAACACATTAGACGAACGTTCTTCATTGTCTGTCGACTTGTTGCACTGATCGGACGTGTTACCCAATTCTTATTTACCTACATTAATGTTCTATTTGTAGAAATAACTCCAAGAATAATGTATCAGTGTATGCACGCGGAGATAGTGGGATATATATACACATATATGAGAATACTCATAAACTATATACTATACGAAGTCCCGTAATATAAATACTTAACTATACATTTACTTATTTTTGATATATTACTAGAATCAGCAGACACTTATACATACTTACACAAATACATACCTACCTTACGTTTAAAGCGTAACATAATTTTGAACTTTTTTTTCCTTGGGAAAAAATTTTCCCTTCACTTTTTTCGTTTCCCCTCCCCTTTTTCCTTTTCCCCCCCTCTTTTTTTTTTTTATTTTTATTATAATAAAATCCTTTTTTTTTATTTTTTTTTTTTTTTTTTTTTTTTTTTTTTTTTTTTTTTTATTAAATTTTTTTCCATAAAAAAAAAAAGGGTTTTTTTTCCAATTTTTTAAAAATTTCATTTAAATTTTTTTTCGAAAAATAAGGCCTTAAAAAATTTTCACTTCTTACGTGTGTACACTAGTACACGCACACATTTTTTATCCTACCGTGCTATTAGAAGTTTCACTTTACGTACGAGACAAGTTTATAAGTTGACCTGATTTAAAAAAAATCTTTCCACACAAATATTTTCTTCTATTTGCTTAAAAACTACAGGTTACCTTTAGATTTATCAATAAAAAATATTGAATTGTTATAATTGAAAATAGTGGTAAGATTTTTGTTGTGAAATTTCCAACAGAGAACAAGTTTTAATTGTAAATTGATTTAAACCGCAGTGAGATGTCAAATTCTAATTAATTTTGTCGAATAATATAATGTTGCTAGTCAATATGTTATAACATTGGCGGAATCGTGGACATATTTTTAACTAGCTGACCCGATTGCAATCGATTTTATTCATTTATTCCAAACCGTTCAGGCAGCGCACGCCGTATTATAGAATCTTTACCGACATCAATTATATTAATCGTAATTCATTATTGAAAATATCCATTTACCAAAATAAAAAGTACTCTGTAGTACTCAGGGAAAGTATAGCTTACTAACAGTGAAATAATTTTCAAGATAGGAACATCCAAACTCACAAATTTTACCTCTTTATAATATTGGTATAAATAAGCCATTGACATATAAAAACCCAAGACACACAGTCTCGAATAAAAGTACCGCTCAAAACCGTCCCGCGAAAACTCCTCAAGATACATACGTGGCTAAAGTTATGCGATAAACTTTTGATTTTGCAAATTCGACCTTACCTGGAATGGTTATAGTTGTTTTTACAAGGACGCAAGCGACGCGAGACTATTTGAAATGAGTGCATAATCCAACATTATGTACTCAATTTTGTGTGCCGGCTGTGAGACGTTAAGTGTGCATCTTGGGTTTTTGTATATCAATGAAATAAGGTATAGATAAGTGACGGATGCTATTAAACTAAATCTAATGAAACATATCAAAAGCCAAACTAAAAAAGGATGCTATATAGTAACACCTTTTGGGTTTTAGAGACGGGAGGTTCCGCATAGTCTCTTATATGTATTTTATTATACGTTTTCTTAATAATTAGTCTTGATACATTGCCCTCTAGTGGTCACAGGTTGTAGTTCTCAAAATTCTTAGCACTTTTTCAAGTGAAGCTAAAAGTTCTGATTGGCAACCTTTTTGTGTGACGAAAAGTGTGTGGTGGTCTGGTAGAGTGTTGAAAACACCGGTTCTCGTCCAATCACCGAAGTTAAGCAACGCCGGCCGCGGTCAGTACTTGGATGGTTACCTGAGAACGCAGTGTGACGTTGGCTTCTTATATTTTTTACTAGCGGGCTCGGCAGACGTTGTCACGCCCTGATTATGAAAAAATCCTTAACAAATTAACTAAAACGTTCCTCGTGAATCACTCTATCCACTGGTGAAAACCGCATGAAAATCCGTTCGGTAGTTTTTGAGTTTATCGCGAACAGACAGACAGACAGACATGGCAGAGGACTTTGTTTTATACTATCTAATGATGATAAAATAAAATCTTTCTCTGTAATACAAAAATTTCACTTCCATCGCGTGTCGTTACGATACACGCTGTCTTTTATACCATGATAAGGAATGATACAGCTTAGGAATCTCGATAAAGAAAGTTTCCTGACGCACATTAATTTGTACACTCCTTGTCATACTTTTTAGCCACTGTGACTATAGTCTTACGTTTGTTCTTGTACATAATACACTCAAGAGTTGAATACAAATTGCTATTTATTTATCCTTATGTTGTCTTGACATTATACATATAATATAACACATATTTATACTTAAATCTGCGTTCTGCCCATCTATATTCAGAGCGGTCAAAAAGATTGTCGAGGACTATAAATTCGTGACCAGAGGACCAATTGTGAATTTATTTGGTCCTAACAGGAAACAGATCTGTAATCTCGGTGAAAGTTAGGCAATCTGAAAGGTAATTCATACGAATCTCGCTTGCACACTGAATGCAAATAAACATTACGACTATATTTGTGTTTTGTCATTCTATTAATGTCAATTTGCCAAGAGTGGGCTACTGTGATTTGTGCCAGAACGTTCTTGTTCGACCGAGTGCAACGCAACGATTCCTTTGTTAGAGCACTACTATTCTATTATTACAAAAGTGAAATTAGGTCTTTCATAATGTGTCCTTACTTCTTTGTCCTTTTTTTTTAATTTGATTATATATATTAACATTTACTTCTAACTTTATCTCGTTTACTAATTAATAGGTTTGATTTGAAATAGATATATTTTATTTGGAGAAACATTTAGCGTTGGTAAAGTATATTAAGTTAATGGTAACGCACTCGTGTCAGATGGTGTTGCGACCGTAATATTAATTGTAAAGAGTCGTTAGTGATTTGTCTAGTCACTTATAGTAGTATTCACCCTAGGCCTTGGATTATTGCTTACTGTATTAATTTTGCCGAGCTAGTATGGCTAGTAGAAATACTAAGCTTCTCGATAGATTTGTGTATTGCCATATGCTATCCTAGAAAATGAATCAACGCTTAAGATATTGTGATTTTGCTAGTCACGACTGTACATTGATTCCAGCGGCACCCACGGATGGGGCCCATACCCAACAGCAGACTAATATAAACTGATATGATAAGGCCATAACTCACTATACTCGAACTTTGAACGTAAGTTAATCAGTATAATTGTCTGCAATAAATTTAATTGTATTATTGATTTAATATAAACACAACTTTTTTAAATTAAAGTGTTTGGCATTTATGAGAAGTTAATAGAACTTTTTTGCCTGAAAATAGTATAGATTATCGTATTAAAGGCGTCTAGTTACGATTTTGGATATGGTCATAATTCACCAATACAAAGATCGTTGAAATAATTAACATTCTTTTTCCACTAATATGCTTTCAGCTAATGCTCCTAATACTGAACTCACCGAGACTAATATTCCACCAACATTTTGGAACGTTTCATTGGAAAAAGATCAAACTTCTGTATTGTATTACGTACTAGTTGTGCCAGTGACTTCGCCTGCGCGTAGTCCGGTGAAGCTGTTAAGACCTTGCTAGGTCAATATACGCTATTCAGTCAGTTCGAAAAAAAAAACTTCGTCCGCGTGGAACTCGATGTAAAAAAGAACAGTGACTATCATAATAATAATCATAAAACCATCAGAATGTATTATTAAAATTACAATAACTTTTGATAGAGTGAACCGATTTTAATGAAACCAAGACTAAAGGTTACGCGACGATATGCTTTATTTTTTATGGTTTTATCGTGAACGCAGTACTTTAATAGTGATGCGTCTTCAAACGAACAGACAGACATTTCAAAAAATTATTAAAATGTATTTTATTATTTATTCCAAGACGCAAATTTTTTATTTCACAAAAATTGTAAAAGTACAGACATCTTAGATTTACATTATTATTATATCTATAGTTTAGGTCTTAATATGGAATTTGCCGTGACAGTTATATTCCACTATCAGTTCTGAACGTATCATAAGGTAATGAAAAAGGTGCCTTTGTATCAGCTATATGGGAAAAAAGGAAATTCTTCCCGAATCTGTTTTAACTCAAGCTAAATTTAAACACAAGACTTCTGTAAGATTCTTCAAAGGAACTAGTAAAAGATCAGTTACAATTGGCCAAATTACAGTAAAAGGTAGACACGAGTGCTAACACGTCTAGTGCTAATTATATGGTCACATGTGGACGGGGGCCGATGAGACAGGTTGTTAACACCATGGACTCGGTACGTCGGAGTGATCTATTTTAGACATTTTAGCTACCAATCGCAATCTCATAACGGAACCTTGAGAATCGGGGCCGTCTCCGATTTACATCAATGACGATCACACGGTTTCTAGACTGGTCGTCTATTGCATGTTCCGTTTCATGCAGATGAAACAGACTGTTGTTAAATGTTTGCTCTGAATCATTTCTCTATGTTGTATAATTTGATTGAAGATATTTTGGTATTCGTTGTATTTACTGAAATGGAACGTAGCTTGGACAATATGTTATGCGTATTTTAACTCGTTTATGGATAACATTGTAAGGTAATCCACTACGTCTCCACTCGTCTTTGTTTCTATCGTTACTCTACCAGAGTCAAATAGTATTAAAATGTAATTTCGTCCACTTTCTTATGTATTTGGTGCAATGTTAGCACTTTTATATAACAGTAGATCTTAAGAATTAATGGTTTGTTTTAGAACATAATGTCTACTTTTAATGAATAAACACTTTGGCACTCGTATGATACCTTTCTATACGTTCTACTGAAAGTATATTGGCACATGAATGATCTTAATAATGCGGTATAATTGTATCACTACATATTATAAACAAAGTCCTCTGCCGCGTCTGTCTGTTCGCGATAAAGTCAAAATCTACTGAACGGAATTTCATGCGGTTTTCACCAGTAGATAAAGTGATTCACGAGGAAGGTTTGGGTATATATTTTGTTAGCCAGGCCTGCTAGTTATAGATAAAAGATTTTACTGATAGTAAAGTTTTTGTAGCCGTTATATAGTGTTTAGCTAATATTATTCATTTTGTGAATGAATCTATTTAAATTTTTTTTTTAATCCGCGTTTCCACTATGCTGATACAAGTAATGTCTGTTTCGAAGTTTTTCGCAAACATAATAGTCGTGTACAGTCTGGATAGTATTATAATACTCGACCAGCTCATTAATGTCCTATCTCCGGCAGCTTTGATCATAATTTGTCCAACAATTAATGGCTTACCAATTCGTAGCTCAGAGATTTCTTAATATGCTTCAATGAAAACAAAGCTTCCTTTAGGCAGATTATAGAAAGACTTTAAGTGGTTTCTAGCTCTTTTAAGGTGGAGTCATTCCTCGTGTCTGTCATAATAATGCAGAATTTTACACAACCACAACATTTCAAAGTCATTCAAATTGGTTTATTAGTGGTTTAAAAGCATAAATAACTAACCACCGTTGTACAGTGGCAATCACATATCGAGACGATTGAGCGCAAGTCAAAGCTGATCTTTAACATTTATTTGGTCATTCTTTTACCTCGTTAAAGTAATTTATGATATAATAAAATTCAGTTATAAGCAATTATGTCAATGTTCTCTAAGAATGTCATATCTTATGTTTAAAAAAACAGGGAACGATGATCACAAATACCGTGATCGTGTAACTAAAAGAATAACAAATATAAAATAAATGCATTAATCAGATAAGTGGACATTTTAAACGTATGTTAAAATACAGTTTTGCTAATAAATACTGCAAAGCAGAAAGTTAGATGTTTACAAAAAAGAGTTAATAATTAGATAGATATAAAAAGACTTAATTTACGACGCGACATGTCTCGTAGGTAGTTTAGTCATGTTTCTTAAATCCAGAAAGGAATGCTAGTAACGTCATTCCGCTAAACAAATTTCCCTGAGAGGTGATTGACTCACGAGTTCTAAACAAACTGAGATTTTATTGAAGGTAACATATGATTAGGAATTTTCATTGTATTTTATCGTCGCTTTTCAATCGACGTTTGAATTCATCCCTTTAATATGAATGTTTTCGATGATAAGTCCACGAAAACAATTCGCGTGCGTTTGGGTTTCGTTAAATTTTCTTTTACCGTTGGTCGATGGTATAATGGCGTTGAAATTCTGATATGTGACCTTTTTGTATGACAAAAAATAGTGGGGGTAAACACTGTGTTGCATAGAGTATTGAAAACACAGGTTCTCGTCCGATCACCGAAGTTAAGCAACGTCGGGCGCGGTTAGTACTTGGATGGGACACTGCGTGTATTCGGCTCTTTATTGTGTTCTTTTAATTAAAAATGTTTCTTTCTACAGCACAGCCTGTATTAAATTTGAAGTTGCTTTCATTTAGGGAATTTATTTAATATATGTATATACCTTAACCTTCGGACTTGAGAACAACGGTTTCTCTTTTAACTGGTGTATCAACTAGATCAACACAATAATATTTACAAGGATGAAGTTAAAGACGCTTATACATAAAGGGGTAATCTTACATACTGCCATTTGGACCATAACCATCCCTAGCTTGTACTATGATAGCCAAACAGTTGAATATATACATGATTTAAATATTATTGACAATCATACTAAAGGCAGTGTTGTGAGTGAATCTCAGCTTAACAGCAGATTTTACTACAATTGCGATAAAAGACTGTTTAGTCTCATTATTGTAATAATCTATGCCTCAATCTGTTAAACGGCCAAGGAGGATTTTACAGCGGACGCTGAAATACATTCTTGTAATGTATTTGTTTATTTACTTGCACTTTTGTAACGATCCGATTTGCTTCTACTTTTAACGCAACACTTTAGAACAGTCGTGTTATTAAGATTTTAGTACCCCATATCACTCGATAACTATTTATCTTAATTAATTATTTTTTTAAAGTTAACATTTTCATGAAGCAACATATAAGTTAATAAATCATTTTTATATTTTTCGGATTGCTTTTGTGACTTGAGGATTTGATCAAATACATTTAATTTTTTGAGGTGTTAAATTCTCATATACTATTGTTTTTTTTATATCGAAAAACTTATGTATTTACTTCTAATGTATTGACGGAGTATTATATAGAACAATTATACTTATCGTGAATCGTGTTCATTCGATACCATTGCAGTTGCGTAATCATGCGCCGCCTTGAAACAGCGGGCCTCCACTTTAATAGTCCAGAATGTCATAAATAATCATAATACACATACATGACACGTATACAATACGCGGCCATATTTACAGGTCTGATGAATGTACAGATACCCACCAGTTTCTGAGAAATATTTTGGGAAATCGTTAATGATTCGGGACGAACCGGACTAATATACCTCTCAATTTGGACCAAATTTTATTAATGAAAATTTTAAAATACTTGCAATCATCCGAGACTATGTATCTGGTAATTACATTTTGAAGATTATTGACAATAGAATATATGCTATTACAGCTCGAACATAGCTTTCTGTTAGTGAAATAATATTTAGAATCGGATGACTAGTTCCAAACAATCGCTCCCACAAACCTGTTCATAAGTTTACCTCTGTATAGTTAAATTTATCGTTACTGATAGATCGCGATCGAATACGTCCGGTATTGCAAAATGAACACCAAAAAATACGCATTTTACAGTTATATGCAACACTGACAGCGTTTCACGCCTGCGTTAATAGATGAAATTTGTCGTCTTAAGCCACACACGTAGTAGAAAATGCATTCTCGCTTTCGGTGGCCAAGCATAGCGACATAGGTTATTAAGGTCGCTGGCCTCATTCCTTTAATTTGAAAATTCATCGCTTATCACTTACAAGTCTCGCCTACATATTGCCCTCCATTGATGTTTAAAGCGTATTATAATCTTAACATGTGTGTCAGACTGGATTGGGACCACCACACACCAGGTGTGACTGACGTCTATCATTGTAGTACGCTTAGGCATATCATTTTCCAGGTCAACCGATATATAATCCAGTAATCAAGCCGGATGGCTTGTAAATCCGTTAGTGACTTTCTGTTAGTCTGTCACTTTTGGAGACCAGTCAGTGTGTATGAAGGTACCGAGAGCCTCGCAGGCCGACATGATGCAATGACTGTCGACAGACCTGTCGGTTGTTGACGTGATTTTTAGACTGTATTGCATTTATCATCAGGTATCGTGTAATCATTTTGCTGGATAATACAGTTAATAAAGTACTGAACTATAAACAATTGAAGTTCAATTGCATAAGCGCCACCACCATAGATTTATACCTCAATGCAACTAATTTCGTACTACTGTATTCTGGTTCGAAGAACGTGGTTGGTAATATATACTAGTAGACGACGAATTCCAATTCAATCTTGAACAATAGCAACCTATTATTGATTGGTCTCTGCCAAGAATATAGTCCTTTTTTAGTTTGATTAGAAACAGTTTCAGGTTGTAGTACTCATGTCAATCTGTGCTACAAGTTATTGTAGTTTTGTGGAACGTCGCTCATTCATTAGTAGCCTTTTCCAACGTCGCATCGATCATCATAAATTCGTATCTTGCAAAGAATTGGCGATTTCGATACGAGCAAATATGGTTTTAGCATGGCGTTAGGGTTTTCTTAATGCCCACCTGGTAAGTCACCACCCACAAGTCGGAAATCTGTTACCAAAGCGCCTATGTGTGTGTTTTGGCAGTCGCACTTGGGAGCCAGTTGTCCCTCTACTGTCACACTCACTTCCTTTTTGGCTCATATCATCATTTACATAGATTGTGACCAAACGGTTAAATAATAAAAAATATATCCGTTGTACATGGCTCATACTTTACGAAAGTTAAAGAATATGTTGTTTCGGCGGTAATGATGTTTCATGAGGCTTCTAGTTTATTGGATATCTTAGAAAGTTGGTACATATCACTTTTATATAGTACATCCAACTGTGCAACGTTTTTTACATTCTCTGATTTCTATCACATATCATGAGATATCACAAAATTTATACGATTTTCATAGTTTCTAGCTATATACAGATATCAAGGATATAAATGATGCCAAGTCACTATTTTCTATCATTAACCTATATCGAATTATTCAATCTGTATCGTCATAACGGAAGTACTTACAAATTAATTATTACCAAGAACTGTAGATTCATTCCTATACGTTGTCGATGAGATAAGGAGTTCGTATTCTCTGAATTCTAATATTCATACTAATTGCGACCGTGTTTTGTTTGTAACAGTGCCAATCCAAAAGGCGTTCAAGTATATCATTTTTGGGAATAATTTTATCTGATCCGATTTAAAATCGTTCATAACGATTGTTTTATATTCCGCAGTAATACGCAACGCGTATGATTTACATTCTGTCTTCAAGGTATCTTTTAAGAAACAATGGATGTGTACTTTTAGAACAATACAAAGTCTGGTCTGGTCTGGTCAGTATTAGTGGATTATCATAATTAGTTGTCGACCGTAAAAAGCGGTTGAATGGATTCTATATCGGTTTTATTACGCCTAATTTTAATTGCGGTCCATGTATGCTTTAAATAATTTGTCTATCTTTGCTGATTAATATAATTAAACTAGAAATGATAAGGGAAGTAAATATTGTCGATGCTGATTACAGTAGAAATCATAATATGCTCTCTTTGTATGAAGCGATGATTGTTTAATTGATAACATTTTCAGACACCGCATCAATTTGTGCAGGTTCGAATCCTTACGACTGATTCGGAGCTCTCAGTGAAGGAAAGCAATGTGCTGAAACTATAGTATGGTGGTAGGGCTTTTTCAAGTAGAAATTCTGTTCAAGCAAGTTCTTGTGTGTTCCGGCACCTGCATTTAAAAGCCAACCCTCTCTAGGTTTAGCGTGTTTATCATCTTAGACCGCATCGTCATTTAATATCAAAACCCGTAAAGTATTATTATTCAATATCCCAAGCAGCCAATCGGAGGAGCTAGCCTTGGACCGTGCTAAATGGTGTCGCCTAATTCATGAAGGCCAATCAAAGCACGACACGACCTGGTTTCGGCAATTGGAAGAAAAACGCATGAGGCGTCACGAGCAGCATTCTCTTACCCTCGTCCACCTGGGGATACAGATGTACATACTTGCCGAATTTGCGGCCGAGCGATTCGTTCCCGGATCGGTCTTGTCAGCCATTTACGAAAGTGCCACCAGAATGCTACTTAAATCATCTGTTACAGCTGAAAAGGCCTATGATGAAAGTATTAAAAAAAGTCGAGACAGACACGAGGACTTTTGAATTTTTAAATGAACTATGGTATGAATTATTTAAATTTCACAATTTGTATATTGAAATTAACAACATTACTTTGGTTTTCACATCTATTGGCATTCCGAACAGTAATTATATTCATTTTTATACAGCTTATTAATTAATCCAACATATGATGAGCTGCACAATCTCAATACAAGACATCAATATTAGATGTACACAGGCCGCTATACCACGCGTCGCTAGTCTGACGCAAGCCGAGCAAGTGCAATACGCCCGGTCACGCTTTACTAGCATATCGTGACGCGAAGTCATAACTTTATCTCCTGCCAAAGATACCGCTCAATGCGCCTAAAGAAGTTTTCACTTCAAAACAAATATATAACCTGATATTTTGTAGTTTTAGGAATGGCCTAAAATTCTGTCTATAATCATTTATCTGTATTTATGTTCAAATGGGAACATAGTTCTCACTGAAACCACGCTTGGAGTCATAATTGGTACACAGCGTATGCTAGAGCGTATTTCACAAGTAGAACCTTGGAAGCAGAACACAACAGTATGTGTATATTACGATCACGCAAATATGACTGAATCATCGATATATATAAGGTTTTTATAATTAACTAACTTCTGCTTGCGGTTTTTTTTTATGTCATAGGAGGCAAACGGACATGTGGGTCACCTGACGTTAAGTGATCACCACAGTCCATAGACACTTGCAACAGCAGGGTAATCGCAAGTGCGTTGCCAACCTGTCTTGGTGGAGAGGGAGAGTAAGGGAAGGGGGAAGGGGAGGGAAGGTGGGGCCTCCGGCGCTCTCACTGACCGAACGAAACGCAACAATGCAAGCACAGTTACTTCTCGTCGGTTTTCTGTGAGAAACCGGTCTGCCCCGGTCGAGCCGATCCATTCATGCTGAAACCATTAATAGCTTCAGCGTTCGCTTTAATTTATATTTGGAGTATCCCTCGGGTATATCCCTACATTTTTTCCTGAAGAAAGCTATCGATTGCCTCTCCATCTTTATACAGTGTTTCTATAGATCCTGTGTCACTTTAATCCGCCAATGAGTCTGATCCCTAAAAACCATGATCTATAGAGCCAAAGGCAAATTTTGGGTTGGCAGCGCAACATCCTGGAATTCTTCTTATTACGCTTTATCCTCTCATATACGTCACCTATAGGACTTTAATGGAAACAAATGATTTCTCTAATTATCTGTTAAATTACAATATTTCAAACATTACCCAAATGGAATACCCAAATGCTAAAATCTATAGAATTTTAATTTAATATTAACATTTCCGCGGAAGGTAAGGAATTTAACAAATGTCCTAAAGATGCGATGGGAAAACAACGTATACACTAAAAGCATAATAAAGAAGACATTAAATAAGTTATACAAAAGAAAATTGAGTCGTAAACCGGTACCTCGCGTAAAGGGACGGGACATAAAAAGAAACAAATAGTTAGAAGGTCGGGAAAAATTGATGCAATGGAAGTGACATACATTAACCTTCCTACCCGTAGAGGTGACACTATCTGAAATGTACCGTGATCGGAAGTAAAAAATGTATTTGATAACGTATCATAAGCCACTAGTAAATACACTGAACATACATAAACATAGTCGAATGAAAGATTGAGCGTTGTTATGAGTGAGAATTAATTCATTTCGGGTACTCTTGGAAGTGATTTCTACTGTTACATTAGTTGTTTCTACAAACGTAATACAAATAAATATATCACTTTAAACTTTTATTTTTACTTGTAAATATTTATCCTTTACAATCACCTAATATTGATATGATAAATATAACTTCAAATTATCTAGTCATACCACGAATGAATGGACACAAGTAATCATTGCTTACACCACATATTATATATTATAATTTGTTATATATTTATATAATGTAATTGGATAATTTTATTTAAATCGAATAGAATGTATGCTTGTATGTATAAATTAATTAAAATATATTTGATTAAAAATCGTAATTGTCGAAATGATAATAATAGGACATTGTATTCGATATCTGCAAGTACTAACCTTGTGCGTATGTCGTCAGTAACTTGATTTAATATGCAAATTAACAAGATGTACAACAACGTGAGGAAATAAGACCTTGAGAAATGATTTCGTAGTGCCATAATTTAAAGGGAAGAACATAATTATCATCATCTTACCCTTAAGGGCTGTTCAAATATTACGTAAGCAGAATTTTTGTAATATTTGACCGCCCCTCCCCCTGGCCAGCAAAAGTAAGCAATACTCTTACCCTCCCCCTATGCTTACGTAAACATTTATCTAAATCTGTTCGGTTTAATAAATAAATATTGCTGACGTAATCACTGTCCGGACCCCCAACCCCTATGTCATCAAAAATAAGCAAATCAAGGACCCACCACCCATCAGTGTTTACGTAATACTTGAATGGCCACTTATCCTACCTGAAGTCGACCTATATTGTTTTCCTTTTCCATTCTCCCCTGTCAGGTGTCATCTTAGTATTCACACTTTTTATACACATCATTTTTCACACAATCCAACCATACCTTTTCGGTCATTCTTTACTCATATATCCGTCCACCATCATACTCAAAACTTTTTTAGTTACATGGTTTCCTCTCTCCTCATGGTATGTCCATACTATGCTACTCTATTATTCCTCAACTTTTCTGCCACTGGTGTTAAAGGGAGGAACATAGAATAAGAGTTATTTCGGCTGCTTTCGATGAAAATACTTGACCCAGCACTGCCCTACATATTTTCTTCTATATTTTCTTTTAATATTTCTTCTTTAATACTTCTACTAGAGACGTTCTAGTAAGATGTAGAAAAATTAATATTTAAAACCAATTATAACCAGTGTTAGACCTCCAGGGTCAAATCAAACAGTGTTGATATCGCCGATTAATTCGGCACTTTAAATTCTAGAGGCCTTTGCTAATTACGCGATTTTCGCACAGTTTAGGTGTGTTTTTTTTTCATCGTCCGACGGCAGGTCCCGCGTCCGTCGTCGCCGGGCGGAATATTTCTCGTTTGTCTGTGCGCGTGACATCATGAGCCACTGACCCAGCGAGGCCGCCAAATCTATTACATTACAGTGTTAAATATTGCGTCTGTTGGTATACCGAGGTATATTGATCTTGGTATTTTCTGTACTTTTTTTTCTATATCGAGTTGTATAAATGTTTGTGTATTGTTGGCGGACGCATGTTTGTAGTGGTCGGTAGACAGTATTTACATAGTGCAACAAAAAAGCATGGGCTAACTTCAATCGTGATTTATTTTTATAATTATAATTGATTTTTGAAATAACTGTATATTATAACTACAATACACACCAACACCTGTGTCTACTATACCGACGTGACTGACAACGCAATTAGTAGGTTCACCCATCGGACCGTGAAAGTGCAGGACACTGGATTATCAAATGATGCCGCCATAAAGGCAATAATCTCAGTAAAATAGTTGAGTAAAATAATAACAATAGTTGCTCACAATTACAATGATTTTTGACATAACCAATTAAAATAAAGGAAAGCAGAAAAAAGGCGCGGAACAAGAGTCTGCAGAAAAAAAATTAGAATATATTAGGTCTTTACCTATGAAATTGCCGTTTTGTATGAAAAAATTTAAACGAATTTTTTTCATGTATTTTTTATTTGTATTAATCGAAGTAATCACCTGTGCAATCAATGCATCTTTGCCAACGCAGTGGCAGTTTATTGATGCCCTTCTTAAAGAAATCAGCTGGACGGAAGGCAACAAATTCTTCAAAGGCATTTTGTACTGCCTCTCGGGTATTGAATTTTTTTCCCGCCAAGGAGTTATCCAAATTCTGGAAAAAGTAGTAGTCTGTAGGCGCAAGGTCTGGTGAGTAGGGCGGATGACGGAGAACTTCCAACCCCAGTTCTTGCGACTTGGAGACCGTCTGCTGTGCAGTATATGGTCGCGCGTTGTCGTGCAGGAGCAGCGGAGACGAGCGATTGACCAATGCTGGTTGGAGATGTGCCAGCTTCTCCATCATTGTGTTCAGTTCTTCACATTACACATCTGCAGTAATGCTCACCCCGTTTGGTCAGATGCTGTGATGAATCACACCGGCGCTAGACCACCAAACAGTGACCATCACTTTTCTAGGGGTAAGTTTTCGTTTAGGGCATTGTTTAGGTGCTGAACCAGGATCCAACCAACTTGCTGAGCGCTGGCGATTATCAAACAGAATCCATTTTTCATCGCAGGTAACAATGCGGTTCAAAATTCCTTCATTTGTGTGTCTGTTGAGCAGTGCAAGGCACGTCTCGACGCGTACTTCGCGCTGGCGATCATTGAGTTCGTGGGGCACCCATTTGTCAAGATTTTTTACCTTGCCAATTTGATGCAAATGGACTAATATTGTTTTGACGCTAACGTCGAAAGCGGCTGCTAATTCAGCCGTAGATTGTGTATCATCAGCTTCCACAATCGCCTATAATTCGTCATTGTCAACCAAAGTCTTCGGACGACCGCGAGGTTCATTTTTCAGGTTGAAATTCCCAGAACGGAAGCGAGCAAACCAATAATAGGTGGTGCGTTGGTTTGTAGTGTTAGCTCCGTAAACGTCGTTTATGTTGCAGGCCGCTTGTGCCGCGTTGCTGCCACGACGGTACTCATATTCCATAATTACTAGAATTTTTAACGTATCCATGATGACAAAAAAGATTGAAATGCGATGAAAATGTAACACTAATCAATAAGCAAATGATTACTTTTGGAAAAAGAATTCCATGTTTTTAAAATAAAATTAATTTGAAATTAGAATTCTTAACCAAACAAAAATTATTTTGATTTGAAATGGCCAGTACTGCAGAACGGCAATTTCATAGGTAAAGACCTATTATTTATTTTTATTGACTCGTTGTCATTGCATTGTAAAAATATAAGAGCTTTATGTTGATTTTTTTTGTACTTATTATTTTTAGCGTTTGACCACAATCTCATCTCATGTTAAATAATGATGCGGCCTAAGATGATGAACACGCCAAACCTAGAGGGGAGTGGTTCTCAAATGCAATGGAGCACACCGACAAGTGCTTCGGGACAGATTTTCAATTTGAGGGTGGTAGCTAACCAGGCGGACTTAAAGAAAACCCTGCTAGCATCTTACCACTTCCAAGTTCATTTACCAAGTCGTAACAGTGTCACTGGTTAATAATAAGTTTATTATACACGGTGAATATTATTCTGTCAGATTATAAATACTACAGATCAAGTGTGACAGTCGCATAGTGGTATGCTTCGCCGTGTGGCGTTCTGGGATCAACTAAAATATATTAAACTAGCTGTTCTCGCGACTTCGTCCGCGTGGAATAGTTACTTTGGGCTAACGTTAACACACAGCGAAAGCTCTGAAAAGGAAAAAGAAAAACAATTTTGAAACATTTTTCATTGGCGCTCCGCTCCTATCGGTCTTAGCGTGATGATATATAAACTTCCTCGATAAATGAACTATCTAACACTGAAAGAATTATTCAAATCGGATCAGTAGTTCCTGAGATTAGCGCGTTCAACCAAACAAACAAACGTTTCAGCTTCATAATATTAGTGTAGGTAATCGATTATGGATTTTGCAATGTGCGAAAATTTAAATTCAGCAGCTAAAGCTCAATTGTTACAGAAAGTTCTGCGCTCTTTAAAAAGTGATGGGCTAAACTTAAAGGCGACTATTATGAACAGGCATTATTAGCAAGCGTTATATATATACAAATAAAATCATAGAAGTTTGCCGTTGTACGCTCATTATTCAAAAGTTAATAAATATATTTCGACCATTTTTTTCCTTACTAGAGATGTGGCCAGTATTTACAAAATATTACAATATCTTCATTAATCATTTCATAAAAACGTAAAGTTTTATGGAACTATGATTTTTATTAGCACTACGCGTTCAGTGACCTTTGAAGTGTAGCAAGCTGTGTGATCCGCATGCGTAAGAGAGGAGAAGTAAACAAACAACGTTGTTTACTAAGAAATTTTGTGATCAAAATATATTCTTGTATTTCTCTATACACTTAATATATTGTTAAAATTATAAATAACGCAGACGAGGTCACGGGTATATGATTGTCTATACATATAGTAACAAAGTAAATTTATCGTGTCTGTACTTTTTAGATTTTTGTGGAAAAAATGTTACAGGTGTCTTGGAATAAGTGGTAAAATACATTTCAATCATTTTTAGAAATGTCTGTCTGTCTGTCTGTTTGCATACACACGCATCATTGCTAAATTATAAAGCATATCTTCGAGTAACATTTACTGTTAGTTTCATTAAAATCGGTTCACTCTATCAAGTTACTGTAATTTTAATGACGACGCGGCTTAAGTACGAGAGTAAAGTTTATAAGTAAATGGACTTAATACGTTCAGGAGGTTTTATTAGGTGAACTGCTTTTTTACAACAGATTCCACTCGGACGGAGTCGCGGGCGCAGCTAGTACTAAATATACTTGAATCAAAATAATATCGTTGATCAGACATTTGAAATGAAATTTGAGAAACGAAATAATCGATGTTAAAATCAATACAAATTAATATTATCAACAGTAAGGCTGACTTATGATTTGTTATCCTTCATAAAAAATACCTATTTATATGCCTAATTGCGTACAAACGCGTAAAACAGCACTTTTCGCAAGGATTGGATCAAGATCCGTGGCGGCCGTGAAATTTGCAATTATAGTTGATCATGCTGGACTGTAAATAGTTATGTTCAATATATTGTCTTCTCTCTATAGGATTTTTATGGCCATAACCGTATAGGTATAGGTATAGGTATAGGTTTCCTACATATAGAGCAATAATTTAATAAGATCAAAGACATTTAGAGTTAATTAGTTTCAAAAGTGTGGATTTCGCCGCTAGTTAGTAGGAATGTGTGTGAAATATATATGTGTAATTTACCATATAATTTCAAAGGCCATTTTCAGTGTTATAACGTGTCCGAATATAAATACATTAATTAACTACTACATATTCATTGATACGTTAACATCCATTAATATAATTTAATGTTTCGCGACATTTGGAACGAATAAATAACGAAGCGGCCTTGATTGCAAACATTTTGTAACTTTTTCGAATAGAATTATTTATATTATACTCCGGGTGTGAGTGTTAAGTCGCATATAATCTATACATATAATAAGAATCTAAATGTAGTGTCTCTGTACTTTTTAGATTGTAACAGTAAACAAAATTGTTGGAGGTGTTTTGGAATAAGTAATACATTTCAATCATTTTTAGAAATGTCTCTCTGTCTGTCGGTTTGATTGAACACGCATCACTGCTAAAGTACTGCGTTCACGATAAAACCTGACCAAGAAAATCATAAAGCATATCCTCGAGTAGCATTTAGTCTTGGTTTCGTTACAATCGATTAACTCTATCAAAAGTTATTGTAATTTTAATGACGACACGGCTTAAGTGCTAGAGAAAAGTAGACAAGTAAATGGACTTAATACATTCAGGTGATTTTATTAGTCACTGTTTTTTTACATTAGGATCCACGCGGACAGAGTCGCTGGCACAGCTAGCATAGCTAGTACTATATTTAGGTAACTCTAAATACATTCTCTCTAACCATCTATTTCTCTTCAAGATTGCCCCAGGTTTAGCACGAAGAGACTAGGGCACATAATCCTTTGTGATAGTCTTCGCACATGTCAATTCGATCTTTTGGGCTTGATGGAGAAGGAGTCTGCAATAAAATCGTTCGATAATGTTATTAAGCATGTGATTGCTAATTTTAAGACATTTAACGGACTTTGAAATTACCACGACTCTCTGACTTGCATCTATATCAGGACTAACAAATCTTGGTGGCTTAATATTATACTCATGCAATACGTCAAAGGAGTGAGTACTGAATCGTATCAAATTGCGATCACCCCTCTCTCCCTTTATATTACCAATTCCAAATGATCTCTTTGCGAAAACAACAAGTTTCGAAAAAGAACCTATTTTATTTATATATTGTTATATATTCAGGATCTCGGAAATGGCGGCAGCGATTTCCGTGAAACTTAGTATGTAGGTGGTTTCGGGACGATAAATCGATCTAGCTAGATTTCGTTCATAGAAAACTTTTTTATCTGAGTTTTCAGGAAATGAAAAAATGTAGCTAGAATATAAAGGTAAATTTCACCGCCGCTGTCAAAACAAAAATAGCTCAAATGGAAATCGGCTGCTTCGAAAAACCGTCTAACCCCAGTTCGAATCCGAGTGAGACCAAAAGAGAGATACGCATATTTTTAATTTTTTTGTTTTTTTGATATGCCTACATGCTTATTTTGTGATGCAAACCTAACAGTTTATTTTAATTTAAAAATGTTTTTTAAAGAACCGAGCTAGGCTCGGTCGTCCAGGTACTATTATATAATGTACTTTTATAGAACAAGTTTTCGCTCTGAATCTTCGACCTTCCGACGTTACGTCGTTTCTCGCTTCCTCATCTCTTAATTGTACGCTGTAAAATTTATTTTAAGACTTATTTATAGCGACTAGTTAATTTATTCTATTACCAACAGTTAGAAGTCGATTTCCTTATTTGAATGGTTGACTTGTGTCACTTTATTTATGCCCGTGGTTTTTGCGAACACAAAACTATAGGGCGACGACAAGGTCACTTTATTTTCGACGTAGTACATAAACGATTGTTTTAGCACGTGTGTACATACGTCTTCGTTCCTTTTGTCTACTTTATTTGCTACTTCGTAATTTATTTATATGGGTAAATGTTAGAATAGGACGGAACCAATATTTTTTTCGACGCAATATGTTATATTTGTCTCTTGTTGGCAAGCGTCATCGTATACGTAATAAAACTAATACAATTCTGTTAATTTTACGTTACTAGGCAAGGGCAATTCTTGTAGCAATACCGTACTTAAAGTCATGGGTTTCTAATGGCCGAAAGTTGATGTAGTATGAATATAATATTTCCTGGTACGTCTCCGTGATTACTGGTGAATTAATTAGGAAATTCATTAGCACTTCAAATTAGTTAGTAATGTCATTAAATATTTGATGGTCATGTGAACGCCAGAGAAATGTTCACACAGTATATCCATCAAATGGGAACATGACTGTGAATTCTAGTGCGCAATTGTCACAAAGTTTGTAACGTTCTACTTCTTCCTAATTTAGAAACTTATCCTTGTTTTTTTTTCGAACTGACTACGCTATTGACCTAGCAAGGTCTTAACAGCTTCACCGGACTACTAAGGCGAGCGCTTAAGGCACTCAGCCGATTTTGACAACTAGCTCAAGGGAGCGCGGCACACCTCGGCTTGGGCTGTTGCCTGATACATGCAAAACTAATCCACTTTATTGAAAATTACTGCTAATATCAGGAGAGTAACTGTTTCATGGGTCTTATTATAATTACTTTGTTGTTCCAACAAGATGATGGTGTTCTTGTTGCAACATGCCAAGGAGATTATTATGTCCCGTTTCCTTTTTTGTCCACTATTATGCAATATACCAACAAAATTACATAATAAAGGGTCAAATAATGCAAGATCATGTCGAAAACTTGTTAGTTATGTCAACAATTGAAGGGCTAAAGGGAAAAAACTGGCTAAGTCACATTTACAAAACTTTACACGAGAGACAATTTGAAACCATTTCATGGTGGACTCGAATACATTAGAATGAACGATTTCGAAAGGAAATTTTGTATGCTATATGTATTTGGAATTGTTTTCTGTATAAAACATGCCTAGTATAATAACAGACGTGGTCAAGTCACGGACTTAGCTAGTTATTTGCTATTACAGAAGAAATTCGACGCCAAAAACTGTGTGACACAACGCGCTTTACACTTGTTTTAGATAGTCATATTAAATGAGTATTTTTGTAGCCATAAACTAAAAGAATCAAATTAAAAAAAAAAATAACTTATCCAGTTTTACCCTTTAGCCCTTCAATTTCTTTCATTTTATTTAAAAAAAATGGTTTCTTATAAAAAGTTACCTTAAAAAATCATCTGATGATTCTGATAAACAGACTGAACGCCTAGTTTGCTGCCAATTTTAGTTCCGTCACGCTTCCGCTAGTGGCGCTACTAGATTATGTATAAAAATATATGAAGCGTTCCTTAGTATTTAAAAATTTATTTGAGCGTACCTAGTGCATCAATTGTAGCGTTTAACATAATAAAAGTTAAATTTTAGTTAAATCTAAAGAAATCGATGTTATCTATTCTGCTGACCTCCGAAGAATGCGGTGAAGGTTAGAAATATTTTTTAAGTTCAACAATCTGTATTTGTCGTGAAAGTAAGTTCATAACCGTGCGGATCCGGTGAACACTCGAGGTGTGACCACGTGGCATCGTAGGTATTTTTGTGTGTGTGTGTGTTTAGAAAGTGAAATTGTTTGAATCCACGAACCTCCATTGTCATAGCTGGGCCGTGACACGCCGGCCTTGGGGCCCCGGGGTCGCGCCCGCATGTACTTTAGTAAACAAACCCATTGTCATCATGTGTTGGACATTTTGGTGCTTCGGTTTTTTTTTTGTATTCTAATAAGATTATGAAACATTGTAACGGTTAGTGTCGTCACGTTTTATTTGAACGTAGAAAGTGCATTAGAGTTGCAGACAAGACATTGGGATAAAATAAAACATTTCTGGTTTTAGATTAGTTGCAACTTTTTTAGTATCTGTGTAATTTTTTAGTAATATTTTCATAGTATTTCGTTGTGTAATCAATTTTTTAAATAACAAATTTTTATTTAAGAATTTTGTAGTGCTAGCAAAAGTTTAGCAATTTGAGTTTGAGTTATATGGGCATAGTATGAGGAGAGATCGAAGTCATGCAACTAGACAGGTTTTGAGTATGAATGTGAATAGATATAGGAGGAAGACCGAAAATACAGCAAAATATAAAGGGTACCTTATGCCCAAAATATAATAACTTTTCCGAAAGATGAGACAAATTTAAACTAACTCGAGTGAAATCCCCTGCGAAAGCTACTGATGTATAAAATGCATCACTCTTTCATAAATTAAACTCAGCAACATAATAAGGACTACCGACAGAAGGGTAAACTCAAAACAGTGAAATAACTGTGTTCTCTTTTGTTTTTTTAAAATTAATTATAATTGGAATTGTTGGCGACGCAGCGTAAAAACATAAACATGTGTTGGCGCGCACGTACCGTATCGGTCTGACGCCGTATATTGTAAGGACGATTTTGGTGTACCCAATTTTTGGAATTAATGCACGTTTTTTGTAGAAATTACTTAAAATATTGAGGAAATTGTATTGTATTAATTGTTTTTAATGTAAAATGCATGTATAGGAATATAAATTAGGATAAAAGTCGAGAATTACAAAAGTAAACATTGATGAATCGTAATACGTAAAATCTTGCAATTTATATTAATTTTGCGTGAATTATGTCTAAAACGGTATATAATCAAAATATATAACATTTGTGTATAATAAAAATACCGAGAAAGGGCAAAATACGGCCTAAGTGAAAATTGTGAAATCAAAATTCCTGTGTAAAAATTGCATATTTTTGTGTATAACTTTTTAGTTATTTATCGTAAAACTTAGGTAATTGTAATAGGTAATGCATTGTATCGCGCCTTTTAAGACGAAAATAATGATATATAACACGCTTAGGTTGTAATTATAGTTTTGATAATATTTTGTAAAATATCATAAAATCATAGTGAAAATAAGAATGTAAACACGTAAAAATGGTGAGAGCTACCCCGGCACCCTTAAGCTCGTCGGGCACCCCGTAAAAATCGCCCAAACAAAAATCGGCTGAGTGCCTTAAGCGCTCGCCTTAGTAGTCCGGTGAAGCTGTTAAGACCTTGCTAGGTCAATAGCGTAGTCAGTTCGAAAAAAAAAACCGTAAAAATCGTGGCAGGTTCATAGCAATCAGACCATCTACGACAGAGTGTCAATCGTAAGTGCCTTCGAGTGTCTTCAGGAAGATCTTCGGAAAATTCATCGTGGCTCATCGTTCATCGTGTTCATCATAGTTCATCGTTCGCCGTGGTTCGCTGCATTCAAGCCGTCGCTACGCATCGAGGCGCTGCACCTCGCCGGGAAGAATTACCGCGTTTTCGGTCTGATCCGTTGCTACAGGCCTGCGTAATCTGCGACCTGTACCCGTGTACAGTGACCGCTGTATCCGCGATCCACGTTGTCGTAATTGTAAGGACAATTGTAAGTCTGTGAGCGTTAAATAAATTCCCGTACGGTGATCGTGCAGTTTGGTGTTGCCCGCCAGCGTCCCGGATCCTTTCCCCTTCACCCTCTACCTTTCCTCTCTCCCTAGTCTCCTACCCCTCCTACCCCCTAGCACCTGTGACTGGGCCCGGTCGTGGGCGCCCCGGGGGTCCCGTCCCTTTTAGGAATTATAATATTTAAATTTCATAATTTTTAAGTTGAAATAATTATCTGCGTTTTTATAAAGTTTATTAATCAATGAAGCGCATGATGGGCTGAACAAACTCAATACAAAGTATCAATATTACATGTAAACAGGCCGCTATACCTACTACGCGTCGTTAATCTGGCGCAAGCGCAATACGTCACATGCATGTCGATGTCATCAGTGACGCGAACCCATAAGTTTTCCCTCTACCAAAAATAGATCAGCGCGGCTAAATAAATTTTCACTTCAAAAATTAATAAATTACGGTCGAATTTTGAACACTGGATGAACACTAGTATGGGGACATTCAAGTATTACGTAAGCAGAATTTTTGTAATTTCTGACCGCCTGACTCTCCCTGGTCAGCAAAAGTAAGCAATGTTCTTAACCCTCCCCCCCATAATTACGTAAAAATTTTATATAAGTATATTCGAATCTGTTTTAATTCAGTAAATGAATATTGCTGACGTAATCATTATCCAGACACCCCAACCCCTATGTCATCAAAAATAAGCAAATCAAGGCTCCCCCTCCCCCATCAGTGCTTACGTAATACTTGACCCCTATATATAAATTAGCAACATTGTTTACGTGATAGATAATATGTGTTGTTTCCTATGAACTGATCGTCTTCTAGAAGTTAATATACATTAAAAGCCGACATACTTATGTCAGTGTGAACTATACTAAATTGTCCCATTTACAAACATTACACAACCTCACGGTATAATAAATGTCAATCCATTTCCTTATTATTAATATCATTAATCTACTATACTATAATAAAACTGTAACAAGGTCAAATCTGTACATTAAATATTTTTTGAAAATTTTGATCGGGGTAGACTTTGTTATCGATATAGAAGCCAAAAATAATCTTTTTACAATTTTTGTCTGTCTGTCTATCTTTCTGTCCCTGTGAACATGCATCACACTGAAAGTACTGAGCCGATTTTAACGAAACTTGACACAGTAATAACTAATATTACAAGGTTACATTTAGGATACTTTTTGTCCCATAAAACGTAAGGGGTTCTCCAGGATAACGAAAGACAAAAATTTGTAGTTAATGTAACTAAACTTTTTTGCGACACCTTAGTACAAGAGCCAGCAACGTTGGAAGAACGAGAATTTTAGAAAAGCTGGTTCTTTTATATGAAGATATATTATGCCCTTCCAAACAGGATTCAGGATACCTGGTAGCCGGTTAACGTTGTGTTTTTTAATGCGCATCACACCTTTACAGGTCAAAATTTTGATTTATATATAATTTTAGGAAAAAAAATCGGTAACTTTTTAACGCTATTAAAAACATGAATTTATTTATTATTTGCCAGACAATTTTGTTATTGACAATAATGTGCCCGATGATATTCTTTATAAATAAAATAATTCATTTCAAACCATTTTATTTTTTCCATTGCAAATAACATATTTAATTTTATTAACCATTATGATATTGAGATTTCACCGTAAACACTGAAGAACAACGATAAACGTAGACATATAATTTTGAGACTGACGCCATCTTGAATACATGCGTCTATAACAGGCACTGCCACAATTATCGCAATCTTTATCATACAGCCAGTGTTGCGCTAAACTATAGCTGTAGCTAAGTTATTCGATACATATTATTTTTAATCTACCCTCTTTTATGTCTAAATAAAATATTATTAAAATTACAGCTATCTTATCATGGTTTGAACATAGTTTTTATATTTACAAATAATAGCATCGGGCACATTATTGTTAATAACAAAAATTTCTGGTAATAATAATTGTATGTTTTAGTAGCGTTTCAAAGTTAGGGAAAAACAGAACATTCTAAAATTAAACCGTTGCTAGCTCTTGGACGAATAGTTGAACAGGCAAGTGACAGTTGACGCAGCGACGTGACGCGATGCGTCATATCCTTTTTATTTATATTTTTTTTCAATACAATGGAGTATGAAAAAGTTTTAATACAAGTTGAAGATGGTTAGGATAAAGTAAGTGGTAGAGATGATTTTTTTTTTTTTTTACGTATTATGGATATGTAGAGTCTATGTACCATAGGTTAGGTGTCGTAATAGAGAAAGACAGAGAAAGAGAGACTGTATATAATATATACTAGGGTGGCCCAAAAAAACCGACTATTTTTTTTTTTTGAGTCTCGGGTGAAAATATCTTAGTTTTTGATGTTTTAAGAGCCCTCTCCAAAGGACAGCTCAAAAAAAAAAATTTAAGAGGTCACTCCAAATTTTTTAAAATTTCCAAAATCGTCTAAAATCGATTTATTTATTTTTTTTATTATTTTTCTCATTATTTTACTTTTTTCTACAAGAAAAATAATAAAGATCCTGAAAATCTCAAGTCGAAATTTTAATATTTAAAGGTCGCTCCAAATTTTTCAAAGTTTCCAAGACAAGTACTTTATATCTTTTCGAGCTACTTCTAATATAATATCAACAACTTATATTTTTTTTCTTCATTTACAACCAAAGAATAATAAAGCACGAAAACAAAAAAAAAAAACATTTTTTTTACGAATAGTGAATTGTCAAAAAACAATTTTTTAAATTCTTTAAATTTATTTATTTTTCAAAAATAAACGTTTTAATTAAATTTTTATAACTTTTTATAACATATTTATAAACTTTAAACACAAAAATAATCAATTATTAACATTATTTAGAATAACAACATTTTTTAACTTTTTATTAACGTATTATTTATATATTAATTAACGCTTATAAAAATTTTACTTTAGTTCAACACTTAACCAAATTAAAAACAGAATTAAAAATTTACTTCAACAATCTTAATGTATTGTTAAATATATTAAGTATAGTTAATTTTACTTTGTAGCTATATCAAAATGATTTATCAAACTTGTTTTTGTAGCGTTTGAAACATTTTTCTATTCTCTTCAATCACTTGCAATAAGTATTGTTTTTGTTTCTCGTCAGTCACAGTATCATGATACGATTGCATTAAAGCAATCCCACGTTCAGCTAATCATTTACAACTTGTAGCCCCTAACAATCTTGTTCAAAGTTGATAAAATTTAATTAAAACGTTTATTTTTGAAAAATAAATAAATTTAAAGAATTTAAAAAATTATGATTTTTTGACAATTACACTATAATCGTAAAAAAAAATTATTTAATTTTTTTTTGTTTCTCGTGCTTTAATTCCATTCTTTGGTATGTCAAATGCAAGAAAAAAAATATCAAGTTCGTTGATATTCATATTCAGAAGTAGCTCGAAAAGATATAAAGTACTTGTCTTGGAAACTTTGAAAAATTTGGAGCGACCTTTAAATATTAAAATTTCGACTTGAGATTTTCAGGATCTTTATCATTTTTATTGTAGAAAAAAGTAAAATAATGAGAAAAATAATTTAAAAAAAAAAATAAATCGATTTTAGACGATTTTGGAAATTATAAAAAATTTGGAGTGACCTCTTAAAATTTTTTTTTGAGCTGTCTTTTGGAGAGGGCTCTTAAAACATCAAAAACTAAGATATTTTCACCCGAGACTCAAAAAAAAAAAATAGTCGGTTTTTTTGGGCCACCCTAATATATACACAAATAAAATTTTCATTTCAGTAGCAAACCTACTCAAAGATTACCTATTAATGTATTAACTTTTATTAACTTGATTATCCCAGATCATTCAGTGTTTAATTTATCATTATTCTTTATATATAAAAATCAATATTTATATGTTTGTCCTCTATGCATGCCGAAACTACTGATCAGATTGTGATAATAATTTTGGAGGGTATTCTGGGGACGCCCGAGAATGTTCCTGTATCAAAAAATCTATATATTAGGTCTTTACCTATGAAATTGCCGTTTTGTACGAAAAAATTTAAACTAATTTTTTTCATGTATTTTTTATTTGTATTAATCGAAGTAATCACCCATGCAATCAACGCATCTTTGCTAACGCAGTGGCAGTTTATTGATGCCCTTCTTAAAGAAATCAGCTGGACGGGAGGCAACAAATTCTTCAAAGGTATTTTATACTGCCTCTTGGGTATTGAATTTTTTCCCCGCCAAGGAGTTATCCTAATTCTGGAAAAAGTAGTAGTCTGTAGGCGCAAGTTCTGGTGAGTAGGGTGGATGACGGAGAACTTCCAACCCCAGTTCTTGCAACTTGGAAACCGTCTGCTGTGCAGTATGAGGTCGCGCGTTGTCGTGCAGGAGCAGCGGAGACGAGCGATTGACCAATGCTGGTTGGAGATGTGCCAGCTTCTCCATCATTGTGTTCAGTTCTTCACAGTACACATCTGCAGTAATGCTCACTCAGTTTGGTAAGAAGCTGTGATGAATCACACCGGCGCTAGACCACCAAACAGTGACCATCACTTTTCTAGGGGTAAGTTTTCGTTTAGGGCATTGTTTAGGTGCTGAACCAGGATCTAACCAACTTGCTGAGCGCTTGCGGTTATCAAACAGAATCCATTTTTCATCGCAGGTAACAATGCGGTTCAAAATTCCTTCGTTTGTGTGTCTGTTGAGCAGTGCAAGGCACGTCTCGACGCGTACTTCGCGCTGGCGATCATTGAGTTCGTGGGGCACCCATTTGTCAAGCTTTTTTACCTTGCCAATTTGACGCAAATGGACCAATATTGTTTTGACGCTAACGTCGAAAGCTGCTGCTAATTCAGCCGTAGATTGTGTATCATCAGCTTCCACAATCGCCTTTAATTCGTCATTGTCGACAAAAGTCTTCGGACGACCGCGAGGTTCATTTTTCAAGTCGAAATTCCCAGAACGGAAGCGAGCAAACCAATAACAGGTGGTGCGTTGGTTTGTAGTGTTAGCTCCGTAAACGTCGTTGATGTTTCGTGCCGCTTGTGCCACGTTGCTGCCACGACGGTACTCATATTTCATAATTACTCGAATTTTTAACGTATCCATGATGACAAAAAAGATTGAAATGCGATGAAAATGTAACACTAATCAATAAACAAATGACTACTTTTGGAAAAAGAATTCCATGTTTTTAAAATAAAATTAATTTGAAATTAGAATTCTTAGCCAAACAAAAATTATTTTGATTTGAAATGGCCAGTATTGCAGAATGGCAATTTCATAGGTAAAGACCTATTATATATATAAACGTGTTTTTTAAAATAAATTAATGAAATTGTTTGCCTTAAAGAAAAAAAGGGCTTTTTCTTCTTATTGAAACTTTTTACAATACATTTCATATTGTTTTGACATTTCAATGAAACAACAGTTATCACAATTAATCAATTCCATTTGTATCAATGTAATTTTTTAGGAATTTATGTAGTTCTGGCATGGATATGAGGACATAGTGGGATCCAGGGTAATGAAGCTGTTGATGTTATCGCTAAAGAAGCTATCCAGACTGGATATTTCGATCATTATAAAACCTATGCTCAGGATTTATCCTCCCCAAACAAGACTGATTTGTTACTGTCATGGAACTCAAACTGGAATGTATTTTACCAAATTAAAGGCAAATCTTATGCTTCCATTTAGGATAACATTCCTGATAAGCCGTGGGTTTATAAATTTCGTGACTGTTGTAAGTTTGCTACGTCTACTATCTGTAGACTGAGTGCTCTCCAGTGCATCTTGCAAAGTTCAGAATCAGCAACAAATTAATATGTGTATAGGGGTCGGATGAAGGCACTCTAGAACACATTTTTTCGATTACCCCAATTTAGTATTTCATTGTATGATATTTTACCTAACAATGTACTACGGCCGTCTGATTTTAACAAAGGCACAAAGGCATGTATTTTCTCCTTTTGTCAATACTCTAATTTCATGTGTTTTAACAAAATTAAACTTCAACATAACACAATAAGTAACAGTAATTGTTATGTAAATATATATTTATTTAAGGCCTAATGTCTGTAGTGTTGTGTTTGTCTTTGTGTATCTCAGTGGTATAATCAGGAAGAACTAAATTATATAATAAAAATTTAATATTATCTATAAAGTGACTCTCCCATGACTAATTTGACAATTGTAGAATTCATATCCATGAAACTCCAATACTAAAAAGTTGAAATTTGTGAGTTTGGATGTTCGGGGTTATCTCTGATACTACTATCCGATTTTGAAAATTATTTCACTGTTAGAAAGGTATATTAGATTACTTTTTATTTAGGGAAATATATATATTATATAGTAAATGGGGCGTGGAGGTGAGGGCCAAAGGAGCAACCCAGTGGATATCGGGAAGACATTTCTTGCCAATATATATATAGTATAGTTTCGAGTCACAATTGGACTCGATCGGTGTTATTACAAAAAAGTTAAATACGTATTGAACCCTGGCCTTAAAAAGGTCTCATATTAAACGCACCGCGGTCGCTGAATGTTCGCCATCTTGCTCTTTTGTCTCGCTTTGGTTACGTTAGGTTAGATTTGCGAAAAAGGATAACGCGAACTAGCCTCGGGCGAACGAGGTGCATTTATTAGGAAACTTTTTTAAACCAAGTATTTAATACGTATTTAACTTTTTTCTAATAACACGGGATAAGTTTCGCTACAATCGGGTTTTAGGTTTTTTAAGATTTTTGGCGTTTGGAAATCAAATTGGAACCGGTAATAACCTATTTGGTGCAGACGAAGTTGCACGGGTCAGCTAGTTAATAATATTTTCGTGAGAATAAACCTAACGAATATATTAAAATAATTTTGTAAGGTCGTTTTGTGATGTATTTATTAATTGAAGTATAAATAAAAAAACACCAAGGTAAATGTCACACGAGTAGATAAGTTGTTATCTATCTATATATCTATATCTTCTCTATACGTATAATAAGAATGTAAATCTAACGTGTCTGTACTTTTTCCATTTTTGTGAATAAAATTGTTGCAGTTGTGTTGAAATAAATACATGTTAATAATTTGTAGAAATGTCTATCTGTCTGTTTGTTTGAACACGCATCAAGTTACTAAAGTACTGTATTTACGATAAAACGTATTCTCTAGCATATTCTCGAGTAACATCTAGTCTTGGTTTCATTAAAATCGGTTCAGTCTATCAAAAGTTATTGTAATTTTAATGACGACGTGACTTACGTACGAGAGAAACGTAGATAAGTAAATAGACTTAATACATTCAGATGATTATATAATCACTGATTTTTACGTTAGATTCTACACGTACGGAGTCGCGAGCATAGCTAGTATGTAGTTGGGCATTAAAAAAAATGAGAAGGGGTCAATCGAATCCAAAAAATAAATAGCCTAGGACCATCCACGAAAAATCTCACATGGAATGCTCATAGTCATATGCCAATACGTTCACTAGTTTTGGTGTGATTGAGCTTCAAAGAAACTGTATTTTCGTTATATAATATACTAGTGGGCCCGGCGGATGTTTTCCCGCCCTGCTAATAAAAATATCCTAGAATTAGACCGCAGCGCCACTTATCGGGCCCAATTGTGTATCTAAACTATTATCGAATCCAATGGAACACAAGCAAAAAATGTCATCAAATTCGGTTCAAATATTTAGGAGGAGTTCAATCACATACACACTGACAGAAGAATTATATATATATATAAAGATAAAGATAAGAATGTGCATGAAATGCTTAATGTAACTAACAAATTTAAGTTGATAAGTATTGATACTGTATCCGCCTAAAAAGCTTTCGATTTGTACGTCACCATTTTTTTTTTAGAAGATGAGTATAGAGGGTCTTTCTTAAAAGATAGATATATGCCGTCACAAATTACTTTGTAATGTACTATGAAAGAGGAATGCATTGTTTTGTTATATCTCAAAGTTATCAGGCAGCGTTTTCGATGGAAACTCCCAGGCGGTTTGACTTTGTCCGATATTTCCAACAATTATTGTTATATTTCAATCAATTTACACAAAACCTTGACAATTTTGCGTTTATCGCGAACAGACAGACAGACAGACGTGGCAGACGACTTTGTTTTATAATATGTTAGATATAGATTTACAGGCCTTTACAGCTTCACCGGACTACTAAGGCGAGCTTATTTAGCTACCACCCTGCACGGCACACCTCGGCTTGGGCTGTTGCCTGGGTTACGCAATACCGCGAATCTAAGCTAACTTAAACACTAGGGTGGGCCAAAAAAAACTTTTAATTTTTTTTTATTAATTACCATGAAAATATCGTCTGAGATGACGAAAAAAAATTGTGTTAAAGTTTCAGCTTTTAATATTAATATTAAGAGGTGGCGCATTAGAGTTTTTCTTTTTTTCTTTAGTCCCATACAAAAAAATGCATATCTCACCATTCGTTGTTCGTACAGCAAAATTTTTCAAGAGTTTTTTGTAGGAAATTGAACGTTCTACAAAAAAGGTTTCCTTCATTTTTTTCGCACGTCTCGCCATTTTAAAGATATTCAAGATTGAAATTTAAAGATTTTAAGGTACATTTCTTTTTTGCTTCTGAATTTTGTAAGTCGTTGACAAATGAACGTTATGAAATGCGCAATACATATTTCTGCAGGAAATTAAATGCTCTACAAAAAAGGTATCTTATGCTTAGTCGATTAGAATAAGCGTTTGAAAGAGATTTATGATCAAAGTTCAATACTTATCGCTCTTACTAATTTTTCAACATTTTCTTCGGAAAATTTTAATATAATTCATTAGTTTCGAAAAAATTAATGCAAATTTAAGTTTTTATCAGCACAAAAATACTTTTATCTATTATTTAAATTATTTTTTATATACATGTACGTACGGGTGGGCCAAAAAAAAATTCAAATTTGTTGAAAATGTTGAAAAATTAGTAAGAGCGATAAGTATTGAACTTTGATCGTAAATATCTTTCAAACGCTTATTCTAATCGACTAAGCATAAGATACCTTTTTTGTAGAGCATTTAATTTCCTGCAGAAATATGTATTGCGCATTTCATAACGTTCATTTGTCAACGACTTACAAAATTCAGAAGCAAAAAAGAAATGTACCTTAAAATCTTTAAATTTCAATCTTGAATATCTTTAAAATAGCGAAGCGTGCGAAAAAATGAAGGAAACCTTTTTTCTAGAACGTTCAATTTCCTACAAAAAGCTCTTGAAAAATTTTGCTGTACGAACAACGAATGGTGAGATATGAATTTTTTTGTATGGGACCAAAGAAAAAAGAAAAACTCTAATGCGCCACCTCTTAATATTAATATTAAGAGCTGAAACTTTAACACAATTTTTTTTTCGTCATCTCAGACGATATTTTCATGGTAATTAATAAAAAAAAAATTAAAAGTTTTTTTTGGCCCACCCTATTAAACACATTCATAAGCTAACTTTAACAAATTCATACATATAGGAATTAGTGAAATACACATATGTACCAAACATGTGTACCTCAGTAACTCGTTCCTAGTGTTTTTAGGGGTTATGTTGATACCAGGGCGTAAGCACGTAGCAAAGATAGGGACGAGTGAGGAAAGCGTGAGCGTAAAGTGCCGGATTATTGGACGTATTGGACTATTGAAGTGCCGGATTAATGAGACTCTATTAAACACATCACAATTTGACAAACTCTTTGACCGATGACCATAAACGACGGTATGGCACACTGAATTAATTTGTTCATAAAGGTTTTTATGTTCTCTATTTCGATTTGATATATATGTACATATTTGACATAGAATATCAACACCGATAATAAGATCACGCTCTAATTGTCACTAGGGTGAGGAGGGTTATCAATAAATACGTATGTTTTTTAAAATATATTATACGGGGCAATCGGAGAGACGGGTCACCTGATGGTAAGTGATCACCGTCGTCCATAGCAACACCAGGGGAGTCGCAAGTGCGTTGCCAGCTTGTGTTCGGGGAGGTGAGTATCCGGCGCTCTCACTAACGAAACGCAACAGTTCTGTGGGAGAGTGGTACTACCCCGGACGAGCTGACCCATTCATGCTGAAATCAATAATAGCTTCAGCGTAGCTCTACCACCTATCACCTACCACCATCACATGTGATTTGACAAAGTCGATCGTAATTGTCCACCTGAAATGTCTTACTCCTTTTAGTACATGCCGTGATGTAAACCGATCTCATCTCGAAATAAGAATCTTAAAAAAAACAACGAAAACTATTATTATTGTGATATGTGAATAATCAACATATAATGCAAAAACAATAATTTAGTACATTCAGTATTCCCAGCGAAAATATAGGAAAACGGAATTTATGTTTGTAAATAAATATACAGGATGTGAACGATTATTTTTTATTACGCATTTATTTTTTTAATATATCTAAAAACTTTAAATTGATATCAAAATTACATCGCAACGTTTTATTTGTTTATCTAATTTTGTTTACCGTCGGACGTGATTATTAAATCATTCGATATCTCTGTTATTAAGGAAACAACGCCCTCCTAAAATTTAGCATTTCCGTATTGTATCGCCGCAGTAAATTAAACTTAAGTATAATAGTGTAGTTCTGTCAGTCACACGTTTGGGAATTTAAAACAGTCTATATTTGGTAGACCAATATTTTTATTTAATTAGCCGTAGTCTGGTGATGTCCGTTCACACTATCACGTAAAAAAAAATACATTTTTATCAAATCAAATCAAATCAAAATGTTTTATTGCATACAAAAAAGTCCATTTGGTTAGTATACACAAAACTTAGAAAATATTGTTAGTACTTACATCTATAATGCATATGGAATAATAATTTATTATAACGCCACCGTGTGTAGGCGTACCCAATGTCCCAGTATGAGGCTGTCCCACCTGTCTGCTACAGTATTCAGGATACTGTTGGTGCTGGCACGTACCCTACGCATCATTGAGGCAGATCGCTTGCGCATGATGACGTGAAAGCCATCAATTCTCGCCTCCGCGAACATGCCTGAGGCGCTGCAATAGCGCGGCAAGCCCATCAGCACCCTGAATGCGTTATTATATTGTACGCGCAGAGCGTTGTATGCCCTCTGCGTATAGTTGATCCACAGACTGCATGAATAAAATGACTGGCAGTACGCTGTAAACAGCGTAGCCTTCACGTCAGTCGAGCATTTAGCAAATCTGCGAGCCAACATGTTACAGCGGACAGCCAACGACCTGCGCTCACGCTCAGTGTCCAGGCTATCTTTCAAATCATCGGATACCCAGTGACCCAGATACTTGAAATCAGTAACTTGCTTTAAGGGGCATTTTATGTACAATTGCGTAATCTACTTATTGCTTGACGTATTGCCTAATAGTAAAACATGTAGCGAAGCGGAGTGTGTTATATTTTAAACACATCAAATTTTTAGTACAGGCCTGAAGTTTAACCCTAATCCGAATGAACAGGTGAGCATGGACAAAAACCAGCATCTGAAATCACACAGTTCTTTAATTATTCTACAAGCATTTGATTTAATGTATAAATATATAGCGAGTAACGGCAGAATATCGATTGTCGTTTTTTAGAACACCCAAATTGATTAAAACAAATCCATCAATGAAAGCAAACTGTGACTGTAGAGATGCCCGATTTTTACCGTTTCCACGTTTATTGTCAAGTAGCTGATACTCGCGACTTCGACTCCGTCGTTTATTATTTTAACAATGTATTTTATGTATGTAGGAAATAATATACTGCTTACTCCACTGTTCGACGGCAAGAAACATCGTTAAACGCATAGTTTTTACAAAAATCGTAATTTGTAAAAACTGTATTTTAAATAAAGCTACCGTGATTTTTTTTTAGACAACGGCCACGTGTCTAATAAGTAGAAATAAGAAAATTGATCGAAATCTATCTAGTAGTTTTCGATACTGTGTACAACCGTAAACCTTTATCATTGTATTTATATCGATTATTAAAATGCTATGAATATACACGATGTACATATAATAATACCAGCTTCTGCCCGCGACTTCGTCCGCGTGAAATATTTAAGTACTTTGGGCTAACGCTAGCACGCAGCGGAAGCTCTCAAAAGGAAAAAAACAACCCGATTTTGAAACATTCCTCATTGGTGCTCCGCTCATATTGGCCTTATCGTGATGATATATAGCTTTTAACCTTCCTCGATAAATGGCTTATCTAACACTGAAAGAATTCTTCCAATCGGACCCGTAGTACCTGAGATTAGTGCGTTCAACCAAACAAACGAACAGACCCTTTAGCTTTATATTAGATAATAGATGATAATGAAGACGAATAAAATGAACATTGAACTTTATTCAGGAGGCACCCTTAAGGTCACTAAACCAGAAATGTAAAAATGTCGGCCCGGAAGCGTCGCGCCGCGCGCCTTGCCGCCGCTGTGTAGTGTGAACCGGCTTAACATTTTCGGCACACCCTGTTGCCTAGCGTATAATCGCATGACGTCAAGGCCTAGGTTAAGGCAACGAACCATCAAGGCCAAAACGTCGGTTTACAAGCAAGCATTCGCAAGTTTTGTTAGTCGCGGTATGACGCTGATTGTTAGGGGTCCGTATGAGCGCCCTAAAGTCCTTTGTTTTTAATATCGTCTATATGGGTTCTTTTCTACATCCATATGAGTGGAACAGTGGAACACATACACATGAGGTGGAAGACTGGGAATGTTTTCTGTCCGTCTATCCATTTTATCTACATATATTTACTGCTTCGTCAATATTTATAAATATTGCAAAACAATGTCTCTATACACATTTGTTAGAGTAATCTTAATTCTTCTGAATTATGCGACGGATTTTAATAAGGTTTTTACTAATTTAAAAAGTTTATCCTGAAGGTTTATATTATATGTAAATTATATTTATAGATAGGAGAGCAAATTCATTGTATTTTAATATAGTCGTAAAAAAATTACTAGATCCATAAAAATAATGTGCTATAAAGTTGTACATCTCAAAATGGTCAACACAAGAGTTTACAATGGCATACGTCTATTTTCTAAGGATGTCGCAGAGTAACCAGTAAGGAAGTAAAGTTTTTTTTTCTTTTTTAATAAATAGTATATTATTTGTGAAGCTGTTTCGACTAATTTACTATGAATTCCTATCCAATATTAAATACTTTAGTTATATCTGAAATTTAATATAGATCAACACAACACTCCATAATGAATGTCTTAGAAGATGCCACTGATAGAAAATTACCTGCAAAAAAAAAATATTTGTGTCACTCTTCTTCGAGATTTTTTGACTTTGATGAACTGACAATGTCGAAGCGCCAGAATATGGGCCGGATAATGTATACTGCACGTCTTTCTACGCATCGTATTTTATATTCCGATGCTTCATTTCACCCAGTCTTTATTTGATCATTGGGTTGTTGGTCTGCATAGTAATCACGCTATAAGCCATAAATAATCATAACGTCTTATAAAAATTAGTAAATACAAAGGAATCAAACGTGTACAATATTCTGTTCGAACTTGACTATATTTTATTTTACGACTGTAGAGTTCAGGTGGTCGCAAACGATGCGCTCACTTCTGTACGAGTGTTATTATCTTTATGGTTTACTTTTTTCGATAGTAAATATTACTCTATTTTTACATAGTCATCGGACCGTTCCCATCCGCCGCGCGGATACGTGCGGATGTGATGCAATTGACCGCAGATTTCTGATGCCGTACGCGTACGTGTGAAGTTGTGATTTTATTGAATGAAACATTCCATTGTAATGAAAATGAACGCGTATAAATACCTACAAGAAGTCGCAGCGTAATGTACGTGTAGGGTTGCATATGAATATAGTGATTACCTACTTCCACAGATTACAATTTTATTATATTCGTATTCCTTTAAAATCAGAAAGGACCACCAAATATTCTTGAGACTGTATAATAGAATAAAATTATTGCATTCAGATACGAACATTGCATCGCTTTGAATACTACAATTAGCCTGAGTTTTCGCTGATGATAATAAACATCGCCCCCTCGGCAGCGGCTCAAGCCTAGGTCCGTTCCCTCGGCGTGGAGCCCTTGAGTACGCTTCTCGCGCGATACAGTGACACAAAATCACTGCGACAACATTACACATATCACCTCCACACATGTGCAAGCATACACGCTTACACATGCAAGTAGAAGGGTTTAATTTTTCCCTTATCAAACTGAAATAGTTTAGAAAATTATCCGATACGAAATATATATAAGAGTTGTTGAGGTATGTATGCTTGGTACACATATATGTTTCAACAACTCATATATGTATGAATAGTTAGCTTAGCTTAGGTTAGCTTAGATAGGTCGCGAATTGCATGTATCAGGCAACAGCCCAAGCCGAGGTGTGCCGCGCACCCTTGAGCTATGTAGTTGTCAAATAAAATCGGCTGAGTGCCTTAAGCGCTCGCCTTATTAGTCCGGTGAAGCTGTTAATACCTTGCTAGGTCAATAGCGTAGTCAGTTCGAAAAAAATAAATAAACATCGTGATGAAACTATAAATATAATAATAAGATAATTTACGGTAACTTCTTGGCTGATTACCTTCTTCAAGATGAATTACATTAAGATATACAGTTTGCAGGATTAGTATGCTTACTTAGGCTTAGGCTTAACAAAATGCTTTCAAAATTTTTACGGACATACATTAAATTATCAAGAATGTATTGGGAGGGTAGAGATACCGAAGAGTAGGATACCGAACATCTGGAACTTCGTTTTTAATGATTCCCGAGGTCCCATATGATATCGCACTGTGCCCGTTTTTGTAATTAAAATGTGGTGTCTGCCTCAGCAGCCGTCCCCCACAGCAGAATACCATAAGACATTAGGTTATGGAAGTAAGCGAAGTAGACTAACCTAGCAGTAACAATATCTGTAAGCCTTAGCTAATGTTAGCTAAGATGATCATGGTAATCGCTGAAATATTGGCGTTTATCAGTTTAAGATTTGTATACCAACACCCATTTTGAAGCCGCCTAGTTTCCGTGTAGTTAGTAGATCCATTTTTCTCTTTCAGTGGTTAATAATATTCAGAGGAGAGTTGGGCGTCGCACATAGAACAGCTTCGTTGCGTTTAAAACTACGGATGCACTATGTCTACTCCTTTTTCAAAGGCTGGCAACGCATCTTTAAAAAAGATTTTTTAGTCATCATGTGATCATGGGCGGTGGTGATTACTTACCATCAGGTGACCCATACGATCGTTTGCCACCAATAGCATGAAAAAAATTAAATAAACGCTCATCTAACATCATTAGGTATCTATCTCATCTATCAGGTCATCTACATATCAGTAGGTAGGTGAAGGTAAAAGTGTTAATATCTTTTCCTTCTCTGTTTCTCAACCTCTTTTTTCACTTTCATTTTGTTCATTAGCTATTGACGAGCTTAAGTTTTATCTATCATTTTTTTAAATAGGTTTTTTTCTATACCATCGTTAATTCGAAGCATTTATTTATAAGTCTCTATCACCGTACATCACGATCCTTACGACTGTAATTTACAATATTAATACCATTTAGGTAATGATATCAAAAATAAATATACGTAATAATATTATCTACAGATTAAAAAGTGAGGAAAAACTTTGTACACCTTATTTTGGTAAAATTTCGATCACTAGTCTTCTATGTATATAAACTAGCGGGCGCGGCGGACGTTCGCTTACCTCAGTAATTTAAAAAATCCTAAAATCCATCCGCAGCACCACCTACCGGCTTCTATAGTAAATCTAAACCATTCTTGAATCCACCTCAACATTCGCATAAAATTTCCTCAAAATCTGTCCAGCTGTTTAGGTGGAGTTGAGTCCCATACACAGGGACAGAATAATTATATATATAATATAGTAATACGTGAAGCCGAAATTTTGTACCCCTTTTTAAGCGAATTGCGAGAAGGTATGAACGTGAAATTTGGCATCGTTAAAGTTTATATGCAGGAGAAGTGCACAAAGCTATTTTTTTTAATATAAAATTCATTAATAACACATTAAATTAATTAAAATATCCATTACGCACACTACTGCTTGAATGACACACACAACATATACACACATGTAAATGAAAATGACGTTTCACCATCCGTCATTTTCCTCTTACGTTCCAGTAACCTTTTTTCATCCTACATTCAATATTTTTAACATGACGGAACGTATCCATATCTTACATACCCTTTCAAATTAACTTGTATATATAAAGATACGTGAAGACAAAGCAGTTCAGTAACTCTTTCTCCACTGTCTATTAACTTATTTTCTATATTCTTAAAAGGAATTTTGGAAACAGTTCATTTCCTCTACTTTTGATGATTCGAACTCTTTATTTATCTTTCTAACCGTCACACTGCAAGCTCCTTACGTCTACAATCCACAATATTAGTACACTCCTTGGCAAAATAGATATTGAAGCTTAAAAGATTAATGACTTCTCGTCGTATTTGAACCACTATTATTATTAAATACGGAAGTAACTCTGTGTGTTTGTCTTATAAATTGATCGTAATTAATATTTTTGAAGTGAAAACTTCTTTAGGCGCATTGAGCGGTATCTTTGGCAGGAGATAAAGTTATGATTTCGCATCACGATAGGCTAGTAAAGCATGACCGGGCGTATTGCACTTGCGCGGCTTGCGTCAGACTAGCGACGCGTGGTATACATCTAATATTGATGTCTTGTATTGAGATTGTGCAGCTCATCATATGTTTGGTTAATTAATAAGCTGTATAAAAATGTATATCATTATTGTTCGGAGTGCTAATAGATGTCTAAACCAGACTAATGTTGATAATTTCAATATTGACTGCCTGGACTTTTTTTCATCGAGCACATACCGATAAGTACACACGAAGAAGATGTAAGTAGAATCGGTTAAAAATATAGTCTGTGACGGTTTATAATTCAAATTAGTAATACAATGAAAATAATTGTATACTGTTTCATATTTGAGGTCGCAATATTAATATATTTTCGCTTACTGAACTTAATTGATAAGCACAGATTTTAGCAAAGAATAAATCTTTGATTGTTCGTACTTCTAGCGGGCATTACATGTTTTTAAAGAAATTTTGTACGCAAATGGTACGAGTTCATCGTTCTTAGTGTAGGACAGAGACTTCCAAAGTTTTTCACTCCGCGGCGCACTTCCAAGTTTGGTATTTTATCACGGCCCCCTAACCTACCAAGCTATTCGAGATAGATAAAGTTCATATAAATATGTACAATTATACTATTTATATAGGCACAGATATTAAAACATCCACAATATGGATCTGCGTGTGCTGGGTATTTAATGGTTTACGTCATGGATCTGCATGTGCTGAGTATTTAATAGTTTGCGTTGTAATTATGAATATTGAAGTTAAGCTATTGGAGCAAGGTTAAGTGATGTGCCACACGGCGCCCTTCTTTGGGCATATTTTGGGAACCCCTGTTCATCTGTTTGCATCATTTTTAATAACATATTATGCTTTGATGAGTTTCGCGACAAATGAACGTGTATTATTTGAAGTAAAACTTCTTATGGGAGGGCTTTGAAATTCTGATCCGCAACCTTTTTGTGTGATGCCAAGTGGTGGGGGTATAACACTGTGTGCGATGGTTAATTTGTGATTATTTCTTACTAGCTTCTGCCTGCGACTTCGTCCACATGGAAATAGTTACTTTGGACGAACGCTAAAAATATCCGATTTTGAAACATTCTTCATTGGTGCTCCGCTCCTATTGGTTTTAGTGTGATGATATATAGCTTATAGCTTCTCTCGATAAATTACTTATCCAACACTGAAAAAAATATTCAAATCGGACCAGTAATACCTGAGATTAGCGCGTTCAACCCAACAAATAAACAAATTCTCCAACTTTATAATATTAGTATAAATTCAAGTCATGCTGGATTCTTACAAAATTTTACTTATCCGATATCAATACACGTAAAACTATAATCACATTTGATATTAAGTAACGACGTAGTTTAAAATCATAACATGCTAATACTAGAGGAGAACTATCTCTCAAGAGCAACTGCCGGAACACACCTATAAGTGCTTGGCGGCATATTTTCAATTTTAGGCGACAACTAGTCAGGCATTAGCAAATGTTCTACCAATTTTATTGCTTCATCGCGATGGTTTCCTTCACCGAAAGCTCGAGCTGTTTGTTAGCGCAGCAATTTTTTTTTTTTTTTTTTAGAAAGAAATTGGTCCCTGTGTGATAGTTACCCCCCCCAAAAACTTTAACACCAAAGAGGAAGAAGTGTTTTCCCCCCTCTTTTTTGGGGAGGGGGGGGGGGGGTGAGGGAGGGGGGGGGGGAGAAGGGGAGGGGAGAGGAGGGGGGATCCGGCGCCCTCACTACCAAACAAAACACAACAATGCAAACACTGTTTCTTCACGTCTGTTTTCTTTGAGAGGGTGGTACTACCCCGGACGAGCCGACTCATTCATGCTGAAACCAGTAATAGTTTCAACGTGGCTCTACCACCTACAAACCAATTGATGTAGTGTCTGGATCCACTAACACTGAGCCAAGTGATTTAATATTCTCTGTTATGAATCAGATAGCATTGTAGATTTGATCTTTATTATTTCCCAACTAGGGACTTAATTTCAATAAATTTTGTGTTGATTTTCTTTAATCATAATAAAATAGGAATTGGTACAGCGATAAAAGCTGATAAGTAATTCCATTATAAATTACATTAATATATACATTGAAAATGAATAACAATATAAACGTGACCCAAATATCGGATATTTCTTTTTAATATGGCTGCCGGATTTATCCTGGATATTGTCTTATATCAAAATACAACTACTCTACCCACATTGGTGTAGGAGATGAACTACTGAGTAAGGTGTAAGGAGTAAGGTGTTAAAACAGCCCATGAAAGTAAAGTTACCAATAATGTGTTTTTGATAGTGGTAAGATTAAGTCGATATTTATTAATTTAAATCGGTGATATTATCGGCTGACGGTGAAGTAAAACATCGTGAGGAAATCCGAACCTGAAAAATGTTCTTGTAAAGCGGTCACCGCAGCCTATGGATGCTTGTAGCATCAGAAGTGTTACAGGCGCGTTGCCGACCCTTAAGTAACCTATTTATTTTCCCCTTGAAGCACTCCATACTGTAGTCCTCAGGAAAGACTTCAGCAGGAAGTTCATTCCACAACCGGATCGTTCGTGGAAGGAAACCCCTCTGGAACCGGACCGTCCGAGACCATTTCGGTTCCAATGTGTGGGGATAGATTCCCTGCCGATGACGAGCGGTGCGATGGTGGAAAGCAGCTACAGGCATAATGTTAAACAATTCTTCGGAACACAACCCATTATACAAACGACTTACAGACTGATTATGATGGTCATGATATACAGCAATCAAGCATGGTGGCAGAGTGTCTGTACCCGACTGCATAGTTATAGCCATGCAAGTGGAGGTAAGCACTCTCTTTTGTTTTGTGTTGTAACGTTTCCTACTCAGACAGTGAATGTCCAGCTAACAGTGGTGACTAGTGATGTATTCAACATATACCTTAGTTGTAGCCGTTATTTTTGGATTTTTTGGGCTTACTATGTTTGTCATGTTTTTTAACTCTTTATTTTTGTCGAGGAATTGTTCTAAGAGAACACGCCACTCTCATCCACACAATAAGCAATAATCTAGGTAACGTCTTACAAAAGAAAAGAATAACAAAACATTAAATTAAAAATTGGTTTTTTACAATCACTTTCTTGCCCTTATACCAATGTCCACCATTATTATAGATTAACTTTGCTTCCTCCGATGCTGGGCGTGCCAATATTCTGATAAAAAATGTATAAGAAGCTATTTTCGTAATGAATATATAAGAAGTATATTTAAGGTAGTGGCTGTTACTGAGAATGTTTAGAGCCCCAAAATGGTACGAACATAACTCGAAGGCTTGTTGACCAAATAGTAAGAAAATGTTAACCCATGGCTACAGGATAGAAGAGAATAAGTACACTGCAGATTACGCCGATAACAAATGTACAAAATGACATGAAACAGCTGGAACTACCATAAAATGATTACACTCAGAGATGCAAATGGAGATTTATGATTAGAAAATGTATGAAGAAGAAAAATTATGTACTTAAATATATATATTTTTTTATTTAATCAGGAATTAAGTTTAATCGTATTAGCCATCTTATAAAAGACGATATCTATCATGTTCGTTAATGTGCTTATAACTCGAAAATTACTGAACTGAACTACATGATTATTTTTCAACGCATAAGTTTTATTCTCAGGACAGGTTTTACTGTATGTTTTGCTATATTAGGTAGTATATGAAATAAGTTATGAAGTTAAAAGTTAATTAAATCGATAGAAAATGTCTACGAGTATACTTTATTATAATATTTTACTCAAATAACCAATAATTAGTGAACTATTATCTAAAATGGAAATTGCAAAAAATACCCTAACAATAAATCTACACTTAACTCAAGCGAAGCCGGCTGCGGCACAGTTAATAATAGTATATAATATAATAGACAGTTTTTATATAGACAAGACAACGATTGTGGGTTGCTTTAACAAAGAGACAGTATCCTGAAACCGTCGCAGTAAGTCGTGTAGGCCGATGAAATGTGCTTTCATAATGTTTTCCTAACGTTCCACTTATTCAGGGCCGAGCAGCCTTGGGCGCCATATTGAATTACCGTCAAATGGAGTGCAAGTAATACGATTACGTCGTATAAATAAACCTACATGTTCGCTAACGTTCAATTTGCCATGGAAATTATAATTTCGCCCCATTTAGATGACGTATTCGGAATGAGACCTTGTTATACCTGTTTTATAAATTATAGCTGTGTCCGCGGCTTCATCCGAGTGGAAACTTATGTAAAGAAACAGTTCATCTCAATGTATCAAGTCCATTTACTTATGTATTATTCTCTCGTACTTAAGTCGCGTCGTCATTAAAAGCGCAATAACTTTTGATAGACCGAACCTATTTTAATAAAATAAAGACTAAATTTTACTCGAAGATATGCTTTATGATCTTCTTGAGGAGGTTTTATCATTAACTCAGTATTTTAGCAGTGGTGCGTGTTCATACAAAAATATAGACAGACATTTCTAAAATTGATTGAAATGTATTCTGTTACTTATTCCTAGACACCGGCAACATTTTTTTATACAAAAATATAAAAAGTACAGACAAGTTAGATTTACATTTTCATTATATGTACAGATTTAAAGTCTTTGTTAGTAAAATACCTTTAAAATTAAATTAAATGCCCTATGCATATTTTTATTTAATTTTATTATCAAAGAAAATCAATTACAACCTGCGGCTTTATTACGAAACGTGCTTACACACGTGATAAAAATGTGCGTAGGTTTATTCCTTGAGAGGATTTAAACAAAAATTAACTTTAAACACTAAGCAATTAGGAATGATTTCCAACCGTATACCACAGCGGACTATTATCCAATAGAATTTCAGCCTAAAAAGTTTCCGATAGAGTTTATTTTCGCCTGTGATGAGAGGTAATATTACATTTGCGAACTCCTGCTATGTTAGGTATTTTAATAATGTGTAAAACGGAGGAGAATTGTACAGAACATGTGTACGTTAGACGTGTCTTTCGTTTTTGTTACGGATGCCCTAAAACAATTTTGTGCTCGGATGTGTTTAGAGTTCCGTAACCGTCAACCCCTTTTCTGATAGCACTGAATCGGCATTAATCTATGCGTCTTGTGAATTTTAGCTTTAACACATTTTTGGTTGAAATTTCCTTTATAAGAACATAATCAGGTTATAATAACATTAGCGGGCGCGGCGGATGTTATCCCGCCCTGATAATAATAAAAACCTTGACATATTATATACGTTAACCTTCTTCGTGAATCACTTTATCTACTGGCGAAAATCGTATGAAAATCGGTTCAGTAGTTTATGAGTTTATCGAGAACGAACAAACAGACGCGGGGAGGACTTTGTTTTCATAATATGTAGTTATATAATGTCAGCATATAAATGCCCCGCTATTGAGGTAAAGACCACTCTCCGAGAGGAGATACAAGAATTATCACAAAGCTGGTGCAGTGTGCACTGCATGCTACTGACTGATAATGTAACCTTCTATAGGTGAAAGATTTTTCACATGTCCCATTAGTGTTGTGTTATAGTCAATAGTGTGAATTTGCAAAAAGCTACGATTAGAAGATTTCTTAGTCTTATGTTAATTTACCCCAAAAAGTTATCAATGAAAAAAATCGAATGACTTTGGATATACATTTTGTTAATGAATTCAGTGAATAACTTTGTCTTCGAAATATCCAATCAGTAATGAATACACTTTTTTGTTTAATAGTAAAAATGTAGTTCTACACTCTGTTGTAAATTATCTTAACAGTAATACGTTCTTGTAAGTTATTGTAATAGAAAGTATGAATAATAATCTTTTTTTTTATATCATAGGAGGCAAACGAACAGGTGGGTCACCTGATGTTAAGTGATCACCACCGTCCATAGACACTTGCAATACCAGGGGAGTCGCAAGTGCGTTGCCAGCCTGTGTTGGGGGGGGGAGGAGGGGAAGGGGAAGCGGAATGTGGAAGGGGAGGGAAGGCGGATCTCCGGCACTCTCACTGACCGAACGAAACGCAACAATGCGAGCAAGCACTGTTACTTCACGTCGGTTTTCTGTGGGTCGGGTGGTACTACCCCAGGCGAACCGACCCATTCATGCTGAAACCAGTAATAGCTTCAGCGTGGCTCTACCACCTACAAAATCAAAAAAATAAATATTTTAAACCATGAATATTTAGTGTTAACACGCTCGAATATTATGTGCAGAAAATACACGTCACTGAACGCTTAGTGCTTATAAAGTCTTAAAATTTTAATAACTTTATATTAAACTAGCTCATTTCCGCGACTTCGTCTAAGTCGTTTATATTATCTCAATTGTTTTGTTATATCTCAAATGGATTATTAGGCAGTGTTTTGGACGAAAGCTCCCAGCGGCTTGACTTTTTCCGACACTTGCAACAATTATCATTATATTTCAACCAATTTACTAGATATCTTAACAAATTATATACCTAAACCTTCCTCGTGAATCACTTTATCTATTAATGAAAACCGCATGATAATCCGCTTAGTAGTTTTTGAGTTTATTGCGAACATACTCGTACATATAGACAGACAGACGATGCGGAGGACTTCGTTTTATAATATGTAGTGATAAGTGATGAGGCTATCGTGATATTTTTTTTTTAGATAAAGACCAAGTGTTTAGGACATGAAACTTAAAAATGTTTAAAATCTATCCAGTAGTTGTTGAGTGATGCGCGCACAACGGCAGACCTCTAAAAATTTATTTGTATATAAGATAAGAAAACTGAGGAATTTTGATGTTCGCAGGCAATCAATCCCCTCAAACGCCAACAAATAAAGAGTGTATTTACTATCGGCTATCGAAACGTATCACATAACCTCACGATTACTATTTGTAGTACGCTATTTGTATTCGATTAGATATCGCAGGTGACTAATCAAACAAGCGGTTAATCGGAGCCGAAGGAAAACCGATCGTCGTTGGCGATCTCGAAAATAAATTCGAAATCTTACGTCTCCGATTCCGAGAAACGGCTTCGTCCATTCGGTGATGGTCACGCGTACGAACTAATGGTTTTAGAATACACGACATATTTACGTTTACGATTAATCGTGACATTTATATCACGATTTTTATTCCATTGGCTGAGATACACTGGATATGTACCTAATGATGAACCACCGTAATCATTAAATAATTATTTGCTAAACGAATATATTTTTGAAATATTTGTTATCACTTTTTTAACATCTTAGCAGTTGATCACAATCTCGCCTGATGTTACATTATGTTGTGGTAAGATAGTTAACATACAAGACTTAGAGGAGGAATGATATGTAGGTGCTGATTTCTGGATACACTTATGTATACCCATGTGCTTGGCGGCAGATTTTCAACCTTAAGGTGGTAGCTTCCCAGACGAAATTAAAGAAAGTCCCAACGCAACATTAAAAAGATACAGAAAACTTCTTGATGTTTGCGGTAATTAACAACGAAGTAAATATTAAGATATTACAAATATAAATATATTTTAATTTAATAATATTCCTTTATAGCATGCACTCCTGATATGAAACCATCAGTGACGCCTATAGGAAATAACAGCGGCTCTAGAAAGTGTAGTTCTTTATTATTGAAAGAGTTTTCCAAATACATTCAGTAATTCTGGAGATCACTTTCTAGAAACATCTTTCTATTCGTTCCTCTTTATAATATTTTTTGCACGTGATGAACTAACAAATAGACATACAGTTCACTTGGTGTTTAATGGTTACTGGAGCCTATGTCTAAGCACAACCAACCTGAAAGGGTTCGTTATAATAAGTTACTACTACTGAGAGCTGAGTTATAACGTATCGTGTCCCAGGATGTTATTGAGCACACCCTTCGAACTTGGATAACAGCGTGAATATTACTGGCTTATCGCAGAAATAGGTGTCCTTTTTTTTAACGTGGAGAGAAAATCCAGCTTCGACTGTCAGGCCCCCGGGCGAGAGCCTGAGCTGAGTCGACCGGCAGCTGCGTGCTGGGCCGCATCTGCCGGTGCTGTACGGCGACTTTAACCGACTAAAACTCCTCGACAACCTACGCCGCACTATGGGGGTATCTCGGGGTTGCGTGAGCAAGCACCACGACACCTCCGGCGGTAGGCGTTTTCCACGTCGCACCCGACTGAGGCAGCCCGGTTGCGAGACTGCCTCCCAGCCCGCCGAAACCGTGCAATGGGAGTCCAGGGCCCCCGTCCCTTTCCCCCTGGGTTCGGCTGGCATTTTTTACCGAGGTTTACTCCTTCTCCGCCTCAGCCACCCTAAGATCCCCTCCGGCCTACGTTACCCCCCTTCCCTGTCCCTCGATCCTTACCCTACCCTACCTAGAAATAGGTGTCCTGCAATAAACAAGCGTACCGTTTGGTGGAAAAATATTTCTGACATAATTATGAAGCGATGATGCCTTAGTTGATATCGTTAGGACACCGCATCAACTGAGTCGGAACTTTCGGTGGAGGAAAACTATAACATGGTGGTAGTTGATCTTTCTGATTCTACCTGGCTAACTACCACCCTTTAGTTGAAAATCAGTCGCCAAGCACCTATTGGTGTGTTCCGCCAGCTGTATTTGAGAGCCAATCCCCCTCTATGTTTAATGTGGTTACCATATTAGACCACATTGTCATTTAATTTGAAATTTAAAAGTATAGAAAAAATTGCCCTTTAGACTCCCCTCGCCCCCTATTTCATCAAATTTACGTAAAGCATATAGACCTCACTCTCTCTGGTGCTTACGAAATACTTTAACGGCCTCTGAACAGTAGGTATCACAAGTGATACGTAATTAAGTTTTGAATAAAAGTGTATTGTCAGTGATTTGTTTCCTTTCACGGTCCGACCCGATACGATCTTCCGCGAAAGCATTTGAGAATATACGTTCTAACCCCGCGGGCAGTTATAATCGAGCTAGATTCATTTGCGATAGTCAGGTGAACGATCTATTTGAGTTGAAGGCCAACAATAGTTTGGTCAGTTTTTTTTTTATTATTATTATATTATTTGTACTTACTACTTATACGTGTGCTCGCTCGGGTATCGACCCGCGATACAAAAAATATACATACACAATCGAATTCGGATATTAATCGAGATATCGATATTGAATTTGATTCCGATGTCGACAGATCGGATTAGCGGTTCTTGATACTCGCCGGTAATATTATCTCATATTTTATAAATGTTCTTTTGAAGAGAAAACTTCTTTAGGAGCGTTGAGCGGTATTTTTGGCAAGAGATAAATTTATAATTTCGCGTCATGACATGCTACGCAAGCATATTGCGTCTGCGCGGCTTGCATCACACTAGCGACGCGTAATATGTGGGGCCTGTGTACATGTAATATCGATATTTTGCAGTTCATCATACGTTTGATTGATTAATAGACTTTAAAAAATGTATATAATTATTGCTCCAAGTGCTAGCAGATGTGAAAACCAGACTAATGTTAATAATTTCAATATACAAATTATGAAATTTAAATAGTTCACACTATAATTAATTGAAAAATTCAAAGGAGAACAGAGTTATTCAATTGTTTTGAGTTTTCCCTTCTGTCGGTAGTCCTTATGAGTGTCTCTACTTTTTTTACCTTACGATCGACCAATGCGTTTATTTATAAGTCTCTATTCGTCATAATTCACTCTCTTTACGTCTACAACCCCAACCGATATAATGAATGAGAATGTGAGTTTGTTTGTTACGCTTTCACGATTTACTTACAATTACTAAACTTAAAATTTTGCATACACATAAAATAATATAGGGTATCCTTTCATCCAGAGAGAGGTACTATTACCTGGGGATAGTACCAATTAAGATCAACTAGAGAAATCCGTGGGTAATAACTAGTTTACAAGATTTGTACAATACACAATACAAATTATACCATTTAGGAAAAAAAAAATTAAAAAATCATCATCAACCTGTAAGAGATCCACTGCAGGGTTATGGACCATTTCCCGAAAGAAGGAATCGGCATAATCACCACGCCAGCCCAAGAGGTATTGACAATTTCAAACTTCGAGAAATCCAGAGTTCTTTACTTTCCCACATACGATAGTACTACAAGAACATTTCTCAGGTTCAGATTTCCTCACGACGTTTTCCTTCGCCGTCAGCCGATAGTGTTACCAATTTAAATTAGGAAATGTACGTAAATTCCGAAAAATTCGTTGGTACATGGTGGGGTTCGAACCTGCGGATATCAGATTGATATTTCACCGGTCAAATCGTTGGACCATCACAACAACAGAAAAAACATAGATTATAATGCCTATATACATATTTATTTAGTCGTGAAGAAGAGAACAGACCCCATAATATGGTTGAATTTCATTCACCGAGCGGTCACTTGTAAAAAATCTTTCGAAAGCATAATGTAATAAAATCCTTAACTATCGTAATTACTTATTGAATTATTGTGATGTTGGTGACCACTTCGACCCCTAGTCTGAGAGAAATACTCGGAGTCCATAAATGGAAGCGGTCAGACGCGCAGGATATATTAAGGTGCACAAGTGTACACGCAAGACATAGGTGTGCTACTCGTCCTTGTTCTTCTGGACCCAGTGGAATGGGGACTCTTACGACTGGAGAAGGACTCAGACAGATCGTACAGTATCACGGTGAGAAAGTTACAAGGGGTCAGTAATATCTCGCACTCCCTTAATTGCCTATTCCGATACCCACGGGAAGATATATTGTGCTATTAGCTGCAGGCACCACACGACAATAATTACTGAATAGTTTCTTTTTCTAGTAACTCTACACACTTACGTAGCACAGACTCGAACGTCGCCTTGATGGCCTTCACTCGAACTTTAAATTCATTCGAGAAGCCGTCATAATAAATGCATTAATGAAATGATTATGCTAATGATATAGTTTTTTAGCTCGTTTATCTGTAGTTAATCGTTATTTACAGTTAGTGTATGCTAAGTTTTGTGTTGCTAAGTCTCGGGATGTTTGGGCGTGGCTGAGAGACCGGTGCATGTCTATTATTGTATATATATAATTTGTGTGTAATATATTACATCATAAAGTATACTGTTATTAAAAAAATATGTTTTAAAGGTCTTTAGTTTCCTATTTAGAAGTATTAAAAAAAATTGAAGACCTGTTCTGCATTCCTTTATTATTAATGCTTGGGTATCCATGTCTTGTTATTATACCAACGGTCGGTTAAACTCTATTTAATAGGATTGTGTGTTTTTTAGTTTACAAATCTCACCCGTTATGTTTATTTCCCTTTGAGTGAACATTTGTAGTGATATCCCGTACCTTTCTAGTATTTTCATATTCAGTTCCTGCAGGACTATTACTGTATGTTGTGAATGATTTTGATTCTAATTTGAAAGAACTAGTAGCACTGGTGCATTTTGTATCAAAGCGTCTGTCTTGATAACGCGATTCGATACGATTTCTGCGTATATACCTTGTAACATATCTATACTAATATTATAAAGAGGTAAAGTTTGTGAGTTTGTGACGTTGTAGGGGGTAATCTCTGGATCTACAAAACTGATTTTGAAAACTCTTTTACCAATACAAAGCCACATTATTTGTGAGTATCATAGGCTATATATATTAACCCGAAAAAATAAAAATACTTTTTGTGGTAGTCGAATTTCCAAAGTAAGTCGGAGAAAAAACGGTCGAACGAAAACGTTTCTTACGAACGCTGCCGTAACGATGAGAGATATATGATTGTGTTGTAAAGAAAAGTTGTGGAGCTTGATAATGCCTACAAAAAAGTCAGCGACAGCATATATCTAACTTCAAAGTTTTTTTTATTATTATGGCGGGACAACGTCCGCCGTGACGGCCAGTAACATAATATACTCGTATAGCATATGTCGATCGTGAGTGCTTTTGACTCGATCTTGAGATAAATTTGCCGATATAGAGCTATTCAAAAATTTTGTATTAGTAGGTAGGTAACAAAAACAAAATGTAATGAATAGACAACTAAAATTGATTTGATTCACTATAAAGCCATTAAAATTCCCTTCATCGCTTTCTTTTATCGTTTTTAGCTGCATTCACTGCAATCCTGCACCACACATACTTGCAGCCTTTCAGAGTCGTTCGATCGTAGTCTAGCAATATTGAAAAGTGGATGGCCAGCAGTTCAAGTTTGAGCACCCCTGTTGTAATATCTTCAGATATATTTATTAACTTCTTTCAGAGATGATACACTGCGTTTTTTTTAAATATTTCATAGCGTAGTCCAGCATTACCGACGTCGTGATAAAAAATATCAAGGTCGACTCCTTTGAATTTCTTAAAAAAAAATTTGTTTTTATTTTTAATTTCTTTTATTTCGTCGTTCTATTCAATGAACATCATTTTATCACTCTCATCAATTTTTAATATTGTACATTTCACTTTACTGCTTTTTAAAATGAATTTATCCTCTTGTAAAGGATTTTATTTTTCGACCCATTGTGTGGCTGTAGAGGAATTTCCGGTCGTCGAAATTCCGTTATTATTGTAGCAATGAGCGGTACCGTTTTTTCTTTTTTTTCTTAGTTTAGAGCTACTGGCAAATGCAGGTAATTCGATTGTCGGATAAATACTCATTCTGAAAGTTAATTCATTTGGAAACAAAAGACTAACGCTATTTTTTAAATCTCCATGTTCAGTATCTCTAATATGGAAAAAATTGGTAGTATTATCTAAATTATATAAAATTTTGTTAAGTACTGATGCGTCTGCGACATTAAAGACTAGCTTCTGCCCGCGACTTCGTCCGCGTGAAATAGTTATTGTGGGCTAAAGCTAAAAAAACGACTTTAAAACATTCTTTATTGATGCTCCGCTCCTATTGGTATTTGGGTCATGATATATTATAGCCTATAGCCTTCCCTGATAAATGAGCTATTTAACACTGAAATAATTTTTCAAATCGGACCAGTAGTTCCTGAGATTAGCGCGTTTAAACAAACAAACTCTTCGGCTTCATAATATCAGTATAGATAATCCCACTTGACGCAAGTCTTCCATTAGTTTCAGTAAATTAATGCAAGAATTTCAAATATTTTAACCCATCCCTTTACTGGTGGTGGGGCAGGCGTGTAAATAGCCGTGCTCACCGTGCGGTGTGAGAACTTATTATGTCTGAACACGTGGATGCGTGTCAGACTAACTTTGTCTATCTCTGAGCATGTGAGAATATGTGATCGATACTGGGAGGTATATAAAGCACTTTCGCTTACCCAGTTGCTGGATGCGGCTGCCTGGTCCTCGCACGTCCACAAATCACGTGTATCACAGTGTTGGTGGCCACCAGATCGCTCACACACGTAACACATACAACTTAATGTTTATTTTGCGGTGAAAGAGGCGGGAATAGTTCTTTATTACACTTAAAACTAAAGCGGTTTAAACAAGGTATATAGCGGTGTAGCAGTTATTGTGCGTAATTAATGCGCACGCGATGGCAAGCGGGTGGTGTCTTTTCAGTTTCGCGAAGCGGAGTGCTGTACTTATGTCAAAGGACAAAGTCGCCCCCCCGTATCGATACATCTTATCATTATTAAACTAGATGGCGGGACATCCGCCTCACCATGCTCCCCGCCTTGAAAGCTTCGAGCTTTCAAAGAAAAATTATTATCTACACTATTAGGAAGCTATGGGAGTGGAAATGCACTAAGTTGTGAAGTTTTATAAGTATAGCGGTATGAAAGATATAAGAGAACGGTTGACAGTAGTTTGAAACAATTTGTTATACAATGAATAGCGGTGTAATGTTGATTAAAAGTTTAAAACAACAAAATCTAATTTGAGTATAATATAAACATAAATCTAGGCTAAAGTAAGATGCGCTTAGAAAATACTAGAGTATTAATAAATTATAAATTATTTTATTGAGTTGGTAAAGGGTACAGCTTAGTGACAGGACGTTTATATGTACCTGACGCTGTTCTAACTGATGCAACTCGGACTATACCATCCGAGCCAGGAAATACCTCATTTATAATACCTAATGGCCAAGTTAAAGGAAGTACATTATCTTGACCTAAGAGAACGATAGTACCAATCTCTACAGGTCGATCAGGTGCGCACCATTTCTGACGAACTTGCAGCGTGTGCAAGTATTCAATACGCCATTTTTTCCAGTATGATAATACTAGCTGGTCTAACAGTTTTTTGCGATTCGTCAAATTCATGCTTTCTTCTGTCAGTTCAGAAGAAGGCAAGTATGTAAGCGGACTGGACATTAAAAAATGTGACGGCGTGAGCACATCCGGATGTGGATCTGACGATAAAACGATAAGTGGTCGAGAATTTAGGAGACATTCTATTTGAGTAACTACGGTTAAGAGTTCCTCATACGTGAGAAGCTGCTTTCCTATAACTCTATACAAGTGAGTCTTAACGCTTTTAATATTTGACTCCCAAAGACCTCCAAAATGTGCAGCGCGTGGCGGTATCATAGTCCACTTAATGCGGGTTTTAAGAAGCTCCTGTTTGATGTCAGATTGGACAGTCGAGTTTTGCAAAAAAGAATAAATTTCATTAAGCTGCGCCTTAGCGCCAATAAAATTAGTACCATTATCTGAGTACATAACAGACACTGGACCGCGGCGAGAAATAAATCTTTTGAAGGCGGAAATAAAGGCCTCAGAAGTGAGATCCGATACAAGTTCTATATGTATAACTTTTGTTCTATATGTGGGGCCGTTCCACCATAGAGAATAAGCAATTAAATTAAAAGGCAGCATACCACGTGAGAGACAATCACTAGGATTTTCTTTTCCCGATACGTGATTAAAACAAGCGGCGGATAGATTGTCCTGAATTTTAGCAATACGATTGCGTACAAAAATAGACCATCTATGGGGAGATGAATGGATCCACGAGAGAGCTATAGTAGAATCCGTGAAAGCATAAACACCTGCAATAAGTACGCGAGTTGAAATCCTTTCACGGACCACGCGAACCAGCTTAGACAGTAGAAAAGCAGCAACAAGTTCTAATCGAGCTAGTGTAGTTATTTTTGCGGGTGAAACTTTGGATTTTGCACATAAAAGCCGAACGGTGATATGATCTTCAGGGTCGGTGATGTGTAAATAGATACAGCAACCATAACCACTGAAGCTGGCGTCACAAAAGGCTACGATATTCACTACAGATTCTTTAAATACGCCAATATGTCTCGGGATATTTAGAGAAGAGAGTGCGGGAAAATCGTGCACAAAGGTGGAAAAGCGACTGATGATGGACTCCGGAGGAGTTTCATCCCAGTCTATTTTAGCTAACCAAAGTTCCTTAATAAGAATTTTAGCGTACAGTACAACAGGTGCCACAAGGCCAAGTACGTCGAACAAGCGGGCCACTAGCGATAGAATCGTCCGCTTTGTGCATTTACTATCCAGAGGAACGGTCGTCAGAGAAAAATAATCACTCGTAGGTTCCCAAGTTAAACCAAGGATTTTAAAATTATTGATGTTATTATCCATGGCGGAAATAACAACTGGAGAGCGGTGTGACTCTGGAAGAGTCTCCAATAAAGCGGTTGAGTTGCTAGTCCATTTGATAAGATCAAAGGAACCTTCTTTAAATAATTCAATTAGATCACGAGATAAATTCATTGCAATCTGTTCATCAGGAACGGAGTAGACAAAATCGTCCATATAGAATTGAGTTTCTACCAATTTAGAAATCTCGCGAAAGCGGTCACTATGGTCACACGCTAGTTTACGTAATGTGCGCATAGCTAGATAAGGACTAGATTTTAATCCGAAAGGAACGCGGTTAAAATTATAGGTACGTATAGATTCTTTATCGTCGAAACGAAATAAAATTCGTAAGTATTTACGGTGATGCTCATTTACACCAATACGTAAAAACATTTGTTTAATGTCTGCGGTTATAGCTATAGAAAACGTACGAAAATCAAGCAATAATAAAAACAAGTCTGTTTGTAAATTAGGTCCGACATGTAAAACGTCATTGAGTGACAACCCTGAGTGAGTTTTGGCACTAGCGTCTAATACCACCCGAGTGGTGTTCTTATCCGATCTCAGAACAGCGTGATGGGGTATATAATATCCCTCTTCTAATAATTCGGTATATGGTACCTCAGATAAATACTTCTGAGATATATAATCGGCGATTATTTTGTTATAATTTTCGCGTAGGGTTGGCATGTGAGTGAACTTACGCTCGAGCGCAAGCAGTCGACGATGCGCCACTCCGCGAGAATTTCCCAGTTCAGACGGGTTTCGCGAGAAAGGTAAATCGACAAAATATCGGCCGTTTTTGAATAAAACTGAAGAATCAAAAATATTTTCACAATCTAACTCATCTGGACTACTAAAGCGTTGAGATGGAATGTCTTCCAACTCGAAAAATTTCTGCAAACCTGATTCTATATCACTATTCGTAAGCGCGGTGAATGAAGTACTAGGAGTCGCGTCACACTGACTCGAAATGTCTCCCATAAATATATAACCGAAAGTAGTTAATAAGGCGGGCGATGCACGATTGTCTGAGTGAACCCTATCTCCTAAATACATATATGGAAATAATTGGGCACCGAGAACAACGTCAATTGCTCCTGGTATATTCCAGCTTAAATCGGCAAGCGGTAAAGTTTGTAAATACGACATATCACAGTTTAAGTCAATAAAATTGGCGGGTAATTTATCAGTAATACAATCTATCACTAAAGCGCGAATAATATATTTATAATTAGGATTAATACGTGATTCTATAGTAAAGTTAACAAAACCGAGCACAGGTCGTGACGTCATACCAACACCTTGCAAAAAGGAATTATTTAATTTATTTACAGGTATGTTCAAACGTTTACAACAATCCATCGTAACTAAATTATTTTGTGAACCGTTATCTATTAAGCACCTGACTATGGTCTTTTGTCTGTTATTATTGCAATACGCATAGATTTGCGCAGTTGATAAGAGAATCGTCGTCCTATTCTGTGAACGATCGCCAACGCTAAGCGAGACAGAGCGCGTAGCATCGTGCGGCAACGTATTGACTATCGAATTCGCGGGCTCGGCCGCCAGGTGGACGGCAGAGGTTCGATTCGGCGCCGGCGGCGTCGTCTGCACGCGCGGAGAATCATTTGAGAAATGTAATAAGGAATGATGTTGTTTTTTACAAATTTTGCAAACATTACGCGAGTTACATTTACTTAATGAGTGAGATAAACTTAAACAATTGACACAGCCACGTTTTGATTTTATAAATTCGAAACGAGCTTGCGGTGTGTTAATATTTTTAAATTTTAAACAATGAAATAGCTGATGCTCACCGTTGTGGCACAGCTGACAGCGTGTTACAGAAGCCGATTCATTACTCGAGATGAAAGATTTAGAAGTTCGATTTTGTATATTACGACTATTAACTATACTAGACTTTGCGCGCGGTTCTGTATGATAATTATGAATATGTGAGCGTTCGAGTATTTTAACATAATCCTGAATGAAAGATATAAATTCCTTATAGGAAGGTAGTTCTTTCCCGCTAACACTATTCTCAAATTGTTGTAGTGTTTGGGAGTCAATTTTTCTCATGCCACAATGTAATAAAACAAAGTCTAATAGGTCGGGAATGTCTAATAGTTTTAATGCAGCGACAGACGCGGAATATTTTTCTATAAAAGTATTTAAACTACCGGCAGTACCGATACAACCTTTTATATCCAGAACGTTATTGAGATAGTGAACACCTAAACTACGTTTATCCTGGTATTTTTTGACAAGACTATCCCATATTATGTTGTAGGTATCCCCTGAAGGAACAATACCGGCTGTTAATTTTAAAGCATCTTGAGTTAAATTACTAATTAAATACTGCACACGCTGCGCATCGGTCAGATTGGTATTCAAATGCACATTATTACGAAATATTTCGTAGAATATTGGCCAGTTATCCATTTTTCCATCGAATGATGGTAATTGGATAGGTGGTAATTTTACAGTACTCTTTTTCTGATCGGATGCACATGTTTTACTGTTTGCAAGTATGAGATTACGTTTATATTTGATACTCGAATACAAATCCTCAATGGAATTTAAACATGAGTAGTCTGGCGGGGTATTATTAATTTTAAACTGTAACTCATTAATCTGATCAATTATTGTTTCAAACTTACTGTACAATTCCGTAATAGACTCAGATTGTGCTAAAAATATCTCATTTGAGCGTGAATCGTAATTCGAAATGTTTTTTGATGAGACAAATAAACGATTCATTCTTTCGAAAATAGCTTCTTTTTTAGCAATAAGCTGTTTGAGTTCGATTTCAGACTTATTAAGAGCCATTATAATGGGTTGTAAGATAATAATATATACTAATTAAAAAAAATACAAAATGTAGGGTAGTAGCGGGCGGTCGTACAAAGTATGTAACGACACCGGAATATTATGATTATTATGTTTGCGGGATGAATATTTTTGTAAATATGAAGCTAGGATCTATCCTAGGCTCGTAAGGACCATCTAACTGTGGTGGGGCAGGCGTGTAAATAGCCGTGCTCACCGTGCGGTATGAGAACTTATTATGTCTGAACACGTGGATGCGTGTCAGACTAACTTTGTCTATCTCTGAGCATGTGAGAATATGTGATCGATACTGGGAGGTATATAAAGCACTTTCGCTTACCCAGTTGCTGGATGCGGCTGCCTGGTCCTCGCACGTCCACAAATCACGTGTATCACAGTGTTGGTGGCCACCAGATCGCTCACACACGTAACACATACAATGTAATGTTTATTTTGCGGTGAAAGAAGCGGCAATAGTTCTTTATTACACTTAAAACTAAAGCGGTTTAAACAAGGTATATAGCGGTGTAGCAGTTATTGTGCGTAATTAATGCGCACGCGATGGCAAGCGGGTGGTGTCTTTTACAGTTTCGCGAAGCGGAGTGCTGTACTTATGTCAAAGGACAAAGTCGCCCCCCCGTATCGATACATCTTATCATTATTAAACTAG